>VXAD01001115.1:711015-868596 GCA_013399195.1 Dicrurus megarhynchus
CAGGGCCTGGCCCCACTGGAGCCTGGCCCCTCCAGTTACCTGTCCGAAAGCCGGAAGTCAGAGAGAGCTTCCCGGGCTCTGTTCGTTCTTAAATGTGTATCACAGAGGCGTACCAAGCTTCTTAAGTGGCTTAAAAAGTTGTCAATATTCCAACTAGCCAGTTGATTGGTTAGGTCAGGTCTAGAGAAAGCTGTAAGCACCTCTTTGCAAAAAAATCATTTCTGAGGCTGAAGGAGTCTTCCTCAAAAACTCAAACTATGCTAACCCATGACAATGATGTCATCTCTTTCTGATATGATCTTGATTCTCTGAGGCAAGGGTGAATATGTCTTTTCTCAGTGACACACTCTACCTATCTCTGTGTTCCTATCGCCAAGCAGACTGGGCTACTCTGAGTTTCAATGCAGACTGAAAGCAACAGCAGCAAGTAAAATATCATGGTTTCAAGATGCAGCTCCTCATGTGGCAGCTCTCAGAAAGAAAATCTCAGCCTATTTAAAGCAAGACCTCATATCTAGAATTGGATTAATTCCAGCAAATTTCCTGTCATGATTTGGTGGTCTCTCCTTGCATTATCTCCATTTGATCAGGAAAACTGTAGGCGGGTACGCAATGATTTTGGATGCTGGCAAAATATTGCCCTGGAGACAGAATTCAAGAATCTCTTTTTTTTAAAATTTCCCAATTCAAAGCACGTCTCAAAGTTGTTCTGGCTCTTTCTGTGAAGGAGGTTAACACAGATTTTCTCTGCTAAGGCTGTTTTAGTGTTACAGGCACAATGAAGATTTCTTCACTTATGGTTGGAAAAAGGAGGCATTCCAAAATGTTTACCAAAGAATAGCTGTTTACAAAACTAGCATCTTGCTTTTTGTCTTGGGTAACTTAGCATCCATAAATGGCAGGAAGATTGTTCTGGTACTCCAAGTCCCCCTGCATTATTCATTAGGGAAGCTCAAGCTGAATAATTTTCTCTGGGACAAAGCTGTTGCTAAGCTTAAAGTTTGGGAGACCTAGTAATGCAATTTTGCTTATCCTTCTTCCCAGGAAACTCTTCCACTCACACGATGTGAGGATATCGTGACTTGGCAAAATCACGCTTTGTGCTACTTCCTGGATACTGGACAACAGGACAACTGTGTGAACTGAAGAGAAGATTTATTAACCCTGACACTTCAGCAATCAGTCAAAATGAAAGGAAGAGAGGGCAGAGAGAATGAATGAAATGGTGGATAAAACTAGTTCCTCCTGACAAATATGGTATGACATAGCTTTTCCCAAAATGATCAAGAGAAAGCCACACATATACGTACATTTTATAATATATATCCTAATTTCCATGATAAATGTAACTTCACCTCTGCCAATTAAAGTTCCAACTTCTATTTGTCTTATTATAGGGTGGGACACAACATTCAAGATGTCCATTGCTTTTTTCTCAATCACTTGTGTACAGACTGACAGAGCGCACAATTTCTTCTGCTGCAATTTCACTTCAAGGAAATAGGGATTTCATTTTTAGATAGTCAAAGAAAACTTCACTCCAGTGGGAAGGACTGAGGTTCAGAGCTGAATGAAAGCTTTTGCTGATGGTTAGCTTTTGGTCACAGTGTTAGCAGTGTGATCGTAAGAGCACAGTCTCTGGGCAAAGAGGCTTTGGCAAAGAATGAAGTGTGAACTCATCTGGGGAGTCATACAAGGAAAGTGAAAGAAAAATAGAATCTGGAAACTGATTTGCAAGTAAGACATGTTACAGAGACTTAAAGAATTTCTTCAAGATTATAAAAAGTAGAACAAGGCTGTCTGTCTCTGTGCACCAGTCCTTCAAGAAATGACTTGACATGTATAAAAGTAGTAGAAGAAACAGTCTGCAATTATGTCCAGCACCACCGTATTGAAAGAAAGCACAGAAAACAGTGAGTTAATTTGGCTGCAGTGTTATGGAACATTTGCCAAAGTACTACTCTGGTTCATTTTTCTTAGCTCTGACTCCCTAAGGGTGTTCTATCTCTCTTCCAACTTACACTGCAACTCTGAGAAATTACTTGTTGTTTCAAAAATTCTATTCAAAGGTTAGAGGCTCTTGAAAATGTACTTATTCTGGCACTGTCCGCAAAAAATCATAGTCTGAGTGAGCACAAAGTCTACCTGTTGATGCCTAGAAATGGTTCCTTTGTGCTTGTGTGGAGATACAGAGGTGGATTGTTAGGAAGAAAGATAGCACGACTTTCCTCTTCACTAGGCTGCTTCTGTAGATAATCATATCAATCATATCATTTAATATAATCTGCTTTCACTGTTGTCTGGAATGGGACTAAGGTGTGAGCAATGTCTTTGCAGATCGGAGGAAATCACACTCCTAATACTACTCAGATATACCTTTTATGAGACTTACATATGGTTTAATATTCTTTAAAACCCCAAATATTTTTTAAAAAATATTTGGTTGTCTGATTTTTATAACATTGACATATATTTTTGTTTGCATTTTTATGTGTTTTTTAGGTCTCCCAGTTAGTTTTTGCATGGATCTTGTGGGAAACAGCTTATGAGGTTCTGATGGGAGATGAAATCAAACTTTTTCAGTCAGATATTTTCCAGAAGCTACTATTTTTTTGCACAAATTAACTGTGATTTGCATAATAGTATGCACTAATGTACAACATATATGTTACAACAAAAACTTAATAGTTAAATTTATTTTTGGGCTCAGCTCTGGTCACTTAAAGCTGAAATCTTTTGTGATAGAAGTATGATTCAGTAGTTGCAGTTATCTAAGAGTGGAAATGAAAATATTTCTTATTTCAGCTTTATTGAACATAGAAGATGTGCAAATTCTGTCGATGATTAGTATAATTGGGATTACATTTTGAATGTAAACATCAATATGATAGCGAGAAATTAACAAACCAAATCTGAGCAGCAGGTAACTGAATTCTGTGTTACTTTAGCTTTGTTTAAAGTCAGGGAGTTTCTTTACAGCACAATGCAATTATGGGTACACTGTGATTTTTGTATTCACTTGTCATACAAGTTGCCTGCGGTATTTTCCCATTTATCTTAAATATCCAAATGTTCTCAACATGCAATCATATGACGAGTGCCTGCATGGTTACTTGTGTAAAATAGGTGTGTTGCAGGAATACAGTGGGCATTTAGGTATCTTCATTTTGGAAAGCATATTCTATATTCAGTCCTTCACATTGTGCTTTCCAGCTCAGTATCTACAATTCATGGGTATTTATTTAAAATGCTGATTTTTAAATATTCCATCCACATGCATTTGCTTCACTGATTATAAGTGATTATTAGTAGTACTGCACAGCTAGTAGAATGCACATATATCAGTTCAGAAGAACTTTAAAGCACGTATTTGTCTTCAAGGTTCACAATAACTTAAGAAAACTGGTCATGAAGTGAACTTAAAGATCATACTGACAGCGCTGAAATCCCAGCATTGGGATGAAAACTGGGTCACTCACATCCAGTCCAGCTGGGACAATTATTCTAGCATAGCTTAAGAACTGACTTTACAGTCAGTCATCACCAAAGGGCCCAAAGTCAGAATTTTTGTGTTTGGCCTCCCCTGACCCAATGCACATGGTGATGTCACTAAGGAATGAGGGAAAAAAGTTGTTTGTGTAGGTCTGCTTCTAAACAGAATTCTTTTCAAACTTTTCCATGCAGCATCAGCTGTTTTTCAATGATAATATTTTTATTTTCTACTAATCCACTCAAAGCAAGACATAACATTCTTGTTCTGTTATTTTCTGTTATTCTGGAATTCTTATTTGTTCTTATTTTCCATCATTTATTTTGATGTCCCCACATCACTTCTTTAATCCAATTTCAGTCTGAACAGCAGTGCAGTAACTGGTTTACAGTCATGAAAATGGCTTGTGCCAAATTAGAAAAAGCACGTTGTTATTATTTTTGCAAAGTTGAACTTTTTAGGGAAACTACAAGGGTAATGCTATGACAAAATCTACTGCTGAACTGTCATTCTCCTATATCCAATACTAAGGCACTTTACATGGGCACACAAAGTCCAAAAACTGTTTAAAAACCTCCCTGGGATGGAGCCAAGAGAAATATTAACAGAGACCAACAAAAGGCCCTGAAGAGTGAATTTGTATTTTTCATGTGTCCTTTATAGGAAATTTCTTTGGTAGATTTTTGAAGCTTATGACAGAAAAGGGATAGAGAAGTTTCAGCATCCAGGACTTCAGCAGTGGCAGTTGCCCCTGTCCATCAGTTTATTCTGGTTTCCAGGTAACCCCTTAGTTGTCTTTTAGAAAGTTTGAATCATTCTTAACCAAAAAGAGCAAGGTACTTTATCACATGTTTTATTTGGAGAGTAGAGTTGGTATTTAGGCATTACATTAATAAGGTGTGTTGGGGAGAATGAACATCATGAGAAGGGAATTCAGACTCTTACGGTGAGCTATTGAGCATATTGTGCACCTTGGACATACCTGTGTTTTCATGATCTTAATTTCCAGGTGGGATGAAGATTTCCTCAAAAAGATTGACTTCTAGAAAAAAAAAATAACAGCTGCAGAAGCATCTAGACCCTGTAGAACAG
Organism: Dicrurus megarhynchus; assembly: GCA_013399195.1. NCBI lineage: Eukaryota > Metazoa > Chordata > Aves > Passeriformes > Dicruridae > Dicrurus > Dicrurus megarhynchus. Next base: position 715,598 of record VXAD01001115.1, read on the forward strand.
GATCTAGAAATCTGACAAAAATTATTTGTGAACAAAGAATAATCATGTCAGAATGTATTTCTTTTAAAATATTTTCTTTTGCAAAAACTAATAATTTCTCATTTGAATAATGACTCTTGGCACAAAAATTAGTATATATTATTAGTTATTGCATATAAATGATTACCTATAGCTGTGTTATTCTACTGTTTACAGAAGAGTTTTGCATATCTGGAATGTATGTGTAAAAATGTGTAATTACTCTTGACAAACATGACATTTTAGGCTACTTTTGGAAAAATGAGATCCTATATTTTTATATGGATATCCTCCTCCCAGACTTGAGATACCATGAGTTCTGAAATAAGTCAGTTTGTGGAGCAGAAACACCAAGACTAGGACATAATGTGATTTGAAGAGGAAGATGTTTATGTTTGATATCATAGTGGAGAGCAGAGACACAGTCAAAACAGACAGCAGGTGAAATGATTAAATAGAGCTGCAAGTAAAAACTGCCTTCATTTAAAACAGTAAAAGGGATGCTGTGCTAGCCAAGGCACAACATGAACCAAAATGCTTCCAGGAGGTCATATAGGAATTCTCACTACGGTTATCCGTGCATGAAGCTCTAGTCATGGATGCAATTGAAGATTGTGCATGATGACATGCCAAAATGAAAGACTAAATGGGATATTTTCCACAGAAACTTAGAAAAGGAACATTGTGAAGAATGTTATGAGTTCCTTGTTAATAATGACAGCTAGACAATGGAGCTGACAGCTAGACATCCCTCAGAAAATGTCAGAGGCTAAAATTTGGGTTTTCATGGGATCAACTGAAGTTCAAGTAAAAAAGATAGTTTTGTGAGATATTCAGTTGGGATGCTACCTGAATTTGCTTTGGTGAAAAAGATTACCACAAAGCAGAAGAGGAGGTGATGAAGGAGAGGAGAAGACATAGACATCAAAGGAAGAGCAAAAAGAGGAATAACACCAAGGAATGTAAGGAAAAATTGAGAGTAGAAGGGCAGATAAACAGGAAAGAAGCATGAAATCCAAGACAGGAGATAGGAAGGAAGAAATGCTGATGTTAGCAACAATACTGGTAGGTCAGGAAGAGAGAAGAGCTATGCATGATTCTCATCTTTGGTTTTTAGGAGATTTTATTTTTGGTAGCAAAATTTTGAGAAACTATGAGACTGGGAAGTATCTAGGATTGAAGAGAAACTCCAGACACTGACATCGAGATGAAAGCTGAAAAGGTAAAAGATGGAGGTTAAAACTGATGAGCTAAGCTGTGTTATATGTGATGTTTTTAAGATGCGACAGAGTAATGGACTACTGCTATATGACAAAGAAAAGTGAAGGGAGACTCAAAGGTTAAAGGGAAGAATATGGAACTCTTGGGAAATATCTACTATTGTACCTGTCTGCTGTTTAATGCAAGTTGTATTGCTCTAATTGGGAAATTAATCACAAATAAACCATAAAAAATACATATTTTTTTAAAAAAATTGAGACAGTAATTCTATATAAGAAAAAGATCATCGCTTTACTATCCAGCTGCTTACCAGTAGCATAAAGCTGGTTTCCATTATTTTTCATGTTCTCTTTTACCACCACTTTCCCCCTCTTCTTAAAGTGTTTCCACATGTTATACACCTTATTTTCCTAAAAACCTTATTACTGGAAACCCAGTGGTATATGTGCAATGTTCAATGCTGATGTCATCCTCTACCTAACATGTAAATATACAGCTAGACTCTGCTCTCAGTAGGAGCTGCAATCTTTGGCTCCTTAGCATCTCTGGAAATCAAGTCAGTTTTTCTGGTGCCTAATGTTGATTTATTTTTCTAACTGTGGACATTCTAGCAGCAATTTTAAATAGGCTGAAGAATATCTTACAAAAATTAGTTTATAGAAAACTAAAGCAAAGCTTAGATGAAATTAGCATATTTCATTTCAATGTGGCAACCCTTTCCCTATCTAAACTATGTAGGTGGGTGTCTGAGAGCTTTATATACACTTGGATGGAATTCATTCATCTGCCCATGAACTTAGCATCTAGATGCATATTTTCTGCCTTTGCACATTTTGGTGTTTAGGAATCTGCTAAGGATCCAAGGATTTCAGGCTAGAGTTGTGTTCAGTGGTTGTGAATGCCTTCATACAGAAGCAGGGTCAAAGAGGAAAGATTGGTGGCAGTGCTGCTGTTACTCATTCTGCTGTAAATAAAAACAGTAGGAAAGAGCTGCAGGCTCCCTGAATTTTTAAGGCAGCTTACTTTAGACAGGCACTGGACAAAGCCCAGAAATGATACAGAGCACCAGGATTCCCTATTCACAGCAGTACACTCTTAACACCATGCTCCCTCTTGTTTACTGTTGGTCCGGTCTCATGGCTCCGTTTGTCCTGGATACTCTTGGCCACATTTGAAAGAAACAGTTCACCATTAAAATATTACCTAGCTTTGCTGATTCACAGATGTTGTCTATTTGTTACTTCACTGAAAGCTTTTGAAACAACCTCATGCACTTCCCCTCTTCTCTTTTCAAAGTCTATATTTGGGCTGCTAAATTGACACACTTTATGTGGCAGGATTTGAGGAGGATTAAGAGCCTAAAAACCTTCAACTTACTCCAGGGGAAGAGGAGATGTTGAGTAGCTTTGGAAACCAGAAAATATCAGAAGTCTCAAAATTCACATTGGAGGTAGATTTAGTTTATATGCTATTCAATTTACTGCTCCTGATTTTGCTTTTTTCTTCCCCTGGTGTAGCCAGATATATGGCCCAAATGTGTACAAAGCACAAGTAATTATGAAGTAATTAACAAGAATTCAGAGCTCCTCTTCCATTCTTCACTGGAAGGCTTTAAAATGAAAACTCAGGTGTTTTTTCCACATGTAGATGCAGGAGCTTCAAACCTGAATGTGTTCAGCTGAATAGGATCCATTTAATTCTAATCTGTTTTTTTACTTATCAGATGCAAGAGTCTTCTCGAGAGTTTGTTCATATACATGTTTTATTAGAAAACAATTCTTCTCTGTCTCAGTTGTTTACATTCCTATGTGGCCTGTTTTGTCAGAAAATAGGCAACTTTTGCCAAATGTACTTCCTGGAATTTCATAATTTCACTCTCATTTGTTTCCTCTCATATGTCAAAGTACTTTTTTTTCTTCAATTTAAAAAACAAAGCAAAGAGATAAGTTTAAAAGGGTTTGTTGGCATCACATCTGCGTATTTTAGGGTTATCATGAAACCGAAACAACATGAGATTAGGTGGAGTTGGTTGCATTATTGACAACTATATTTAGACAAAAGTGAAGGAAGTGTCTCTCCTCGGCATTGTGTGGATTTCACCTGCAGAATCCATTACCGCAGGAAATAGCTCCAGTCAAATATTATGGCTAAACTTTAAAAAGGATGTGTATAAGTATTGTCTAAAAATAACATCTGTTGTGACAAATTTTAAAAGAAGAGTACTTCAATGGACTGATCTCATTAAAAAAAACATTGCAAATAACATTTTGCAGCCCAGGAGGACTGTGGGTTTGTTTTGCTTGATGGCTTTTGCAGTGAATGACCTTGGGGGAAGCATTCCCCTTCACAGGACAGTTGAGGAGGAAAGGCCCCTCCCAGTCCAAATCCCTGCTTGCCCAGAGCAGGCTGCCCCAGACTGTATCCAGCTGGGTTTTGAACATCTCTGAGACTGCAGTCTCTAAAACCTCTCTGGGCAACCTATGGCAATGCTTGACCACCCTCACTAAAAAAAGGGCGTTTCTTATTTTCAACGGAATTTCCTGTGTTTCTGTTTGTACACATTGTTTCTTGTCTGTCAGTAGATGCAACTGAGAAGGGCCTGGCTCCACCTCCTTTGCTTGCCCACCAGGTATCCATACACATCGATAGGCTACTGCTGTGCAGGCCTCCTGCCACCTTGGCTTAATTCCCTTATCATGGGAATGACAGCTCTTGAGCATAGAGGAAGTAATTCTTGAAATTATTAACTGGTCTACTGGATACCTCGCCACATTGGCTGGCACCATTTGCTTGCCAGCCCTGTCCACCATTTCCTCACCTGACTGTGGGTTGTCATCTTCATCCCCTCTCATTCCTAGTTTAAATCTCTCATGAGTTTGGCCAGCTTGTTGGTAAAAATGCTTTGCCTCAGATGGTCAGGTGGATCCTGTCTCTTCCTAGCAGGCTTCAACCTTCAAAAAGAGACCCATAGTCATAAAAATGGTACCCCTGTTGCCAGTAATAGCTGCAAAATGAGTTACTGTTCCACAGGATCTGTTTATTGCTCCTAAATTTTTTCTGCCTCACTGGTAATATCAAGGAGGCTCCATAGGCCACTTCCATGATTCTTGGGCATTTTTAAAAAGATGAAAAACTCCAGGAAAACAACATACCATACCAGCCACAGTTTGAAAGATTTGAACTGGAATATGAGAGAAAATAGGTCACATAGTTTGAAAGAAACTGGGCTGTTATAAAGCTTCAGGGCCCAATGATGGTGGGTCCTGGCAGACAGGGATCAAAAGGGACAGCACAGACCTAAGTTACAGAATCTATAGGAAGAGTGTCTTTGGAATAAGGTTCTAAAAGCACTGTACCTGTGGGTTGGTTGGGCCACCAGCTAATTTTCCATGTTGAAACTTTGGAAAAAGAGGAAGGTAGTAACATGGCTTTTTATACCATGCCTCTGTGTGATCCAAGTCTTTTCTCTTAGACAATCCCAGCTGGAAACAATGACTCTGAGGTTCCTTGAAAAGGGTCAGTGGAGGACACAGAGGAAAGGGAAACTTGAAAGGAAGATATAGCCAAAGACATTATTGCTTTCATAGAGACTTAATTAGCAGTGTGGATGAAGCCATTGAAAATAATTCCATTGACTTTATGCCTACAAAATAGGCTTTTCAGGGCTTCCTTAGTCTAAATTCACTCAACCCATTTACATTTTTGATAAGAAGCAGAAAACAGTTATGTTTTAAAAACATTTTAAAGTGTTGGATTTTTTTAGCCTGTCAGAAAACTTTTGCATTTCACATTGTAATCCCTGAACATAAGGGGAGTCTTTGTTAAAAATACTTGGTTTATTTGAACATAAAGTTGTACAAAAATTTGACATGAAAATGACCTTACAGATCCCTATTTACTAGTAACGCTTTTCTGTTGTTTCTAGTTTGTATTTTTTGAAAGTCCCCACTTTCTGTCTCCTACACTCTTCCGTGTGCTCAAAACACAGTCTTCTGTTGACTTCTGCTGTCAGGCCTGGTGATAATCTTCACAATTATGTGCAGAAAATAGAGACTCTTACTGTTATAAAAATGTTCACTTTTTGTACTTTTGTATGAAGTCCAGGTGTTATTTATAATGTAGCATTCTTCCAAAGTCAGCTTGGAGAAAGCAATGCATCCCCTGTTAACCCTTAACCTGCTTGCTTGATGCCTTCCTTATTTTCTCCTTACTTGGGAAAATATTTAAAGCCAAAATAAGGGTAAATTTATCATTAGTAACATTGAACTTGCATTCTCTGAGATCATGAAACCATGGAGGGATTGTTGAACAAGAGACAGAATCCTCATCCTGCAGTAATTGTGTGTGGTTTTGACCACTTTTTCTCAGGTCCTTTTTCTGTTTTTATAAAAACAATGTCCTGCCCCAAATAAGTGCTTGCATGAGCCAAATGCTTTGTAAATGGTCAAATACCACAGCGTAATAAAGCAAAATAATTGGCTACAATCATTTTGAAAAAGAGTCTAGGTATCAGATTGATGTAAATCCAAACTGCGGTAATCCAGTAAAAATTATGTTAACATAAATATAAAATTGCTTTTCGGATCCATTCCCAGACCAGAGGGATGCTTAGCCTGCTGATTTGGCTAGTTGTGAAACAGCCTGGTCAAGATTGACATATGGGAATACAGCCGGAGAAAACACCTAGGCTTGACTTTGTATTTTCTGGCACTCTGAGGCAAGACAGAGCTAGAGTTAGTCCAGGACATCAAGAACAGATTTATTCAACAGGAGCAAAACACTGGAGTGAATCTCTTTGGATCAGTTTAAGTGCTTAGACAGAGATGCTAGACCATCCTGGAAACTATGAGAATCTTTCCTGGTCTCTGCCTGCCATCCCAGAAGGTTTTCTGCAGGTCATATGTCTTGTATGCTGGTATCATGAGGATGTCTCAGATAAGTCTAGCATGTCAAAAATGGCATTTACTGCTTGTGGTAGGGCAACAGAGTTCCTCCCTTAATGGCATGACTTCCAGCTGAAGCTGCTGTGAGACAGAATTCAGTTCCTAAATTGTTTAAGCCTCATTTAAAACTATCTAGTTTTTCTGACTGTTCTAGAGATTATTCTGGGGTCCTGGTGGCTCATATAATGGAAGGGAACATAGACTTAAGTTTTCTGATGAACTAGGACTAATTTTCACTTCAAAAAACTCGTGGGTTTTTTTTTTCTTGAAAGAAAAACAGCTTTCAGGTCAATTAATTTTTGACTTGTACCTTGAACAACTCAATTTTCAATCAGATGTTTACATCCTTGTCAATGTGACCATAAATATAGTCAAGAAGGTGATCTTTTTACATAGTCTTTTCTGAGATGGTCCAACTTTTAGAGCATCCCAGGAGCATTTTCTGAATCCCATCTGATACCTACAATCTCGAGCATGGCTGGCCACAGCTGTGCAGTTTTACCAATTCCTTCCAGGCTAATGTTACCTCTAATTCACTCTAGAGTGAATTAGCCTTTTTCATATCCTAAAAAAAATTTCAGAGCCATCATCTTGTTTTCTGTCTTCTCTAGCACTACAGGTTCAAGTGGTGCACATTACTGACAGGGTAAGAACTGGGTTAGTTCTTTTTTCTTTACAAAGACTGCAGAAGGAATATGTGGAGACATAAAGAATCAGTACTCAGAAAGCCTTTCCTAACTAATTTTACAGGTGGTAAATGAAACTATCTGGAGGCTTAGCACAGTGAAGTCAGTGATATTCAAAAGATATTTTTTCCTAGGACAATAATTTTTATTGTGGCAATAAATGTAATTAAGCCCTTCCTCAAAGTTCCTTTTAATGGCTGGCCTGTGCCGCTTCAGGAAGTCATTTCATCCATTTAATATAAAATAATTAAGTAAACATTGAAAATATATATATATATACACACACACATATATATATATATATATAAATAAATTGAAATTATGTAACATTTAAGGGGTTATTTGGGTTATTTTTTTAAGACTATCATAGCAGCATTCTGAGAACTTTTGGTCTACGTACCTCATTGGAAAGGCAACAGTGATGGCATTTGTATACTTAGATTTTACATGGCTCAGGAAAATTGTATACTCAATAGTTGGCCACAGTAATTGATATAGTCCTGTAGTGGACCACAGTTTTGGACCTTGCTATGAATTTTTGCCAAAAAATTGCCATCTCTTTGTACTGACATTCAAGTGGCTTTTTGGTGTGGATATCAACATTGTTTATTCAGAAGCAGCTCTCTGGCTTTAAAAGGAAGCCTCATCTATTTTTATAATTGTTAAACTTGTATTTGTAAACAGATACTGATATTTTGTCAGATACTCTGCATCGCTGAAAGGCCAGTGTCACTTGTACAGAGTGCTCACAGCTATTCCAGCACCCATGGGATTTATAGGCATTGCTGTCTGACATATGAGCTTCAGAGGGGATAAAACTGTTGCAAATTGTCCTGTCCTATAATCTTGCTAAGACCCAAACTGAGAGAGTTTCTTGATCTTTAAATGTATAAAGTGACCGTAAAACTGGCAGTGACCGTAAAACTGATAAAAGTATCATAAAATACCATCTTCTGCCATAAAAAATATGAGAGCAAATTAAAGCCTATTTAAAGTCTTGTACTTAGTCACCGGTAAGAAATTTTCCTGAACCTGTAATTTTTATGTATATGTCTTCTGGTGAACTTGACAGGACAAGGGAATAAATATATCTAAAATTTAGATGGAGAGAGAAACCAGTGAAGGTATTCCTGCTATTTATTTTCTAGTAGACGCTATGTTCTGTTCTATTTCTAATATTTCCTTGTTTTGCATGTGAATTGTGTGCTTGTACCTGGGTAAGTCAGTCTTATCCAACACTCCTGAGGTGATCCCAAATGGAGACTTGTAGTAGTAGTGTTCATCTGGCCTAAGAGAGATGCTTCCATATTTCAAACTTTGCTGCCAAAAGCACAAGGGCACTTTGAGCCATCTTACCTGAGGGAAATGTGCAACATCGCATGAAGCTTATCCTCAAAGAGCTTAATCTCACTTGAGGTAACACTTTTTCCTGAAAAACAGTCCTTTTTCTTGTGGGTTTTTTTTTGTTGATTTGGTTTGTTTTATTTTTTGTCTTTTTGTTTGTTTTGGTTTTTTGTTTTGTTTTTGTTTCTGTTTTTGTTTTTATTTTGTAATTCTCTGGTCTTGCTAGTAAGTGTACCTCTTTTGCTACCTATAAATCTTGTTACTGAGAATGAAGAGCCTTTCTGAGAATGTTAACTGAATGTTAAAAACATCAGTTGGTGGAGAAAGAAAGGCTAGAATTTGCCCAATGTTGGGGATCAGTCCTTTTGTAGTACTGGACTCCTATGAGACTTGAAAATTTTGACTAAGGTTATATATTTAGACCTCAGCATGTGATAACTGGAGGGATGCAATTTCTGTGGTTTGAAGACTACTTTCCTTGACTGCCTTCTGTTTTAACCCACAGATATCAAGCATTCAAGCTGCAATCTGTGTACTGCCCAACTTAACAAAACATTTTGTTCTATCTCATCTACAAAAACTTTGCAAGTTCTGTATTTTCATGTACTTTCTTTTTAGCTTAAAAAATGTTTTCCTAGACCACACAGCTATGATGTATACATAAACTAAACCTTTAAAAATGCAGTAGTCTTCATCAGTCTGAGGTAGTGATTTGATAAACTCAGTCCCATACCAGTAATACAGCTTTACAACAATGCTGCAAACGTCACTTTTTTTTTCTGTAAAGCCAGTCTTGGACTGAATGTAGAGATCATAGATGGAAAATCTGTGACTATAGTGGCTCACAGTGCTCTAGGGAAGAAAAAAACACAGAGGGGAAAAAAGGAGGAAAAACAGGGAAAAGAACCAAATAAGGATGAGAAGAGAGGGAGACAGAGGCACTCTCCAGGCAAACTGCCTGTCACAACCTGTCCCCCATTGTTAGATGATGACTTCAGCACAAATCATAAATAACTGCCATCTAAGTCATACAAAATCTGCCTTTATTCTGTCCAAACACCTCAGTTACATCTGTGGGACCTTTACTGTAAGCCAACACAAGCATATAGGTCAGAATTTATATTCAAGCTCATGGAATGCAGTTCTTTCCCTGAGTCATTTTGATATACCCATTGTGGTAAGAAACATGGAAGGATGTATTTGGATTGGTTAGAAATTTACAGCTTTTCTCTCGGCCAGTCTTTGAGTAACGTGAAAATTTCCATCTGCTCCAAACCCAGGCTGTAATGTGCTTATGTTTGCTTCAAAAATAGGAGGATAATAAGTGCAAATATTACATTTGCCCACAGCAAGAAGTAGCTTGCATTATGCTTTTCCACATGTTCAAATTAATTGAAATCACTTCTCACATGATCAGAATGAGCAGCCAGTGATATACCTGACTGTTGTACCTTTATTGGCAAAACACAGAATCACTGAATAACTATGAGGGCCTGGACTAATTATGAGAATGTTCTTAGACTTCCTATTATGTACATATCATTTTCCTATGGTATATAGCTCTACAGATATAGGCTGAACACTCTTGATGGGATGATGGAGGCAGCAGAAATTATAATGTCCTAAAAATAAAAGGTAATTAATAGCTAAATAAAAATTAGAAGGTATACCTGTTAATAGCAACAGATATGCAAGGCATCAGAATATGCTGAAGAGAAAGACACCCCAAATAGTCTAGATTAAATTGACATGAAGATACCCTCTTCAAAATGAGTGCTAGGCTAAATGATACATTTGCCATGTCTTGTCTTGAAATTTTCTTCTGCAGTTTCTGTCTTCCTTCAACAGCCTCAAATGAATTTTATTCAGGAGGCAATAACTGCAAATTGTTCTGCCTTTCTGTGTTAATACTTTATCAATAGAAAGAGATAGCCAGGTCTCATTCTCTTTCTGCCTTTCCTCCAGAAATCAGAGAGTAAGGGAAAACAAGACAAAACTAAGCAAAAAAACCCCACAAAAACCAAAAAACCCACAAAAAAACAAACAAACAAACAAAAAAACCCCACAAAAAAAACCCAAAAAACAAACAACAAAACAAAACCAAAAAAAGGAGTGAAAGAAACCTGTAAACAAAACACAAGTTTTATGCAAAACTAATTTTTTCCTTAAAAAATTTCAAAATCTGTTCAAAAAATGAGGATTTTTTCCCTTTCTTCTATTGAAGTAGTTTTTAAAGTCAGCCATTGCAAGTTATAAAGCTATCACAGTAAAAGGCTGAATATACAAACATATTCAGCCTAATGGTGCAAAGATAAAGCTACCGCAATCAACAAATGATAGCATCAAGATGAAGACGCAATTATTGTGTGCAAGCTGAAGTTCTCACTAAACATGAAAAGGTGTATAAATGAAGCATAATAATTGCAGCATGAGTTACAGTGATCTCAGATGCTACAAATGCATCTAGGTGGGTGGCTATCAAAATACTATTGTATGCTATTATCCCCAATTTCTAAAATTGCTTTTCTGGAAGATTTTCAGCTTTTCAGGCCTCAGCTGGTGCTGAATATGATGTAATGGTTCTGCATATTCTTCCATGTGAAGATCTTCCTGATATTAATACCCCCTTACACAGCTGAGGAAATGCCATCTTACACAAGTGAACTTCTAACACTAGGGTTATACCTGGAAAACCAGCATCTTACCAGGTTTGAGGGAATAAAGTAAAGAAACCCTGCTATGTGACCACATTCTGACTCTGAAGTTTGTATGCCATATTTAATTGTCTAAAAGACTATTGACTAAGTACAAGCAAGATATTAGCTACTCCCTCCTTTATCAGACCATTTTTCTTATTACTAAATTCTTCTTTTTAGATTTATCACCTCAGATATTGCATAGCTAGAGATATATGACACCAGCACTGTACTGGTTTGCAGGCTTCTGAGAGGACTCCAGCCATAACTCTCAGGCTTTTGTGCAAAGGTGCATTTATAATTTTGGAAAGTTTTGAAGTCTCAGCCTCTAGGCTTAAAATCCCCTTAGGATATCAAAATTCTTCTCCCATATGGAAATAATTTAAGCTTGCCCACCTCCTTCTTTACTGGACTGGCTTAATCCACTCAGCTATAAAAAGCTGCCAAGTCCAGTTATGAATCTTGGTCTCTACTTGTGCTTCTTGCCAAATATCAGCAGAAGACAAACCATACAGTGGGCCATGAACATTTGCTAAGAGCTGTCTGAATGCATCAGTTAACATAGGGCATATTGCATCCCACACACACTTTAAGTCCCAGTATCTTTTGCAAAATTGCATTATTCTCATTAGCTGCTGACTTCTCCATTGACACAGCTAGTCACAAGTAAAAGGATTAAATTTTCAAAAGAAAACTTTAAAATTAACTGCCATTCAATTTTCTTCTAATCTCTTGCTCTGCCCTAAACCACTAAATTCCTGCCTGGTGTGTTTTGAAGTCCTTGAAGGAATGCCCAATTTTAGGAACACAAGGGCAGAAGTGTTACTTTAAGGAGAGGATAATACAGGAATGATTAGGATATTGCTAAGATTAGGTTAGCACAGAGAAATGGCAATCTCAGTGGCAGGCAGAGAGTCAGGTAGAAGAAAGGAAAATACATATGGAATTTATCTTGATGAACCAGAGATGTTGGGAAAGAATAACTAAAGATGAAAGGAAAATAAAGCCAAAACTGTTTAGTAGCAAAGACTGGAATGATGTCTTGATCCAGTAGCTGTTATTAGCTGGGTTTTTTTCAGTAGCTTTTTTTTTCTTTCTTTCTTTTTTTTTTTTTTTTATATGAGACTTGGTTTTGCATTCAATAGGGAGGTAAGTTTACCTCCCATCTCAAAAAGTGAGAAAAATACTTTCTGCTGAGAAGAAGCCAATGAAGGTTTTAAACAGAAGCTGGAGAAAACTGGAGTAGCATACAAAAGGGTGTCTACTAAAGTCTTCTAAGGGAACACTTTAGTAAGCGTTCTGTGAATCACATCAGACTTGTTGACAATGACTGGCTTATTATGTAGCTGCTGAAAGAAATGCAGCTTTGTGCAGAAGACAAAGGAAGACACAGATACGGAGTGATTTTGGAAAACATGAATGATTTTTCAGACAGCAGGGAGGTTGTATAAGTAATGAAGCAGAATCCATGTTAAGCTGCTGGAGAAGAGGTTGATGCAGCAAAAAGGAACAAATAATAAGAGAAAATAAGCTCAAGCAGAGAAGAGAAGGACATGGGCATGGACATGCACAAAGTGGAAAGGTGCTGAGGAGAGGAAACAGGGAGAGAACATAAAAATGTCACTGAAACCAGAAAATGACCGGGACTAGGGGAGGAGCTTCATTGCCAGGAAAGAGGAGGAGACCATTTGGGAAGGCGTTTGGTTTTCACAGCACTGTATTTTAGACAGAGTTAGTTAGGTCAGAGGATGTAAGCAAAGAAATATGCAGATGTTTGCCTGAATGGAGAAGCAAATACAGGACACTTGGACAAAGGGTAAAAGTACAGAGGAAAAGGGAAAAATACTAGACACAACATTTTGCAACACTGAGGAATATGAAATCCTTCAGAGTGTGTAGTAGAAACAGGTCAAAGCCTAATAGAATGTGTGAAGCCTAACAAATGGAGATAAATTAACTTGTGCTCGATATCATGCTGCCATAGCAAGATCCTTATTAATATAAGATGTAGGTACATTTTTGTTTTTTGTTACGGAGCAGTGAAGTATGCACAGGGTAGGAGGAAAGGAGAGACAAAGTTGTGAGAATGCACCAAATGAGTTAAAAGTAGAATACCTCTATATTAGGTTATGTTACTGAAGGCTAATCATATTGAGCAAAGAGAAACAATGATGAGTGGTGGAACCCCCATCATCTATTCCATTCAGAGTGCCCTAACCTGGCCAGTCCCAGGGCTATTTAAAAAGAATCTTCAGGAGGAAACCCATCAAGGGGGGCCAAGGAAAACACTGCACAAACTGGCCAGGATTACTGCCTTCAGGGGCACATGGCTTGCTGTGGGGTCTGGGGATAGACAGTTGTGGGACTGGGTAAAACTTGCTATTAGACCTTTTAATGGGATTGTGGGAAAGTGCAAAACTTACTCTCAGATGTTTAAGGGAGGGACCAAAGGAAAAGGGAATGATCAGAATGGATCCAGGAAGAACAAGCATCTATCCTATCCTTTTACTTAAATCATACTTCTAACTCTATTCCACATGGATGTGCTTTCTTGTCTCAGAAATATTCTGTATGTGGTGTAAAGCCACTAAGAAATGTCAGGTTGCACTGGGTGGTAGATAGGCCAGTATAGGTATATTGATATACATTTTGTGTGCATGTATATTTTGATATTCACACTTATATTTACATTTATTTTTATATATTCTCTTCATCTGGGCCCTGAATGCTCATATGAAAGCCATTTTGCTTTTTTCAATTTGTAAATGGCGCCTTGGCATGATTCTTGGAGACTCTCTAATTGTAAATATCTAACTTTGTATAGACAAGGAGATACTAGCAAGGGACTGGTTTGTTTCCTGGCATGTCTCCAAAAGTCAGTGATTTAGAGTCAGAGCTAGAAGAGTTGGACTGAATAGAAGCTGATGGGATACAATAGAGTTTTGAACTTCTATTCATTTTTATGAAATGATGTTTTCAACATCTGGAACAGTTCTAAACTCTCAGTCACATTATAATGCTCAAAGCATTTAAACATCATGAAATTGCCCCTTGACACTTAGATTAATTGCTGCTTGTCTTGAATCTGCTTGCACCAGAGTAAGTATAACTGGATTTAAGTGTTGAGAAAGCCACTGGTTTGGTTTAATAGTTGTGTTTCTTTAGCTGTGGGTCCCCATGGAATCCTTATACTTAAAGGGACTGTTAAATGTCAATTTGTGTGGTATTGGAGAATGACACTTGAAATATTTTTTTATATGTCAAGGTTTGGAATGGATTAATACTTGTATTTCTTTAGTTTCAAGGATGTGTCAGAATAAGGTACTATTACACCCTTCTGTTTTACTAAAATGACTGAACTAAATCCTGCCAAATTTAACAGGAATCCTTGGAAGATTGTGTAGAATATGGTTGAATTGAATAATAATGAATGCAGTCTTGCTGCCTGATCAACAAGCCCAATGCATCAAATAACCCCCACAGTAGGATGTCAGGAGTGTTCATAGTGATAAGGTGCCTTATTTACAAATCCTGTTTTACTCAGATACACTCAGATATTACATAGCATTTTAGGTAAGGTTTTCTGACACCCCTTCTAATCTTTGTAGGAAACAGTGGTAATAAAAGCTATAACTAAGATAGGTTGGTATATCTGAATGCCTCAAGTTAGTTGATTATAATGACATCATAATTATGGAAGCTGGCATTTTCTGTATTTGCTATTTATTTCAGGCTAAATTTTCTTTGGAAACTTAGAAAATCCATTTTTTCCAGTTATGTGAAGATGAATAAGGGAGCACAGCAGAGTCTTTTAATAACATTCAAAATAATTTCCAGCTCTTTCTAGAAGGGGCTTATGTTGTTGAATTCTGCACCAGAAAGTGAATTTTGGACAATTCAGCTCAGAATTCATTCTTTGGTTGTTAATAAATCTGTGTACATCATAGGGTTTGTAACTGAGGGAAGTCTTCGAACATTTAATTAAGGTCATCAGGAAGTCTGAGTCAAATATTTTCAAAAGGATATAATTAAGCAAATTCCAAAAAGCAGTCTGGAAGACTCAGAAATAGGAAGAGACAAGTTCTTTGACAGCATGGACAGACAGTTCATGTTTTCAGTGGTAGAAAATAATAACTTTGCTTCAAGAAGAGTTACTTTGGTCTGAAATTTAAATCAGGAATGTTCAAGCTGTCTTTAATATGTATGTATATGAAATGTGACCATGTCAAAAAAATTTTCAGATATTACAGTAATCTCTTTTGACATCAGTCTATAAAAAGCCAAATATTGGAATCTTAAAAAAGCTATGAGGTCTTCCTGCCTTGGAAATAACAGTTATCTATAAACTCCTTCAGAAAAGAATACTAAATGTACTATTTTAAAAGTATTGAACATACTATTACAACTCTACACTCTAAACAAATAATTAATATATGAGTAAAACATATGCAGATATCTTCAAAATGCTTCACACAGTTCCTAGAGACCTTTTTCATTTAAAATGTGCGTTTTCATACTTAAACCAAGGAAGATTTTTAGAATATTTAAGCTTAAATCCCTTTGACCTGAAGGAGAATGACCATATTACAATGTACTCATCAGTGTATATCTTTTTGGTGGAATCTATATACAATCCATATTTGCTGTAAGTAAAAGCTTGCTTTGGTGGGGAGAAGTCTTGTGAAGTATTTACTGATCTTCATGTCCTGTGTAAGTGTAGCATAAGTGCTCTCAAGGCCCACAGAACAGATGAGATGGTGCTCACTCAGCATCCATTAGTCATAATCCACACAGCAGTAGAGCAACAGGAGCCTGACATTTAGAGGAGAGGTGCCTTTGGTGGAACTGCATAGGAAATGCACTGATTCCTTGCTAAGGCCAAGGTCATTTTTCAAGTGGGTGTGGAAATTGCAGTAAGATTGATTGGAGAATGTCAGTTTATATCCTGAAAAATGGCTAAAAATTTGTGTTCTTATTTAGGTACTTTTCCTCAATTTCTCATTCCAATTTTTTCTGAAATGCTAGTACCAGTAAAATTCAAGTATACACATAATTTTTGTGCCAGGGTCTAGTACATCTTACAATTAACCTGTCAGAATACCAATTAGTTTGCTGATCCAGCCCGTTACACAGCCACTGAAAAGCAGAATCAGCGCAAGAAAAGTTGCAGGAATGAGACCATCCCCTTTTGGCAACAGCTGCTTCTCATGTCAGTGTAGAGTGATCACAGACCTATAACCAGAGTAAGCCAAGGATTTTATTTCACCCTGTCTGTCAATAGCAGATTAATGCAGCCAGTTGCAATAACTTCTGTGCAACACTGCATGAGCCCCTGATGCTATTTGGTGTTGCTCTAAAAACTCCTCTTTGAATCAAATGTTTGCAGGTAGCAACATTTAAATTCTACTCTAGTTTTCACAGTGATAAACAAAAGCTTGAGAGGGCAACCCACACACATTTTAAAAGTAGAGGAACACACAGGTTAGTTTTAAGACAAGCTCATGATATTGATTTTTAAGACCACCTGGTAATGTCTGAATGCTTGAAAGAGGAATTACTGTTAAGAACAGGGGGAGCCTTGGAGTCATTGAGAACACAGCAGGAAGAAAATTGTTTTTTGCAAGGCTGAACAGGGCCTTGTTTGATCTGCAAGACTGCTGGTACTGCTGTTGATGCCTAGGAAGGAATGAACTCAGATGTGAGTGTCAGGGTCCAGCCTATGATGGCAAAGGTGATAATTAGAAAAACAAAACCGTATTCTTGTTTGTGTAGAAAGTACACTTGCTTTTTGAGAGACAGTAAATATGGGGCACTTGTGGTGCCATTTATTGTCTGAGCTTATAATACCTTGCAGACTGGCATCTCTGGATGTTTGGAATTAACGTGGCAACTTTGGAATGCCACACCTAGTCACTTCTGTGGAATGTTCTCATGTCAGTGGGTAGAAACCTAGGGGTTTGGGTAGAAATCAGAATGTTAAAGGATGAAAAGGGAGACATGCAGAGTCCCTGGCATTTGGTTAGTTGACAGAGCAGCTCTTTAATTGTGTCTACATGAAAGTCCTACTCAGAAGATTACTATTACATTCCAGCAAAACAAAGTCCCTTGTTTTAGGTGTTCACTGTGGCTTTTAAAGTATACTGTTGACGAGAAAGAAAAGTCAAGGAAAATACAATTATGAATGGTAGACCGAGCAGGGATCTCTCAGAGAGCTGAGCAGAAGGGATATGAGGGAACTCCAGGCATAGGCCCTGGAAGAGGGTGCTGAGGAGAGGAGAGCAAGTGAGAGGGTTTGGGATTGTGTCTGGAGAGAACAGGGACCTGGGATGAGAGGGGAGAATGACCACTGGGGAAAGCAGGACTGGGGAATTAAACACTGCGGTCTGGGCATGGGTGTAGCTGCAGAGCAGGGAAGAGAGACAAGCTTTGTCCTGGCAGAAGGAACGCACACAGATCACAGAACCACAGAATGGATAAGGTTTGAAAGCACCACAGTAGCTCCAAACTCCCTGCTCAAGCAGGATCATCCTAGAGCACATTGCAGAGGATCATAAACAGGTTAACCTCTTGCTGCAGCATAATATCCGATACACCAAGTAATGGAAGAAGTGCCTGAAAAAAAGCAAGTACTGGTAAAAAAGTCTTGGGGGAGTAAGAGCAATAAAATGGACATGCACTAACAATTGCATTGGATGGTAGAAACAGCACTTTCACAACAGCTGGAACTTCATCATACAAGAGAAAAATATGTGTATTTCTGCTTATTTCATACTATTCTATTATTTGACTGTTAAAGGTCTGATCTGAAATCCACGTGGTATTTGACTGGTATATGTGCACAGTGGATAAAGCCTTCAAAGATTAAGAAATTGATCTAGGTAGTTCCTTATTGTTTATAGCAAAGAAGGTAAGAAAAAAAAAATATATCAGTTTTCAGCATTAGAATTATCTCTGCTTCAGCACATAAATCGCTGCTTGACTTTCTTGCATTTCTGTTCTGGAAAACTTATTAGTACCAGAGAGCTAAACTACAGAGAAAAAGAGAACCACAAGAAAACATCCAGAATATGTAAATGCCACTTCCAATTATATAGGACTAAGCAGTTTCCTTTAAAGATCCCAGCTTGTCAAATACTGATATGAATTATGTCCTATTGCATTAAGAGGTAAAAGCAGCAACTGCACACTCTATCCTTGGCTTCCACATTCATTCAGATGTAAATCTGAATTCAAGTGATAGCAGCAGAATTTTGCATACAAGTAATTCAGGAAGAAGCCCTCACAATTTCTCACTCAATCTGGCTGGATGTGGTCCCATGCAGTTCACACTGAACAGACAAATAGTCACTCAAGGCCTGTGCCAGGGTTCCTAGTACTTCCAGACAGTACTGAAATTAGATCAGAAATTCTGGTTTTTATTTAAAACAAGAAATAAGCTTCGAGTGCCTATGTTTTGGAAGATAAGTTTGAAAATTTGAGTACCTGGCTTAGATGCACTCAGCACCTAATTGCAGACAAGTTTGTTCCTTCATAGTTGAGGATTGTTAACTTAAAGGTTTTCACTTTGCAGGGCAGAAGGTAAAACTTTGCAAGTCACAAGGCTCTTCAAATTCTGGTCCCCTGTAAAGGTGTTTTACATAAATAAATTAACAAGCCCAGCTCCAGTGACCCTTCTGGCCTCCCCCATATGAACAGAAAGTTATTGACAACATACTTACTGGTTATATGATGGTAGTGCTCTCTCTTGGGGCTTAAGGAAACTTGGAGAACGCAAGTTGGATAACAGATAGGGTCAGTGGGGTAGGATTCATCTCCTAAATTTGTCTTCCAAAAAGAAACCACAGTCTGATGACACTTTCATGGGAAAAATTTGACAAGAACTCTGATAACTCAATAGTCTAAGAAGGACTACATGGGCATCAAGCTAAGAAGAGAAGGCTCAGATAATTTATTCTAACTCTCTGGGACAAATGAGAAGCTCTGGCACTTGGCAAAGCCCAATATCATGCATGGAGTCCCTAATGTCTTAGATATGTGACATTGCAGTTCCTTTGATGAAAGTATACATTGTTTTAAGGCAGAGGTATGGATGAGATGCTGATAGATCTCATTCTGGGATGAAAGGGCAGGTAGCTTGTGAGATGTTCAGCCCCTGAGAGAGATGCTTCAGCCCAGTCTTCAGGAGTCTTCTGTGTCTTGCCTAGACAGGCTCTGCTATTGTACCATTCTACTTTTAACAAGGAGCAAAAATGTCAACCACATTCATACTGAGTTTTTTTCCAACCAAAGCTCTATGGACTAGAATTTGAAAATTTCATATTTCTATAACATAACATAATTTTCAAAGCATTTAAATGCTTGCAGAAACACAACTAAAGATAATTTAAATTGTCTCAATAACATTTTTTTTATTTGTTTCTTGTCATATTCCAAACAAGAAATGAAAGCAGCCCTGACAGAAATATATTTGGCCACGCAGTACAGCTCAAATAATGCTGTTCTTATTTCCTTGCCTTGTTTAAGTAAATGCTCCTCAACAACAAAGTTTATCTTTCTCTATCTGGAAGTCTATTATAATAATCATCCTGTGGCACACAAAAGTGGTGAACATCCAGTCTGCACGCCACACTGCAAAGAGACAGAAGGCATTTTTATTAAAAGTGAATTCCAAATAATTAGTGTAAGAGATCATGAAATGCACATCGGAAAAAAGATTGCATGAGAGGTATTGCAAACAGGAGGGGGGTCAGGACATTAACAGGAAATCTGCACTACTGTTGTTCCCTCAGGGGTTTTCTACAGGTGGTTCATATTTCTGGAGTTGAAATGTATGCTATATGAAAAGGAAAATTTCTTTTAAAATTTTGCCACTACACCATTTGATTTTTGGTTCTTCTTACATCTGTAGTCCTTGAGGGGTAGGCAATTGGTTTATTATTTTTACCACTACCTCATTTTGGAAAAGTTCTCCCTCTTAAAGCTCCACTTCCACTTTGGAGAAACATCATTTTGTTGATGGGCCACAGCAACACCCACACTCAGAAAATGTAAAGATAATGACAACTGGGGCAAGAGTTAAAGAGATAAGCAAAGGATTCCAATAATTGATGTACAGAACCCTAAGATTTCCAAATAAGCTGATGTGTATCAGTATGGGGCACTGCAGAAAAAAACTATTTATCTGTTTGGGATTCCTCTATATTATATCCCAGAACAGCTTTTATTATCAGAAATTTTTGCATGATGCAAAGTTCATTGTTTCTAGAGGTTTTGTAATATTTACTCTCTATATGAAGTTAAGCTAAGAGTGAACTGCTGCATCAAGTAAAGTTCTTAGGAAAGAACAAAATACCTATAACAAAAATGAGAGAAATCTAATGTTCTCTGAGGTCAGTTGATTTTTTTTTTTTTACAAATGGTACATTATAAAAAATTCTTGCTGGACAGAAAGCTGTTCTGAATTTCTGGCAAAGCTCAAACCCCATTTACTGCTGTGAAGTCAATCCTTCCTGTGAAGCACACGGTTTTCCAGATTAGTATTGCACAGTTGCTGGCCCTTGAAGTCAGGCTTGGGCATGCTAACACTCTTATTCATCCCATATGGTGCTGATATGAAAAGAAATAAAGGTGAAATGTTTATGAGGGTGAATTTTTAAATTGGCCAGTAAATGAATTTAGCACACAAAAGTTGATAACATTTACTGGACCACGGAAAGGCAAAATAAAGCTATGAAGCATTAATAGACCATCCTTAAAACTTTCTAGTCCTCTAAAGGGCTGAAACAAGAAACATCATTAAAAGCCCAGTGAAATGTGAGCTGTATGGTAGACCTATAAAAGAAAACATTGATGATGCCATACGTCTACACATTCACAGCAGAACATTTCAGAGAAAGAGTAATTTAGCAACTTGAATCCTTGTGCTTTTTTTGTTCAAAACTCACCCAAACCCTTTGAAAATGCATGAATATTTCTGTTTAGCTAATAATCATTCTACATGGTATTTTAGAAGAGACTGCTTATGACTTTAATCTAGCAACGTTCTTGTTAAGATCCCATAAGGGAACAAGTTCCTTCTTAAGGCCCACAAACTACTAGGTCAAATTTCCCCACTGGCATTTTGTTGGGGCCCTGATTCAAAGCCACTGAACTTGATGCAAAACCTCCTTTTGACTTCATAAGCTTTGGATCAAGTTCACTGAGTGAAGAGTATGAGGGACTTTCTAACCTGAAAGAATGATCTCCTCTTTAAATGAGCTCCCTTTTCAGGACATATCACTTATTTTCAGTGCATGTTTGGAGCTTTTGGTAAGTATGGTTGGTATGTGACTAATTAGCACCGTGTGCCAAGGTCGAAAATTCTCTATCAAAATATGCATGTCTGTTCATCCTGCAGGGAGTATGGGGCAACTAGGAGGCATCAGACCTTTTGTTCATGTATTGAAGGAGAGTCATGTGTGCCTTATATGCCAAGAGTCAGGGGTGAAGCCTGTCATGCAGTTTGCCTGTGGAAGAAGTACATTTTCTGCTATGTTGATGACAAGTTAAACATGCTCATTGGTGCACCAAAGTACCATGCGTTGAAAAACAGAGGGAGACAAGTATAACTAAGCTACCTCCACAAGCAGAACAGATGACACCATTACAACAGTATCGTGATTTGCTGCACAGTGCTACTTCTGATAGACTTGTTATTCTGGTTTTTTTCTTGATGCATAAGAAACAAATCTTGGTCAAATCCTTCTAAAGAAAAGCGCAGTCAAAATGTAATATTAGATGGCAGGTTTGGAAAAAAAAAGAATTTTTTTCTCTGAAGTCCTTGTTTCAATTTGATATTTAGACAGTGGTGCACAGTTCTAGAAATGCTTTGCTAGAATAAAGGTTTTTTTAAATGGTCCTATTTTTAAAACTGATGAAATTAACTTTTTAATGTAATTCCAAGGTTCAGTCATCTAGGAAATTAATGCTCTGATGGTGTGATAAATGCCTCTGACCTATATCAGTTCCATTTGATTTACTTGAGCTGAGACAATAAATAGTTTTAAAATAAATCAATATCGGTCATTTTATTTAGACGAGGATGATTCTTCCCAAAGCAGTGTCTCTTCAGCATGGAAAAGCAGTGAGTTATTGTTTGCAAGACAATATTGTTTTCTTTTGTTCTAAACCAACAGCCTTCCTGCCTCTCTCTCTTGCCAGCTTAATATTGGTTACCTGCAGGTGAGTTCAAGCACTTAAAGAGAAGAATGTTAGCAAAGCAACAAGTTGCTTTTCGCCATTTCAGTGGAGAAGATGGGTGTTCTGTCATCCTTCAACACAAACAGTTATGACTTGGCTGAGCAGTGTGTTATAAAGAGTAAAAGAAGGTCTGAGGGAAGACAAAAATGTGCTGTAAGTTATAGTAAAAAACAAAATAAAAAATACCGTGGCAGATGCGACAATATGTTCTGGCCTGTTTCACTTCTTTGAGGTTGCTCTTATAACTTGACAGTGAGGCAGTCTCCAGAGCTACTCTCATGCTGTGAGAAGGGTGGGAAGACAAAGAAACAGAGAAGCAAGCTGTGGGAGTGCAGCTTTGCTTTTGAGCACATGAAGAAGCAGTATTTCTGAATATCAGCACTTACACATCAGGATTCCAGTTCCACAGTGTACAAATGAGGAAATTTTGGACAGCAGTCTCCATATTGTCATGTGTTCTCCTCAGGGCAAGAATGTTTTCACTGTTATATTTTGACAGCCAAAACAGATTTTCTGCAAAAGAACAGTGTGTAGACTTTTCCATTTCCATTGAGATAGAGCCAAAACCAAAACCTATGTCATGTCCTTGTGTCTTCAGAAATGCAGTTTTGGGGACTGGTGTGAAATACAATTTTGGAGGACTGGTGTAATCATGGATTCCCACATAAACTCCAAAGTCAGCATCAGATTAAGAGTTTTCATCTCCAGTATTCCCACAGGTTGGTGGGCTGGTCCTTGCAAAAGAACAAGAAACAAGAAAAAAATGAGGAACAAGGACAAGTGATGGGAACTGCTGACACTGCACTGAGATGCTGCCCTCCTTTAAACGTGTCTTTGAGTTGTGAAGGGCCTGGGCATCCGCTCTGATGTCAGGCCCAGATATATTGTTCTTCTAGGTGCATTCAGTCTCAGTTTTGAAGCTAATTCATAGCTTTTGTGATATGTTGCATCACATACTCCATTTTATATTCCAATTCTAATTTGACAACCAGCTCCAGGTAAACACAAATAGGAAAAAATTACTTTTGTGCCTGTAAGAACATGATCATAGCCATAATGAAGACCTCAGAGATCATCTCCTTGTATGAAGACATCTGATTTCATATTATTTTTTAACATTAAACCTATAATGCCATTTGTTCAGCAAAACTTACATGCTAAGCAAAAATACGTATGTTTTCCCTAGTGTGCTTAACTCAGCTGGTTCAGTGAGGAGATTACTGGACTGTTCTGAAATTCTTGGATGTATTGCAGATCACTAAGATGCATGCTGAAAAGTTTATTGGTATTAAAATGCATTCTCAATGGATTTTTTTTTTATGAGAGAACAAGATTTCAGGAAAGAATGCTCATGGGGAGAGAGAAAATGTCAAACAATAACTCTGAAAAATGGTTTGATATCAGGTTCAGATTAAAGACCCTACCTTATTTTTTCACAATATGAGAGGATTTCTTTTCTTTTGTAATCAGAGACACTGTTAAAAATTAGTAAGTAAATAGAATGCATAGAAACAACCTCACATCTTTTTGTCACAAAGGAGGGAATTGGGGCCTATGCTAATTTTTCCTTGACCAATACAAGTAACAGAAGAAACACCACAAATGTTTAATTATCTTGAAGTTTGGCAGTTTTTTGTACATAGATCATTTTTATCTGTTGGGCAATAAACTGTATAACAAAAATGTTGGCAACATCAAGGTTTTTTTTTTATTTAAACCTCTGAAGTTTAAAAATTAAGTGTGAAATTCCTTGAAGATGCTTTAACTTGCATAGCTCAATAGGAGAAAAATGTGAAAGAGGGTGTCAAGAAAAAAAGATACCTGTTTCCATGTGAAATTAATGGGGAACAGCAGGCTACTCATTAATTGCTCATCTTATGGTGCCATAGTGACTAGTCCACACTTCAGCACTGGAATGGGCTGACAGAAAAGTTGCTCTCTACTGAGCAGGCGCCTTAGGAAATGCACAAATGCACCCATATTCTGTACCAAAGGCTCTGGAATCACTCCTTAAAGTGCCTAAGGAAGATAGATCACTCACATGCTGCATAGACAGGAAGGGGGTTGAAAGACATATAGCAATTGTCAGCCAGAGAAAATGGCCCAGATCATTGCTTCTGAATAGAAAATATCAGGAGCAGAGACAGATTCCTGCTGAGAAAGGTGTGTTGGTTTATGTTGTGACAGAAATCCAGACCAAGTCATGTCATAAAAGATATCTGTGAGTCTTCTCAACCTCACCAGTCAAAAACTTGGATTTACAGGTGGAAAAATATAATTTTATGGGAACAGAATCTCCAGTTCTTGGATTATATGACATGATGGCTTATTCATGCCTTGCTTTCCTGATATATATCTCCCCTGGACAAATTCTAGCCAGGAGTTCAGAGAAGCCTTAGCCTATGAAATGGCATTATGTTGGTGGAAGAAAAACAAGGAAAGTAAAGTCTGGACCATTTGTTTTTACATCCCTGAAAGAAGCCGTCCTATGTCTAACCACAGATGAGAGTTGGAGTAATTTATGACCAGTAACTAGAAACTGCTTTGCTCTTACCTCTTAGAGGTGCCAATTACTGCAGTCCCTTTGCAGCACAGCTGGTGCTGATAATACATGCAGCTATGTCATATAGATAAAATAGTCCAGGGACAGCATTTTAAGTCTTCTGAGAGCAGGAAGGTTTGTCCCTCAGCTTTGTCCATGCACGTGCAAATTGCATCAGTAAACATGCATCTGCACATTTCACACTCTGAAGAAGAACAAAGGATACAGCTGCCCACTGGGCTTGGTTGCTAAAATCACCATCAACAATTGTATGGGAGACACAAGCTCCTTGAACTTGGGTCTTGGCAAACAATGCAGTTCTTTGGTTCATTTTTAACTGGATAACTGATGCAGAACATCTCCTATTATAAATTCAGTCAAGGTTCATTCTACAA
Organism: Dicrurus megarhynchus; assembly: GCA_013399195.1. Taxonomy (NCBI): domain Eukaryota; kingdom Metazoa; phylum Chordata; class Aves; order Passeriformes; family Dicruridae; genus Dicrurus; species Dicrurus megarhynchus. The sequence goes on from VXAD01001115.1 coordinate 740,681, forward strand.
AACAGAAACAGTTTTTCTGGATGGATGGGCCATTTCTTACAGACAAAGAGTACACTGAGAGCAAATTAAGCACATCTAATTGGAGAAGCGAATCTCTCACAGTTTCAGAAGACTTCGGTCTCACTAAATAAGCAGCCCTTCCCATGCCAGAACTAGCAGTATCACAACAAAAGGCTTCTTATTCTTTCTACAAGCCAAATGCCATCAGTCCTAATATAATCACTACACCTGCTTTTATGTAGAATAGATGAATACAAATCCTTTATATGAATTCCTTTTCTAGTCCTTGTAGCTGCGGTTGGTGCTTATACACTAATTAGTCCTTTAGCAAACAGTCTTTTATAGATATGGAGTTCTTTTAGGTGCACAGCATAATTTGTCTTTTAGAGTATGGGCAGAAGCAGTGACATGATCCATTGGAAAGCAATAGGTATTTGCTGAACATTTCCTCTTGAAGGCTTTGTTGGGCAGAACAGTCAGGCACAGACTCAGAACAAAGTCAAATAACGACACCCCTTGCTCGGCTATTTTGGAGAAGGGTGTGTCACAAATGGATTTCTGTATGGACTATGATGAACAAGGTGTCTCACCAAGTCCTAAATCCTTTAGGCTAATTTCTGTGCAAGTACAAGACAGAAATTTGCTTTACCAAGCTTTATAGTCTATATGCTAAACAAAAATAATTAGTGGCTAAACACAAGGATGGCAAAGAATCACAAGGTGGTAGAGGCAATGCATGTACATGCCTAATGCTACCATACAGCTTAATGACCTAAAAGAACCATATTCAGCAGAAATCCACTTCCATTACTTGTAAGAAAAACTGTTGAAATCCTCTTGACACATTGCTATGTGTGACGAGGATTCATGATAACACCAGCTTCATATAAAAGGGCTTCTAGGCTTTAATTTGCCATTAAAGCAGATCAATTTCCAAACCTCACTAAGCAGATGCTTAAAAAAATTATGTTTTTAAATTCTGAGATTCACTCAACTGTTCAGTGGCGCTCCATTCTTGCATAATTTGACACAGATCTTTACTACTCTTGTTTCACTTTCTTTCTAGAAAAGAACTAAAGAAAAAAAAAACAGTGATCAAATTCAAACTGCCAGAGACAGGAGAGGTTAGGTTCTCAACCCACCTTAATCCAGTTCTACTCTGGTACCCTGTTGTGGGTGAGCCATGTCCAGTGTGACTGAAGATAAGCATGGCAGAGAAAGTCCAGGTTCTGATCCAATATTTTTAAGAAAGCATATCAGCAAATATCTTGAAAACATAAGAACCATGCTTTGCTTGTTTGTTACACGCAGTCTTTCTTCAATGAGGCAAGGGATTTGTCACATAAATGTTCCATGGTTGTGGAATTAAAGCTTTCATGTAAAATGAAGAAGATGATTTACGATTGCATGGGCAACCCACAAACTGGCATTTCCTAGCTTGATTTTTTTCCCAGTATTGTACAAAAGATGCCTAATAAGTAAAACAATAACAAAAAACAAGGCAACCGCCCCCCCCCAAATAAAAAAAAAACAAACCCAGCCCCAAGACAGCACAGTTGCAGTGGGTCTTATTGTAAAGTAAGACTTTGCCTAGAGCTAATTTAGGACAATTACTGTCTTTTCTCAGAGGTAATTCTTGGCAACCGTTGGGTACACAAGGCACATATTGTAGACATAAGTTGTGGACTGTATTTAAGCACAGATATGAGATTTTTCTATGTTCTCTTCCTTTTTCAGCACACTTGAGATATAAAGGCAGATGTCAGAAGCTCCATGCAGTTAGTTTGCCTTATTTGATGCCCTAAGGTACCTTGCATGGCATTCAGAAGCTAGTCCAGAAGGGCACAGGTTGGTAGAACTTTGTCACGCTCTGTGGGTCTGGATATACACAGTAACTTGTTTTCATTTCAATGAAATATTCACTGAAGTTTCCATGCCAAATCATTATTATTCCATTTGTGACTTCCTGCATCTTTTTATAGAATAGCAAAAGTCATAAAGCAGTGACAAAGAATGTTCACATTGGTGAAGGCATTGGTATTTGAGCTGAGAGAGCAGTCCAAAGCATTTATCTACTATTCATTGTCTGTGTGACAAAGTCCAAACTGCTTTTCAACTGTAAGCTTCATTTCCCTTTTCATTTACTGACGATGATAAACAGCTTCTTTCAGAAATGCTTAGAACGTAAGCCATTAAGAGATATAGAACCCTTATAGAAAATAGTCCATATATAGTAAAATATAAAAGTATGTCAAAACAAAATGTTCACATGTTTTTTCTTTACAAGCACTGACAGTTTTTACTCCAGGTAGCTGCAGTAGGTGGAAGAGAAAGGGTACCAGCATGCTAACTGAGGGTTTGGCAAGTTTTACTTTTCTTCCTTTTGAAAGAAAAGTGAGGGATGGAAACGGGTTGAGCAGAAATTGTTTGCCAGAAGCCAGCAGTAAATGAAGCTCTGGCTACAGTCAGCTGTAAAGATTTTTTCTGTTCTATAAAACAATGAGTTTGGACTCTAGGCTGCCATTCTGATTGTCCTTATGAGGTTGAGCTGAGCCAACAGCTTCTTGTTTTAAAACACTTTTTCCATAACTAACAAAAAATCTGCATAGTTTCTCTAGAACTGCTGCTGCAGACTGATATTAGTGGTCTTGCTTTGAAGTTGGAAAACATGGAAAATTTCTGTCAGAGCCAGCTTGACGATGTGTTTGTGCTTTTTGCACTGCTGTTCTGCTTAAGATGTTACTCTTTGGACTGACCAAAATTGGCAGTGCTGCTGAAGTTGTGGATTCAGGTCTCCACAGAGAATCAGCTGTAAAACAGAGTAAATTACGTCTTTCACAGATCACTCCTACCTGAAGTAATTTAGTTTTAGAACTAATGTAATCTACTTATCTGTACCATGGAGGCCTCTATGTGGTTCTGAAATCTTCTACGAGGATGTATTCAGAAAGTCAGGTTTAGGACTACCTCTGATTGATTTGAACAGCAGAGATCGGTAATAGGCAATAAGAATTTGTTTCCTTCCTCCTTGTCCAAGAGAAGCTGATTTTCAGGATCATTTTTCCAGAAATTGGTGATGTCTGGTATAGTAGGGAAAACATAGATGGTAGACCTCAGTAGAGATGCAGGAGAATGGAGAATGTAGAATTTGTGTGTGGTTACAATTCTGCATACCTCTCAGTACCAGGTAGGAGTTATTTAGTCCACAGGGATGGTGAATTAAACCAGAGCTGCAATTTCATGAGGCCAGATCAATTGACTCTGCATCCTGTACTTCCCAATCCCTTCGTCTTCTTTTCTTGCTCCCTGCTTTGAGCTCTCTGTGCTTATTACACATCAGCTGCAGCACTGACTGTACACCAAACAGCCTATGATGAAAGGCTTGGGGAAGATACATATTCCACATATTCCATGTATTCTTTCCTGGCAATTGGGGTTGCCCACTGTCAGCACAGTGAGCCTACAGACCCTGATAAATGGGAATCAGTTTTATACTGTAATTTAACTCTATGTTGCAACTGCGATATTGTGCTTGTAGTGTGGTATCACTGTGCTGAATCAAAATCCCATATAATGTCAAGCATATGCAAATAAATAAATTAGTATTAAACATTAGATTCTCTTCATGTGGAATATATAACAGAACTTACTCAGAGTGTGTTGAACTCTGACATACACACAGGACATCCCACCACAAGCAGATTTAGCTCAGTAACATTGCAAAAAAAATCTCAAACCAACAAAACTTTTACAAAAAGAGCTGAATGGTTTTCTGTCAACTCAGTGATGTTGAGTTTTCTTGGAGTTTTGTGAGAGTCATGAGACAATGGACAAAATGGGAGAAGGATAAAGGCAAAGAGATGGAGGACTCAGTGGGAAGAAAATAAGACAAGTCCCTGTGACTTTAGTGATCAATTAAAACTGATGTAGTTGCTAGTGAAGTCATAGCTAAGGTTTTATTTTTGCTAAGACTATGCACCCAGGGGTTTATGGTTGATATGTGGTGACTCGCGATAATTGGACCCCTAAATCTTGAGCCCTCAAATAAGATCTGAAGCAAGTAAAAGAAGGAAAATATGTTAGAAAGTATTGGACAAGATTTTGCAGGCCACCTCCAATTCTTTCACAGCTGAACCTTGTGAGAATAGAACATTTGTGGGGGCAGTTACAGTCATATCTGCTCCTTGACAAGCAGATGTTTACTCCAGAAGTTAAAATATGGACATGCTAAGTATAACCATGTGAGAAATCACAGTGACGCTCCTAGCTCTCTCCTGAGACTGGTCATTCTGGCAGAGTCAGGCCCCTAGGCTCTCATTTGTAAGTGCAAAATCAATACTTCTATTGTTCATGATCAAATCCAGACAAGGCTTAAAGAATGAGAAATAAAACAAAATAAATTGATGAAGGGAACACTCACTCTAGCACATTTCACATTCAAATGTATTCAGTAATAATCAGCCAACATCTTGATCGTGTTTTTATTTATAACATTTCCTGCTCAATACAGGTCTGGCTCTGGTCTATATTACAGAACAATCCTGGCAGTCTTTGTTGCAAAGGCACGGTTCTTAACAGCACTGAGGGACCCACTGAAAAAAATATGCAAGCACATATTAGCTACTGGACAAGCATTGTTGTGTTTAACACATGTAAAATTGCTTCCTAAATATCTTACAGAAGAGCAGATGTGAGGCATACTCAGTAGCAATGTGGTTGTCACCCTTGATGCAAATTCTTTGCAATTTGTTTTGTTTTTCTTTTTTCTCTTTCTAGATCTGTGCTGCTGAATGCAGAAGGCTTTCTGTGTGCACTACATTTGAAATGTAACACTTAATATTAGGCAATCATGAGACGCTAACCTATTACACTGTTACTGCTGGTGCTGCTGTGTTACATTCTTCGTTCCATGATGATTTTTATCCATCTTTTATATGCAACTCCCTGAATCAGTTCAGTTTGAGAGTTCCATTTCCTTTTCCCTTGACCCAAACAAGTGACTCAATCTTCATTTTAATTATACAAGTGAGTTTGTATATAACTCTAACATCAATTACTAGCCCCAAACAAAAGGTAGAAGGGATTCTAATTCTTCCTCAGGACAAGACAGATGAACTTATAGGATCCATCTACACATTCTTCATTTTCAGGAGTGAGGAATAGCTACGAAAATGTCTTAAAAACACATAAAACAATTTCTAGTTAAATGGTAGCCATACCATGATTATGGTCCTAAACTAAGTGAATTCTCCAACTACAAGCTAGAAACAGGTACGTTTGTTGTGGGCTGCATGAGAATTCCTCTTGTCCTTGCATATTTCCTTTAGTTGGGAAAAAAACATGGAATGCATAAAAAAATAATTCCTTAAATCACTCAGTGCAATAATTCAGGTCATAACTACATCATAATCAATAGCATACTGATGGGGAAACATATAAGGTACATAAAATATTATTGAAAAGTAAGAAGGGCCAGGCAGGGCAGGGCAGAGCAGAGCAAGGGAAGGCAAGGCAAGGCAAGGCAAGATAAGGCAAGATAAGGCAAGGAAAAGAAAGGAGAAGAAGTTACTAAATATCCTTCAGTAATATTTTCATAATACAATAGGTGCTAAGTCATAACACTCACTAATATTTGTTTCTTAACACCTTCGTTGATATTGTTTCCCTGAATTCTTCTTTGTAAAAGATGATTGAAAACAGAATCTAGAAGATGTTTTATTTAAGTATGTCTGGATTAAATGAAATAAAATGAAATCTCTGCTTTACAACTGTTTATCTTTAGATCTGTGATATAAAAGACATTTTTCTTTTTTAAGTTCTCATTGCTAATTTAAATTCTAAATACCTCTATCTACTCCTCCTACTGAGAATATCTTATTGTGGATAAAATTGTCATAAACACAGTGGATAAATTCTACTAATTGCAGTAGCATGGGAAAGATGGGAAAATATTATGTGACCTTTAATAGACAATAGATTCCTATATTAGTGAACAAGGATTCGTTAAAATCCCCTCCTTGTTTCCTGAATGTGAAGGAAGCTCAACTTAGCCTCCAGATGTAAGGTTTGTAGTTTATTCTATTTCCTCAGGAGAACGAATATGAATCTTGGCGCAGATAAACCATAACTCCAGTTTCTGATCCAACAATGTGTGAAAGCATATGCTTAATTTCAACCTTGTGAATAATCCCATAGATCCCATAGTTCACGGACTAAATGGGAAACACAGCTTTGTGGGTCAAGTGTATTCCAAGCCAAATAATCAAAGTTATCATCTACTTTTCTTCATAGGTGAACTACTCAAAATGTCTAGTGTAGGAAAGAAGCTGAAAATCTGCCACAAGATGCCCAACAAAATTATAGTAACAGATAAAAATATATCTGTAGATGAAATGACTAGAGGAGTTCCCACAAAACAAAGAATTATGTAAGGGGTGGTTCACCTCACCTATGTGCCTGGTGTCATAGGACTACAATTTTCTTTAAGAAAGTAACATTTCCAGATAGATCTGTTTTGGCAGGAGTCTGGAGTGAAGTCCTCTGAGAGCAGACACAGTGCAGCCTGAGAATTTTGATTCCCTGTCTGCTTTGGAGGCCTCCTTGCATTCCTTCTTTTCTACTCAGAAGAAAATCTGAAAGTTGCTGAGGCAGCTTATTGCAGCCCCTCCATCTGAGAAGGAGGGAGTGTGTGCTCGACTGCCAGAACACTGGACTCAAGAAAATCACTTGCTGACTTCAAGAGTCTCATTAGATTTAGCTTGTCCTCCCCAAATTAATAATTTATCCGCTCAAAAATCTGCTGCCTGAAAGTGAGAGAGGACCCTTATACTTAGTTGAAATAGTTGTAGAAAAACACTTTGTCCATGCCCCACTTGCAGTGAACTTAGTGGAATACTACTTCCAAAACAAATCCATGGTACCTTGGTTGCATCAGTGCATAGCTGAAACTCCTTCTTTCAAGGAAAATTCGATTCTGTAAAATGGGGCAATTTAAAATCCAAAATGTATAAATAAAAACAGCTTTTTACAAAGAGTCTAAGCGTGATTAATTGAACTCCTCTGGTGTTTTGTGTTCAAGTCTTAGCAATTCTGCAGTTCAGCTGATACCAAAAATGGACAGCATTTGAAATACAGCAAGAAGAGGGTGCTTTTATGAGACTTTCAGACCAATGCTGTGGATCCAATGGATTGATATCCAAATTTTCAAGTGTATATCTGAACCAATGTGTTAGGACAGAGATCTACTACTTTTCAACTCCAAGTTTCCCTTTTTCTTCTTCATCTGTTTATGAACTATTGAGAACAGAATATCTGTTTTAAATTAGTAACTGGACCATTGTTCTGAAGCCAGACCATATAATTCCCTTTCTTGTTTTTTCCCCTATTCTCTAAAGTTTGTCTTCCAGTTTATAACAGCAAGATATTTTGTGAGCAGCAAAGTTAATGAAGTTCAGTTTCCTATGAACTGTCTTTTGTCCTGTGGACACTTTAGTGGTCAAAGACAGCATGTGAAACTATTCATATGTGGTCTGGCTGCTGGCAAATGCCTACAGTCTCTGACCATGAAACTGTGTTTGAATAAAACTAATTCTGACTGCCTTTCTTTGGCAGAGACAAGGAAGTTTGGTCTTTCTCCCTAACATCACATTCAGTTTGTAGAATTTTTGAGTCTTGCATGCCTCCATTAAATAAATTTATCAAAATGTTTAAAACGCATTTGAAAATATGGTTTGCAGGCAGATGTCAGATAAAAAATGGGGTCACATCTTTGGAAACCAATCCTTTTGTCTTCTCCCTTCACCCCCTCCCTGAAAAAAACAAAACAAACCAAACCAAAACAAAACAAAAAAAACACCACAAAACCTCTACAAATTTCAGTAGATTACACAGGTATCCTCTTAGAGGGTTACTTAGAACAGACAAACCAATTTAAATGGCAGTTCTGGGAAATCAACCTACCTTCCTTCCTTCCTTCCTTCCTTCCTCCCTCCCTCCCTCTCTTCCTTTCTTTTTCTCTCTCCAAAGGATATGAAGGAAGTCATAGAGAAGGATGAAGAAATCTTTATTTTTCCTCCTGTCCTTGTCAAATCTAAAGTCTTGAAGGAATTTAGTGCAGTCTGTACCAGTTTTGTTAATCTGCAAAATCAGCTGCAACCAGATGTATTTCTGCAGTTGAACTAGGCTCTTAGAGACTAGTTATAAAGACTGGTATAAAGATAGAGCAAACACTTGGCAGCTCATTCCTTTCAGAAAATATCTGTTCACCTACTTTAGGTCTCTATTTCGGAGTGGACTCTCTTAGGTCTACAGGTGAAGTTTAAACACAGATACTTTGGAAGTATGCTTCAATATGCTGTGGCAGCTAAAAAGCTTCTCCATCAAGTCCAGTTGTGGAGATTTCACCTCTGGAGCCATCTGCCAGTAAAGGTTTGATGTGTTTAAGCTCAAGGCTTACAAAGAAAAACCTTTTTTGCAGACTACTGTCCATACTTAGAGTCACCCCACAAAGAACAACTCCATTTCTTGTTTTCTGATTGAATTCAACTTTGAGTACTGGAAGAATTTTTATTAATAAAGCTGGTAACTAAATTTAGTTTCATATACATTTCACTTCTAACTTCATGGTTTTCAGTGACTCCTTTCTCTTCACTGCAGTGAAGTTTATCTCTAAGCTTCCTAATCAAACTGGCTGGTCTCACTTTACTGGAAAGCACAGTGTCAGTCAGAGTTGCTGGGCCACGTGAGTAAGGTGGTCAAGCAGTTTCTCAGCAGACACAGTACAACAATGACAGCTCTTTTGATTTCAGTGCCTCACAGTACCTGAATAGTACTTAACCACCGCACTGCCAACTCTGGCTTAAATGTTAATAACATTTCCAAATTGTTAATTCTGGTTCAGGACAGTTTTCAGGTATTGAACATCATAAATTAAAGTACAGGAAGCGCAGCTAATCAGTCACAGATACATTTTTTATTTCCTGAGGTTTTTTTATTCCTTTTTATTTTGTTTTGTTTTCCCCATGCAGAAGAATGAGTTCAGTGAATATAGCAAGGAAACTGAGCTTCAGCAGAGCAAAGGTATGCATCAGCTGATAATACTGGTTTCTGGAAATGAGTAATTTTATAAGGTTAAGTCAGAGTTTCCATCAACGCAACCATATTTTTGTCAGTAAATCACAAATACTTTCCTATTGATGCTACTCTGCAATTTGTTAGGAATTTACTCAGCAAATAATAATAGCTAGTCAGAAGAAAATGCCTGAGCCTAACTTCATTTCAGCCCATTTCTGTTTTTCCACATTTCTGAACTGTTTTCAGTTTCAGCTTATTATTTGAGACATAATTCAAGCGTAACTTCTGACAAACAGCAGCATTGGGCCATAGGCTTTCTAAGTCTTTGCTCTAATACTTTAGGTTTTTACCCAAGCTATGACATCTCTGTGTAGGGTATAAACATACCCTGATTTTATAATTTTCACATGTGTATCAGCATGAGGGAAGAATTTGCAGCTCAGTGGTAACAAGCAATTCTGCCTGAGATGGAGTGGGATCCAGCTCACACGGCCTTACCACTGACAGTTCTAGTGGTGTAAGCCAATCTCCAGCATGTCCTCTTTACCCCTGTATGCCTTGATACAGAGATTGTGACTCTGATAATTCTGCAAGTCTTTTTGTAAGTGAAAATATATCTTATACATAGCATTGAAGGGTTTTGACTAAAATCCTGTTGTAACATTTAACATTTGTGGAAGAGGAATGGCTGTTTTTAGAGAAATTGCTGTTGTGTACAATATTGGGGTGCACATGTGGAAATAAGGCAAAGACAATCTAAATAATGGAGCAGTTTATAAGATAGGAGCAGTGGGGAAAGAGAAACAAAATGGCAGCTTTTCATGAACCATAACTGAACACTCAGAGGTCAAAATAGAAGAATTATTGTTTGCAGATGTGATTGTGGCAATAAAAGGATGTAATAAACTGACAAACAAACCAACCACTCTTACTGAAAATTGCTACAGAATTCCTCAATTATCATCCCAAACACTGCAGTGTGCAATTGTCATATCATAGAACCATAGAATGGTTTGGGTTGGAAGAGATCTTAGAGATCATCTTGTTCCAACCCCCCTGCCATGGACACCTTCCACTAGATCAAATTGCTCAGAGCCTCATCCTTCAACATTTCCAGGGATGGGGCATCCACAATTTCTCTGGACAATTACCCTATATTGATAGGGTAGTTACAATGATTCTGGTTGTAAAACCTTTTGAATAACTATGCTTTGAGAATATTATTGCAGGAAGTTTTAGACTGATTTTGCAGGGAATGAATGAGAGTAAAGTGGTGTGGGTAGTCTGGGAAAGCAAATCAGTGTAATAAAAAACAAATGCAAAAAGGTTGGAAAATAATCACGAAGAAGATGACTGTATGACATTCAAATAAAATGTGCTATGTTGGAGAAAGTTAAGTAATTACAACGGATCAATAAGGAAAACGAAGGCACTCTGTGCTATCATACTTTGGTTAACCTAATCTAAGCCTGCACAGTAGCTGTTAGATGGCAGCTGTTTAGACATGGCAGTATCAGCTCTAGAACATGGTAGTAGCCAGCCTATGAGCCCTCTAGAAAGATCTAGGCCAGTGGCATAGGTGATTTCAAATCCTAGCTCCATGGTATGTTGTCTTCTCTGCCTGTTCTTACCCGGCCAAGGTTAGGCTTGCTACAGCAGGCATCTGCCACAGTCATGCATTGTTCTGCTGGGCAGACATAGTTTCAGGGTGCATTTCTTCTCACCCATGCATAGCTGCCTGAAGGCTAAGCACATAAACAAGTAGTTTAGGTTCCCTCTTTAGTCAATGGATGTGTCTTCCAGAGAGTGATTTATTCAATCCCAGAACAATTGTGCTGCTGGGGAAATGATCCAGATGCCTAAATAGGAGCTCAGTACCATTTGAGGTGCCCTAGACTATCCAAAATAGCATCGTGGGGCTGGAAGGCATGACACAGAACTTATGAGAAACCTCAGCCTTCTGGGCATTCAGTAGCTGGAAGCCAGGTTCCTATGGTGTCTGAAACAGCACTAGATGCCTATGTTTAGGCAACGGAAGCAGACCTGGAGTGTAATTTTTCTTCAGCCAAGAACTAGTTACCAGGAAGATCTGTGCCAACAGTACAGCACTGTCTTAGAAGCTGTTTGCTTCTTATTTTCTGAGGAAGGAGGGAAAAGAGGTTTTTCTGTTGTTAGTTTTCTGATTTATTTCCAGGGAATAAAACATAATAAAATAAAAAGTTCAAGACAGAAGCCTGTCCTGAACTACACTTAATCTTGTGTTCAGGGTGAGGAAGAGATGACAGAAATAGAATAGCTATGGGGAAAAAAGTCCTGCTGTGAAATAGATTAAATTAGATAGCAGAACAGGGGGAAGAAAAGAGAGTGTTTGACAGAATGAGAAGAAATACTTGTCCAAAAGAAGGAACTTAGGTGTTGCAGTTGAGAGAGGTGGCCATAAAGATTATGCTGCTGTTGAAATACTAGAGAACTCAGACTCTTGGACAGGAAAGACTTAAAATAAGGCCACAGAAAGGACAGAAACCTTGAGGTGGTAAAACAACCTGTAAACTGAACTGGCAGCTTAGCACCCCAAATGGAAACAAGAAAACAAAAAGCAAAGTTAAATTAATTAGAAGGATTAAAGGCTCTTGAAGGAAAGCTCATCTTGGCCAGATCAGATTTTGACAAGGTGCTTGAATTCTACAATATTGTATTTGAGGTGGAACAGGGACAGTGACAATGCAAATGGTTATAATATGCCCTTGTGGTGGCCATAAAAACCTCACTGACTTCATCCTTGATCTTGAAATGCAAAAAACCCTCTTCATTTTGAAATTGACCATTACTGTTAAGATCAGCAGGTAATATAGCTGGCATGGTATGAGCATGCTACAGCACAGTATGAAGGCTAATGCCACTGCATCTTGAGATGCACTGTCCACTGGCATTTTCAGGTCACCCATTGTGTAATTCTACTTTACTCACATCACCTAGGTGGTATGATATCATTATTGTTCATATCACTAACAGTTTGCCCCAAATTCTCAGATAGAGCTGTGGGCCACAACAGGGTCTGGCTGGAACAACTGTGTTTTGGTTGTTATGCAATGGCAGTCCAAGTGTGTGGGTAGGAAGGTTCACTTTGCAAGACCCTTGGTAAGGAGTCAGAAAGCGGATGGCAGGTCACACTGCAGTACAGGCACAGCTTAACTAAATGGGAGCTCAGGGTCTGGAGTTGAAACCCTAGTGAGCACTGTCAATGACACATGATTTCATAAAATATTTCAATAATCTTAAAAGTACTCTGACCACCTAGAAGGTCATAGGACTCCAGGCAGAGATTAAGGCCTTAATTAGCTACATTTGCAGAAAATTCAGTGTGAAAATAAAACCATATGAAGGAGAAGAAAGTTCCTCCTAGAACAAAAGGGCAGACAACATCTGCAGTTTTTTAGAGGAAATGAGAATATGTTGCCCACCTTCCTAAGGGGTAACCAAGGACAACTTTTTATTACAAATAATTTAGAATAGAAAAGTCTCTAGCCATCAATATTTGTGCTACTAATTCATTGAAAACCAAATAACAAGTGAGAATAAGAACAAAAATTCTTTCCTAGAACAAATTTCCTTCTCCATTCTTAAGATAGCAAAGTTTTTAAAAAATATACTGTCAATATGGAAAGGCTCAAGTTTCCCAAAACCTGAAAAACCCAAAGAAGAGCAGAATTCCTGATGAACCTCAGGAGACTGCACCTTCAGAACTGCAGCTGCTGGGGAAAACTGGGTGTACTTAACAGAGAAAGTGTTATAAGAGACTATTGCCTGGTAGGTAGTAGTTGGTAACTCTCCAGCAGGGCATAAATGACACTCCACAGCTGCAAGGCACTCAATATTCCTTAAGCCACCCACATCAGAAAGCAGAAAAGAATATCCAAGGCCTCTACATTGCAGTAAGCATCTTCTGGGACATGAAAAATCAATAGGGCTTTTCTCTGAATCACTAAATTATGAGTTTAAATTCACTGGTGAAACTAAGAGCAGAATCTAGTGCTTCATTTTAATTAAGTCTTTTACTACCAAGTGTGACCTGTACAGCAATTATATATATGACTACGTTTCAGTGATAATAATGCCTAATTCACTATTGCAAATTGTTATGAGGCCTCAGTAGCAAATTGAAGAGAAAAACTTAAGATAAAAATCCAAATGAGTGTGCAGTGGGACAAGCTGGTCAGAGCTTAATTCTGTGTATACCTTCTGTTCATGATTATCTAATTGAAGATGACTAAAGAAGATATTTTTATTATAATAGCTAATAGAATTATTAGCTTTGTACATAGACAAATCTTAAAGTGATTAGGACAGGTGGATCAGAAAGAGGAAGTGCTTATAGATAACTCTCCTTCTGCATACTCTGCAAGCAAATACCTTTTTATAGGCTTGGTTTTAATTCACTCAGTGACTTTTTGAGTCTCAACAAGTCCACTTTGATCTCTCTGATTAGGGAACAAAGCAGGGAAGAGCCAGCCAGATCCTAAAGCAGATGAAAGTGGTGCTCTTTGGGCACCACAGGGGGTGCTGAGAATGACATCTAAATTAGTCTGATTATCAACTTTGTTACTTTGTTTCTCTCTTGTTCCAGTATTGTCTTGTAGTCCTAGTACCTTATGCAGCATGCAGACATATGGTGAGGCTATAGCTATACCCTATGGACTTATAAAGGAATTTATGTGTCTACTGCTCATGGAAGTTATCCCCTAAGAAGGCCTAGGTCTTCTAACCAAAGGACATAAGCTACGAAAACCCAAGGGACACAGAGCCCTAATGGCCTTTTTCATCCCTCCCACCATCGGGAGCAGGGTTTGATAGCGAGGAGAGGACTGTGATAAATAATTGTCTGGTGAGTGGGAAGATGTGTCAGCAGAGATATCACTGTATACAGCCACAATGTGGCAGTTGTTTTGCTTTAATATATCTGGTCTTGTCTCACTCTTTTGGATACTCCTCCTGTTACAGGAATGTCTTATTCCTATTCTATAAAGCAAAAGGATTTTGTATTCTGCCAAGTGTTATACTTGAAGTGTAATGGCGGAGCCAGAAAATGAAGGCACAACTTGTGTATTGCCATGTGGTGCCTCAAAGAGAATGCTATACACTTTTTTTATGAAGGTAGAGAGCAAATCAATGAATTAAACAAACTTGATATACCACCAGGGTACCTTCACTCCAATATTAAGAATTTTTAAAGTGTGCCTTAAAATAATAAAAGAATTTAGGCAAAATCATAATTTGACATATAAAACAAATTCCATATACCTGCAGTGTGTAGATGTATATGTGTGTGTGTGGTAGAACATATTATTTTAACTGGCAGGAAGCTCATAAAAAGAAAAGCTTTTGGGGTTGGCTCAAACTTTCTGTGCACTTTAACATGTTGGTTGCACTTTATGAAGAAATCTCAAATGTATCCCATGTGTTGCAAATGTTTAAGAATGAGCTCAAGATGAGCTTTTGTCTGCCTGAGACATTCAGCTATTTAAAGAATATCTTCCTTCAGCAGCACCAGTATTTATTTTTGTGTGCAAGTTTTGCAGTTTGAATGCTGGATTTGAGTTTCCACAGAGCTGTCAAAAAGTGAAAAAAAAAAAACCTTTAATAAACCTAACAACAGAATTTAGTTTCAAGACTATTTCCCATGACTGAAACTTTTTTTTTGTCAGAATCATTTTTCTTAGAACAGCTGACATATCATTATTGTTTTCCTTGTTTCAGAATATTGGCTTCCCAAAACTGTCCAAGCCATCCTTGAACTAAAAAAGAAACATGTCTTCAGAAGCCTGGCTTCTTTTTTACTAACTATAATGTTCTTTTCCCCTTTCCACCACCACTATTGTCTTGAGTGACTGCAGGCTTCTGGGATGTGGATAGAAATGTACATAAAAAACCTGCCATACCTACCTGAATATTCTCCAGCTGTGTGGGACCAATATCAATAGGTGCAACTTAAGTGATGAACTCCCTTATTATCCTCAGTGGTCCAATTCCATGCTTCTACTCTGTTTTTGAAACTGATTTCTTTTACTGGATTTTTTCCTCTGTCATCTTGTCTTCATTTTCTGATCTGCCTTCTCTGTCATATTCAGTGAAAATTTTTATTGATGACTACAGTGTCATATCCCATCACGTGTTAGTCTTTCTCAAGTGACTTTAGGAAATGCTTTCATGACATGACATTTGGCTCCTTGGTATCAATGGGACTTCAAGAGTGACATAGTTTTGCTCAAAACTTGAAAATGGACTGAGGAGTTTAGATACTGCTTTTATGTTTTAAGCGCTGCTTTCTCAAATGGAAATTCAAAAAACCCACCAACCAAAACAAAACCAAACAACCAAACAAAAGAAACAATCCTACCCTTACAAGTAGCTGCTTCTCCTGAGCAAAGAAACATATGAAATAAAACCCCAAACAACCCCCAAACAGTGAATAAGTCAACAAACCATGAAAGCTTTAATACTCCTACTTCATCTTTTCAAAATTTGGTAATTAACGAAGTCACAGGGAGGGCTCACTGCACACTTTTTAACATTTTAGTAGCAGATGGTTGATATTTTGTTGACAAGAAGCCCAATTGTGCACATTTTAACTTTTCAATAGCTCCACAGAAATCCATAATCATTGTCTTTAAATGATTTAGGGCTGAAAAAGCAACACATATCTGTGAAAAACCAGATCAGAATCCATGCTTTTGGTGGAAGTTCAGCGACATGAACTGCATTTTTAAAAATCTTTAACTGAATTTCCAAATACTTCTTCAGAACATCTGTGAAGCAGCTCAGTCATACGAGAAATTCAATAATGAAGTAATAGATAGAAGCACTCTGAACTACAGACATTTCATCATGATTAAGAAGAAATGCCCATGGCAAAGGATTATGAACACAGAAACAGAAAGATCACTTGGGAGTACAATGTGAGCTAATGGTCAAATTGCAAGGTATAAGTACCAACATTTTTAAGTCTCCCTTTTCAGTGATTCTATAGTTCACAATCTTTCTGTGATGTTTCTGGCTCTTATGGAAAATAGTTAAAGCTTTATGAAAAATAGTTCAAGGAGTGCAAGCAAAAAACCTGTGGTAAAGCATCCATTTTGCCTGACCTATTTATCAAGCTTCAGCAGGTGCAGGGCCACTCATCTGGAGGTCTCCACTATTTTATATAGGGGATATAGGTATTTACATTAGAACTGCCTTGGTAGGTGTTTAAAATCTGATTGCATACCAGGTACCTAAGTCAGCGCTTATTTCATGAGCTCAGCTCAAGACTGTGTGTGTGCTGTCCTTTCCTGCTCTGTCACAGGTTTTCCCCACACAGCTGGCAGCGATATCACAATGGCTTACAGCAGTCCCAGCTCTACTGTTGCTGCAGACAGGCTGTCACCGGGGATATAGGCTGGCACCCCATACTGTCTATTAGGAGGTAGAGTTCCACTTACACATTCTATATGGTACGCCTGAAGCAGGGACCTTGGTTACTGAGTTTTCACGCTGGATTTCTATATCTCTCCTTACATTTCCAGGATGTTGATTCCTGTTATGGACTATGGGAGCTGAGCTGTATGCCTGACAATAGCAGCATCTGTCGCTCCCCTATCTTAATTTTCAGACCTTACTGTGCTGTGTGTTATTGTTTAATTGCCCATTCCACAGTGTAGCATGATATTTTTTAATTAGCCTATTTTATGTGTTTCTTTTACAGCTCATCTCAGTTGTTAATGAGCCCTTTGCCAAGTGTCCTCTGTACAGATCATTATAGACTTTTAGTACTGTCATTTGAAAGCTAATACCAATAAACAGAAAAATTTCTCAGCAGAAGGAATGTAAGTGTTCTGTGTTCCCAAACTTTGGTTTGCAAAGGTTAGGCACTCTTCAGCAAAAGGAAGCTTTTTTGGTTTTTAAAGTGTAACAGTAACCAATTAATGTGATTTGTTCAGATGGGCATTATGAGTTGTCTAGATGCCAAACCTGCATCGTTTCAGCCCTAAAAGACCTGTGCAGATAGAAACGCAGGCTAGTCCTCTCTCTGTCCTGAGCAGGTATCTTTTGATGTCCCAGAGATCATACAGGTCTTGTCAGCTGAAGGGTATCACAAGGAAGAGGAGAGCCAGGCCTTGGCAAAGATTTGAGCCTACCTGGGCACGTGATGAGATCACAGAATCACAGAATAAGCTGAGTTGGCACCCACAGTGATCATTGAGTCCAGCTCCTGATCCTGCACAGGACACCCAAAAGAGTCATACCATGTGCCAGAGAGCATTGTCCAAACATTTCTTGAGCTCTGTCAGACTCCACTTCCCTGGGGAGCCTGTTCCAGTGCCCAACCACCCTCTGGGTGAAGAACTTTTTTCTAATATCCAACCTATACCTCCCCTGACACAACTTCAGGCCATTCCCTTTGGTTCTGTCACTGGTCACCAGAGAGTGACAGTCCCTCCTCCTCCCCTCATAAGGAAGTGTAGACTGCAATGAGGTCTCCCCTCAGTCTCCTCCAGGCTGAAAAGACCAAGTGACCTCAGCCACTCCTCATGCAGCTTCCCCTCCAGACCCTTCACTATCTTTGTTGCCCTCCTCTGGACACTCTCTAATAGCTCAATGTCTTTTATATTGTGGTGCCCAAAACTGCCCCCTGCACTCGAGGTGAGGCCACCCCAGTGCAGAGCAGAGCGGGCCAATCCCCTCCCTTGCCCAGTGGGCGATGCTGTGACTGATGCACCCCAGGACTCTGTTGGCCCTCCTGGATGCCAGGGCACTGCTGACTCATGTTCAACTTGCCATCGACCAGCAGCCCCAGGTCCCTTTCCACGGCACTGCTTTCCAGCATCTCATTCCCCAGTCTGTCCATAGGTGCAGGGTTGCCCCATCCGAATCCGGCACTTTCCTTTGTTGAACTTCTTATGGTTGGTGATTGCCCAGTCCTCAAATTTGTTAAGGGTCTCTCTGAAGGGCCTTCTGCCTTTGAGGGAGTTGACAGCTCCTCCTGATTTAACAAATTTGACCCAGAGGTGGTTACAGAAGTTACCTTACTTATGAATCCTGCTACTGAAAGTAGGAAAAAATGGAGCTTCTTACAGGACGTGTTTTTTTGTTTGTTTTAATTTTAAAGTTTTCAGATTACTTTTTCCTAGGTACTCTTAGAGCCTGGATAACTGTAGATATAAATAAACAAAGCCTTGTCTGCTTTTTCCTACTCTAACAGCACCCTTATGTGGGTACACACCAAAGACAGAAGTGATTGAGCTGCTAAATCATAATTTCAGCAGAAATGGGTATTAACTGGTGAAAACTTCTGCAAGGTCATAAGTGCAAATGTCCAGGCAAGTGTCAATTTGACCGTGATAGCTAGCGCACCAAGGCTGTCAACATACCTTTGATTCCTCTTGTCAATGTTGGCGAGAACAACTACTGAAATTCTTTTCAGTGGGCAAGGAGGCAAGAGCTTAAACTGAAAAAAATTTAACTCTGCAAGTTAGAGTTACATAGAAAGTCACTTGTAAAAGACCGAGGACAGTGGTGGGATGGTTCTCCATTTGCAAAAAGATAACCAAACTGTAGGATGAATGCATTAAATTGTACACTGACCGTAAGGCAAATGCCCAAAAGACTTACACAACTGATTATGACAAGTGCTGACTTGTGAGACAGTACAAGTGTGAAGAGACTGGCTATTCAGTAGAAAAGCAAAGGATGCCAGTGATGCAAATCAGGAGCCAGAGAACCTGAATTTATAAAGTGTGCCTTGTGTGAAGCAGCAGTCAGAAGACTTTTTTTTGCATATAGAAGAATTACCAAAAATAGCAAAATCACAGCCTCTTATGGGCCATGGTTAAGTCAAAATCAGAATAATTCTCCCTGTAACACTAAGAGCTGTTATAAAGTTAAAATAAAGTCTCACAATGTTAAAAATGGTGGTTAAGAAAAGAGTCACAGCAAGCAGTCCCAGCTGACTGCTGCAGTAGAGTACCAGAATTCCCAAAAGCAAGGCTTTCTTCTGCATTACTTTTGAAATAAAACAGGGTTTTGGAGGGGGTCACCTGGCATTGTCAAGGCCTGAATGATGTTTAAATAGAACAATGCCTGGAGTAGTACACAGTGCATGATTTTAAGAAAACAGATTTTTTTTCATCCCAGAAAACTGAAATTTTTTTGTAGAAAAGATGATAATTAAAAGTCACAACTTTTCAATAAGTGAAATAATGCTACATGGAGTTACAGAATATTCTGGTTAAAGGCATACTGGCCTGGTTTTAAATTATTAGATGCTCCCATCCAAAAACATGTGTTTGGGAACAATAGTATTGGGTCATCTGCCACTGATTTTAATAGTGTTAGTCATCCCTATTAAGCAGAATAGCTGGTTCTATTGGTTTCAACAGTCCTGGGAACATAACCAGCCATTCAAACCTTTAATGGCCCATCAGAATTAGAACTGTTATGTTTTGTAGGTATGTGCACAGCTAATGGTAAAACTGAGCGGATAATGAAAGCCCTGATGCTAACAGTAACAGAGTTACCAAAAACCCACTTTACATGAGTTCTGTACAACATTAAATAAAGAATGGTCTTAAAGATGACAAGAAAAAATTGCCTAATGTACAAGTAAATTTGCACCCTCTCCATCATAAACAACTCATTAAGATGAAGTGACCATGCCACTTATTAACCCAATTATTCTAATTCTCATTGTCACATGAAGTTTGTTAGGATATATTTTGCAGCTCTGATACAATCTCTTTCATAGATGGAGAGATTTTTAAGAAATATCACTAAATATTCTTAAGGACAGAAAAATAAAAAAGGCCTAGAATTGCAAAGTGCCTTACAGAGAGAGCGTTACATTAAAAGGATCTTCTAATTGTTCTCAAACATTAAAATTCCAGGAAATTCAGAGATAAGTGTGTATTAAAAAAAAAAAAANACAGTATGAAAATGCAGAGGTAGTAATTCTGTACAAAATTGTCTTTGTCCTGAAGTGACACCATGGTGGATGAAAATGAGAGAATAAACCAACTGCTCCTTCAAAAAAAGCAGCTAATATGCCATTTAAAATTAGCTTAATTTAAACCTAATTATTATGAGGAGTTTCACTGTACTGAATTAATGACATAATTTACTTTCTGGAAAACATTACAGATCCTTTGGTTATTTGAACTACTGAGCTGTTTTCAGTTCTGAAATAAAAAGTTTTGCTTGAATGTGGATTGTAGGTTTTGATATTATTGTTCCCCTGACAGAAGCTTTTAACAGAAAGAGAACTGAAACTGTGCTGGTTTGTGAAAGGGTATGATACATGCAGTCAGATCCTCACCAGTAGCAAACTGTGAACCAGCTCCCTTGGTTTCAATGGGTCTACAACAGCTGATGATACAGAAATGTTACATACTTTGAAGGATTTCTGCAAAACATAAATTGCCTTTTACTAGTGCTCAGGGACTTTCACGAGATGGAGAAGCAAGCTGGTGAAACTGAGACCATGGTTCTACAATACAGTAAATTATACTTGATGTCTTCAAGAACCAGATCAAAATAGGTGTAACTATAAGAAAGAAATGGATCAACAAATCATTATAAACTCAATTTACTGGTTCTATTTTGTTCAAAATTTTGTGAGGGACCATCCTAATATAACTAGCTTCTGTGCTGGATCATCTCTTGTCTGTTCGAAATACCATGCCCCTTCAGGTACTTTCTCTACCATGCCCAGCAAGAAAAAAAGGTTTAACTATAGAATGATCTCTGTATCAGATACCCTGGCTAATTCAACAGCGAAGCAGTAATGTGCCCAAGATGGATCCCAACCACATTTCTATTTCTGGATGCACATACCTAGGTTAAGGATAACAGACCTATTGCTGAAAACTCGAGGTGAGGTGGGAAGTCCTCAGGATGTCAAATGGGAAGTGTAGCAGTCACCCGATCAAGTAAACGCCCACCTAGCAAAGTAGGGTTTATGCTAAGTGAATCAGGAGCAGAAGAGCCATGTTATGCTTAAAAGTGCTCTTCAGGAGGCTTCAATCCCATCTGCTCTAAGGCAGAATCTGAAGTGACTCTGCATATGTAGCATTCCTCATGCAAAATATGCCAGGCCACGGCTGCCTGCAGCCAGCAGCCTTGCTGAGAGGGAGCGTTGAAGAGAATCCCGCAAAAAGAGCTGCAACTCATGTTTGGTCCACAGTCAATAAATAAAAACACAATAGAAACCAGAACCTTTGAACAAGAGAATTAAATGCAACATGGGTCTAAGGCAATAATCCAATACATAATTAATAGCAACTTGCCAAGTGGTGTTTTCAATTATGATAATTTTATTCCGTATTAAATTAGCACCAGAGGTCAAATGATGCAGTCAGGCCTTATGCTCTTTCCATTGCATTAGATGGTGTAGATAATTTCCCAGGTGCATTTTCTAGGTGAGATGAAATAAAAAGCTGTCTAAAAGGAATACAACTACTCCAGTGTTTAAGTCCACAGCTTTGCAGAGTTCTCTGTGTTGAAGAGTGCTCCACTGACAGGAAATGTCTTCCAAGTTCAGAACCAAGCTGAATGACATCTCTGGAATATATTCTCAGTGCTCATGCATTATTTCTTTATTCAAGTTTCAGAGGAGTGTTTGACTTTTACTGTGAAACCATAAATCACTACCATTTTTGGCATCTCAGATGTTTTCCTCAGTTAAACACAATGAGTTTCCTCCAAGGGAAGAAGGAACAGTGCAAATAGTGTTCAAAATGTGTTACTAATTTATTGGAAGGTCTTGTTGGATATAATTAATTCAAATGTTTTATTATATTCCAACAGAACATATACATCTTTTGGTAATACATGTACTTTGAGACCCCTGCACCTTATGAATGTATTTTAGAACAAATATTCTTAGTAGAGATGGCAAATGCATTTTTAGCTGCAGGGGTTGTGAATAATGGCCCAGATTTTTGTTGTCCTTGTTCATTATTCTGTTAGGAACTACTTGTTACTGAACTGAAAACTAAGACCTTTTCTCACCCTCTTTCAAGTGCAAATGTATTTTAAAGAAAAATATAAGAAAGAAACATTTACATGGAAAAACGGTATTTGCAGTGACATAAATTGCCTTGGCAGACTTATTTTGGTGGCAATTATATAGAAAAAATTTCTATGCAGACTTTTTGTGTTACTGCCTGTAAATATTAGTTTTCTATTAATTTGCATTACTAGAGCTACTAGTTTTGACAGTTCTTTGGCACACTTTGGGGACAACTGCTTTAAAAAAACCCCAAACCTACTTGCTTCTATCTGATCAGCATCAAAAAGCTTCATCTACACTGTTCACTGAGTTGTGGCAGACTCTGTGACTTCTCCCAGCAGTAGCTGTTTTGCAGCCTCTTATCCATGCTACTACTTGTTATCTCTTGGGGTGTGCTGTTCCAGAGGACAACTTCAGTCTTTAGCTTTGTCTTTAGTACCAAGCAGACTGATTTTTTTTTTACAAGTACTTTATCAACTCAGTTTCTATTGAGTTTAGAGGACACCGTAACTATGCAATGTGACTATCATTCTGCTGTAAATTTATGAGTGTGATTTTCTACTTCCTCCAGACAGAAAAAGGGATGAGGAATTTTCCTTTCTTTGTTTATATAAGGGTTAATGAAAGTGTACACTTAGAAAGTGTTATGACTAGTACATTTCAGACCATACTATAGCCTGGTATAGTGGCAGTCTCTTTTTAGCTGGCAGGTTTTGAAACATTTGTGAAAGCCAACATGTGATGGATTAATACAAAAACAACTTATGCACAACTTTCTGCCATAATAAATATGCTAAAGGAAACTAAGACTTGATAGCATCCTTATCTCCTTCCATCTAGCAATGAAGGAAAGGGACTGCTAAAGGTAATGGTTAAGGTCATCCAGGATCCTTGATTTGGGCTGCCATGTATTTCATCAGACATGGCTACTTTTCTGCCCTTAACCTTTGAGACAGATAGATTTTTGGCATATGCAACTCATGTTTTTAAATCCCTACTGGAGCAGGAGCCAAGATTTTTTTCTGTGAAAAAAGCCCAACATAAAAACCTCAGGTGTGTCATCCAGCTTAGCCAGCTGCAAGTGGTCTGCAGAGGATCTGCAGTAGTTATCAGTCAGCAGTCAAGGTGTGGAAAGAAAAGTGAGAAAGGACTGTCAGTCACACTGTCTGAGCATGTAAAGCGAGAGCAAGGGGAATAAAAAGAAAGTGAATTTCAAGATTTTTTTTGAGAATTAGTAGACCTGGAACTTCTCAGAAGAAGAGGAGACACTTCTGGGCACAAGAAGCTCTAGGTTTTGAGGAGCCATCTTGCTTCGTGGGCAGAACTTCCTCTTTCCTGTTGTGCTGCCATGGACAGGACTGCTATGTCCTCTCTTCAAACTCAGACCTTTGCTTTTCTGCCACCTCCCATAGTCTCTCACCCTTCTATTCTACGCTCCTCTTTCCTGTTGGAAATGCTATGAACTATTTGTTACTGGTTCTATTCCTAACAAGGTTGAATGGAAAAAGTAATTTAACATGGTTGAATGATCCATTAATAGATCCATTAATATGCAATTGTCTCATAGGAGCATTTTGAGGATCATAGGACATTTATTAAGTGATTTTGGACCATTTGATGAAAGATATTTTTTCTAAGTGTCATTATTATTTTAGGTAAATTTTTCATGTATTTAACATATAATTAATGTTAGAAATGCTCATTCTTCACAGTTCCTCATTGTGTAATTTTTATTTAAAAATATATAAATATTCTATCTAGTGCTTGTACGTACATATATATTACATTTAAAAGCTGTTGGTTTTCTTTGAGCCAAAAAAGGATTAAAACAAAACTTTGGAGCAAGCTGAGATGTTGCTGTTGCTGCATACTGTTCATATGCTTTAGGAAAAGAATGATGGAATCTCTACTCTGAAACATAAAATGTGCTTCTTCAGGTAATACTTTACTGTCAGAGAGAGGGAAATGGTTCAGAATAAAAACAATTAAACTTTACCCAGAAAAATTTGAAGATACAATCTCATGATCAAGATGTTGTAAAGCATTGCATTTGGAGAAAATCTGACCTGTGCTTCAGGGAATTTGCTATTGGCCTCTTTTGCACACACATTCCCTGGAACATTAAAGATGTGAGGTTTAACCCTGATGTTAAAGAACCATTTGAGGTCAGGATTCTGATGTGAAAGTTTGTTTTTGCAGATCTATTAAAAATCAAATAGTTTTACACCATAGCTTATGAGTGCTTGAGATGCACGACAAGTTTTGTGACATGTAGTAAACCACAAAACATCCATTTAATTTGTGAACATTGATGATGTGGTGGAAAATGGCATTGCTTCTTTGATGTTTGTGGAGTCACGCCAATTTACACCAGCTCAGGAATTTGGTCTATTGTTCCTGCAAACATCTTATGACATTTTAAATTATCAAGATGATCATCTTGCAAAGACAACCAAAATATTAGAATAACTGTTCCCTGGCAAATACTCTTGGGAGACTTAACTTATTAAAAAAATAAATTACACGTGTTCTTTTTATATAAATAAAAACTTCTTTCATAAGAACGCATGACTTTCTAGGAGCCTGGAGCTGTGATTTCCTAGTTGTGGATGCAACTCTGTGAATCAGAAAGGGACATCTCATGGAAGTGATGTTTTATCGTGCCTGTAGGGCATAGGATTTTAGCGTCCTCAAATAAAGGCACACAGGATCTAATCTCCTGTTTTTCAGTGCCTTTTTAGGGGTTTCTCCCTGTCATTTTCAGCTTGTCTTTGCCATCAAGAGTGCATGTAGAAACATGTATGAGAAGGAAAGAAAGGCAGCAAATATTTTGTCTCGCCTTTTCTATCTCTATTTTTATAGAATTAACAGTTCTTTACTCCGAAGTTGTGTCTGATCCTGAAGCTGATTTCAAGTAATCCAACTGAAAATGGGTATTTTGTTTAGAGGAGTGGGAAGGTATCAGAAGGTACAGAAATATTCTGCAGAATGTAATGGAGGTACCCACAGACATTTGTATGTTAATGTGCAAGGGTCTACAGACAGGATATGTGTCAGTAAAATTTTCTGTGGCCGGTATTAGTTGGAGCCTTTCAGAAAGGAGAGAAAAAGGAGGAAAGAAATGTGCAAAGTTAGAGCTATGCCCCCTCTCTTTCTTTTAACCTAACCAGAAAAAACAGGTTAGGTTGATGGCAGAAGTCAGTAGCACCAAGAATTCCACCTGAGAAGATTTCATGTGCCCAAAGGAAGGACATATGTATATGGATTAATGGGGCTTCAAGAAAATCTGAAGCAATCTGAGGATCTTTCTGACTCTGCCACAAGGCTCACAGATGTGGTTTGGTGAAATTTTTTTGCCAAGACTTCTTTACATGACAAGAAAAGGTAAAAAAAACAAACTGATTTTTCTAATAGTAAGACTCCATAAAAAGAAAGAAAAAGCAGTTGAAAATAGAATTAAAAGATTCATGGAGCTTTTTCAACATAACCATACCTGGAGATACAATTATGAGTTTTGGGTATTACCATGTCAAAATGGTAAAATTCATGACAGGCTTATTTCTCAAGTATTCCACCTTGGACAACCTTTGTTGCATGAGAAAATTAATCTACTCCTGAATACATTTATATTAATTTTTAGTTTATGCAGATACAGACAAACCTAGAGGACAAAACTGTTATCCTAAAAATGAATTTACACTGACTGCTTCACTGTTTGGATGAACTCCAACTGGCAAGGAAATATAATTTAGGTAAATTCACTCATGTTTTTACTTTCATATTTCAGTAGTAAAAAAAATCTGCCTTGCACAATACCAGCAATGAACATTTTTAGGAATCAAACTGGAAAACATCATGCTGGACAAAGGAACAGTTAATCAAAGGAATAGTTATGGGAAATTAGTACTTTGCTGGAAATTGGTGGAAGCAGTCATCCCATGTCATGGAGAATTTTTGCTATTTTGAGAATAGATTTGATCTCAGTATGGGGTGAAAAGCAGCAATTTAGAAATTCTCAGATTTGGGGAATGGAAAACTCTATGTTCAGAACTGAATAAATTCTTTTCCTTTCAAATATTCAGTGGTGAAGACCTTTGTCTCTCAAATCCAGCTGCATTTTATTTATTTAGTCTGAAGTTACCGAAACAACACTGGGAATTGAAAGGATACATTTGAACTGGCACTGAGAAAACCTGACACTTTGAGGGAGACACACACAAAAAAAATAGGGAAATGCCCAGATGAACAGTTATTTTTTTATAAAAGCTATAGAAAATATATATGAAAATGAGCTCAAACTGAACAGATCCATGCAGCAATATTGTGAAAGCTGAGTGCTCATCAAACTGACATTCTGTTACTTAAGATTTATGTACTGCTATGTGCTGCTTTGAAAAACTGGATTTCTGGTTGAACTAAGATGACTGAGTACTGGATTTGGAAATGGTTTGTTCTGCAGTATCTCTAGAGCACTAGGACACTGTTTCAGATGCTTTCTGTTTTAGGACACCTCAGAAGTCTTGGGTCCACACACTCATATGTTTGGTCTTATTTCTTGATAACAGAAGCAGGAAAACAGCAAGTGAACTGTACCTGAATTTTGAGGAAAGTTGTCTATATCGCCTAATCTTGAAAAGGAGATTTTATTTGCCCTAGTTCTTTAGTTGACTCTCCTCCACCTACCCTGTTTGCTAAAATCAGTTGGTTTTCTTATTTTAGAGGAAAATGACATTGAGGTTTGTAATGGAGTTGTGGAGATTTAACAGTAAGCAGCTGAGTGTTTTATCATCAATCACTGTGTAAGTAAATGGTTTCGTGGGTTGTTTCTAAAGGAATACAAAGGTATTATTTTAGATTTGTGTACAAATACCATGTATTTATTCTAACATGCCAAATAAGTTTATATTTAGATCCAGTATATACTTGGTAGATCACAGAGGTGAGCTTGAATGGGGCAAGGAGAAACTCTTTCTCACACCTTGTAATGATATTCTAACTTTGAGAAGAGTCTTGAATAAGCCAGTTGTGGCAGGAAAACTAGAGTCATAGGAAACAACTCAAGGTTTATTTTGCAGCCTGAGGTGCCTGCCAGGTGCAACTTATTAAAGCATAAAGCTGCAAGAGTTATTTTAGGTTTAAGAGAACTGGATGTAGCTTACTGAGCATGAGGCCATTCAGCACATACTGCATGTTGGGGCATGATGCTCACCCTGTTGGACTATAAAGTCAATAAGGCATCATTTCTCACCCTGTGAATATGTTTTTCTTGTTCTTAGGCACCACTACTGACTGTACAGCACAGAAAATATTATGAAGATTTCAGAGATGGTTATTCAACTTTATTATGATGCACTAACTTCTGTTGCTAAACGAGAAAGTTTTAGCTTCAACCAGCTAAAACCATGGTTATCAATCTTATTCACAGATCATTAATATAGTGTAAATACAAATATTAAAACTTTACTGGAAAACTGTGATTCTCTCAAAGTCGTAGCTACACTTACAACTAGTGTAAACTTCCTTTGATTATTTTTCATTCATTTATTCTCATATAGACACAATAAAAGAAGTGCAGTAAGCTAGTTTCCATTATAAGACTAATTGTGGTTGGCTGTCTTTATAGTGATAAAAACTGATATGGTAAGTCTTAAACCTAAGGGAGAGATATATAAACTATTTCTGACAAAATAAATATGTAAAAAGTAGTAATTCTTAATAAGCAAAATTCTGCAGTAATGCTCTTAGTGATATTTTTCTTAGAAAAAGGAAATATGTGTCAGTTGTAAAAATATTTAAGTGTCAGTTTCTGGATTTCATACAGAAATTAACTTGTAATGTTTGAGCATCCATGTTCTTGGCGATTAAATGTGTACTGATGACAGAAAGACATTCTCTGCTCCCTTCTCCCTCGTCGCTGCTGTGTCAACATTGTGACACATAGGATTATAGAGTCACAGAAACTTTTATATCAGGAAGAATTTCTGTAGGTCATTTGGTGCAAGCCCTTGCACTCAAATCAGGGATTGCTCCAAAATGAGTTTTTAACAAGCTGTTTTGAGAGATATTGGCACTCCCTGTGCTGCATGAGAGAACTCTGCTATGCAGCCAGTGACTGCAAGCAGTAGCCAAAGCAGCCTTTGAAAACAAGTCTGATTCAGTGGGCTCTCCTTTAGCAGAGCTTATAACGAGAAAAAAATTAATGTCAACCAAAACATTCTTGGCATAGGACTTATATTATGTTGAATCGGTTTTAGAAGAAAACTGTACTGAGAGATGTGGAGGGTGTCAGGAAAAGTAATGGTCCCTGCTTTAAGTTCTTCTGGAAATTCTTGGAGAGTGTATGCTCTAAATGTCTGCCTGTAGGTCAGCAAAGGCAATTATATACACATTAGGGAGCTGGTGATGTATGTGACTACTTTCTGTTGAAAACTGCTGCCCCAAGGGGCTCCTGCAGTAAGCAGCCTAGCTCTAGGAAAGAGACTTGAAGCATAAATCGCTAACCTTGCGCAAACAGCGCACCACTCCAGCAATAAAATCCAGCTATAAACACAGGGAAAGGCCATGTCTTTGATAGCTTCCTGAAATGACTGCAAGTTTCTTTTTTTAAGCCTTCCTTTCACTTAAGCATCTCAGAAAGCTAAGCTGCAGGTTACTGTGACTTTCAGTTTTAGCGTGTTTACCCCTGTGACTCTTGCTTTGCTGGGGCTATTTACTCACTTTTCCCCTCTCCGCTCTTCATGTGCTTATTCCTTTCTTCATCTGCTTAGTCACATGAGCCCCACTATCCACTCACAACGGGAAGCCACCATGAAGCCCATGTGATTTTTATTTCAGTCTAAGTTCTTCTTCATGGACTCAAGGAATTATTATGCAACACTTTAGTTTGATTCACAGAAGTATTACTTTCTTGTTTATTTTGTGTTCTTTTCCTTCTCTCAACTATTCACATATTTCACCCCTACTAATTATTTTTTTTTAATCCGAAAACATTTGGCTGGTGTAGGTCTTTTACTCCTTTTCTGTATATGTGTCTATATCAGATCATTTGTTAAAGGAAAAATGTTTGGCTAAATAAGAATAATGTTGTAATAAGGGTGGAGTACATTTCTTGTTTTTAAAGAATTTGTTTTTAAAAGTTCCTTCCAAGATTTTCATCTTCATTTTTTCTACAAATGTTTAGCCAAAGAAATAAAACAAACAGAAAATCACAGAGGGTAAAATTGGTGTAAAACACCAGTAATTTTTTCTTTGCAAGATACTGACTGATTCTTAACTGAATTTAAAACCCAGGTCTCTTCAGTGTCTGCTACTTATAAACTTTTTTATTTTATTTTATTAAGATTTAAGACCAAAGTGCAGTCAGAAAATAAATCCAAAGAAGGCCAGATCCTTTATTATGTCATGTTATCTGCACACCACTTTCACTGTGTCCACACCAGTAGTTACACATGATC
The DNA here is from genome assembly GCA_013399195.1 of Dicrurus megarhynchus. Taxonomy (NCBI): domain Eukaryota; kingdom Metazoa; phylum Chordata; class Aves; order Passeriformes; family Dicruridae; genus Dicrurus; species Dicrurus megarhynchus. The sequence continues at coordinate 770,246 of VXAD01001115.1, forward strand.
TTAAGGTCACCTTAAAGCCTAGATTTACTAAAAATCTGTATGGCAAAACCTATATAACCATCCTCAGCAGTCCACTCCTTACAGATCTGCAGGCTCTGTGGCAACCAGGCAGAAATACGTTTGCATTCAGTTCCTCTGGAAAGCGTGAACCTGGACAGGCATGGAGCACCACAAGTCCATACACAGCAAATCTACCTCTGCTGTTAGATAAGCCTAGACAGATCAGAAGACCACACATGCCTTCCTAGGAGGCCTGAGTGAGGGAATTTTGGAGATGCCTTATTACTGTGCTCTAAAGAGAATCAGAATGTGGTTGACCTTGCTGAAACTTGGGGATTTATTGGGGAAAGGAAGACAAGTGGTTCAGCTAGTTACCCTGGGTTCAACCTTGTTGCTAGTTCTCAGTGGCAAAAAAACCCCTGGATTTTACAGTGTCTTTAATGTTCAGAGAAGACTTTTCTGCAGAAGCAAAACTTTCAGTTGTTCACAGTCTGTGTGCCACCTTTTTTTCCATCTGATGTATATCAAAGAAAAGGAGAATGAATTAGTCAAACAGGGACTCTGGTGCAGTCACCTCTGAAATATGCTAGTTTGTGACTTTAAATGTTGGCCTCATGGGGCCATTGCTAGTTGGGGAGCTTTTCTCAGCAATGTTTACTGAAAGAGCACATTTTAAAGTAACAGGGAGGAATACTTGCCAAGTAGAAGCATTCTTACCCATGTCTTGTGACTAACGCATCCAATCAAAGCAGTTCAGTTTTCCAGCCTTGGATAATTAAACCAGATGCTCTTGAATAAACTACAGAATATTGCAAAACAATTTTCCTGTTTAATTAAAATGGTAAACATTTTCTTTTAATACAAAATTCACCAACAAGAAAAGAGTTGGGATTTGGCTGCTGAATTATTTGCTGTGGAACATTTTGCTGTATTTCATACTGCAACGTGGTCATCCATGATACTGGCATGTCATTTTAGAACCTACATAAAAGATTTAATGAACATAAAATCTAATTTAAAAAAAAAAAAGGAACATCTGTCTTACCTGGCAATTTGTCTGCTGGCAATTTGTCTGCTAGACCTAAGTAACAGATTAGATCCACATTGCTGAAACTATTTTTCAAATGTAAAATGGTAAACCTGAAAGGTCTTTAAACTAAAGACCAAGGAGAAATGTTATGACAATTTTTAAGGGATAAATATTGGCCATATTTTGCATAGCAATTTCTTAAATATATATATAAGAAGATCAGATTTACCTAAATCTTTTCTAAAGTCATAATCTGGCCCTAGCAGAATATTCAACAAACAGAAATTCAAGCTAAGCTTCTTCTAAGTCCATTAATACGGTTAAACAAAAACCTTACACAATCTTGGGGATTTAGTTGATTGTTTATTTATAGTATATGGTATATTGATAAATATAAATAATGTGTTTGGTTCTTTTTTCCATTGTCGATGCAGGGGGTTTAATTTCCATTAGAAATAATGCAGCAGAAGAAAGAAAATGTAAATTATCCCTTGCTCTTCCAACTGGCCATAGCTGATTTTCTGTCGATGATTATTTTGTTCAGTAAAAAAATAGTAAACTGAATTAATCAGTCTTTCTCCCTGCCTATCATCAAAATATAAATATTTTCAAATCACATATAAATTTATATGCTGATTCTTTTGCATGCTTTTCTTTCATTCAATAACTTGATCACTTTGGCAAAAAATATTGTAAGGATGTGGGGTAATTAGATGTGATTTAATAGATAATTTTTTTTATATTGTTTCAGTTTCCTGGCTGAATAACTGTACCTCCTAGTTAGGCAATCTTGAGAAAATTGACTAAGTTAAAAGCCACCTTCTTATTTGAAGGTGGCTCCAACAGAATATGTATCTGTCTGCTTGACATGTATCCATCTTGTTCCATCAATTCCTTCCCCTTCTAATTTCCCCCTGCCATATTTGCTCCATTCTCTGGCTGGCAATGCATTTGTCCAAATTGTCTAGGCCCAGTTTTTCTACTCATTTTTCCAAATCATTGAAAATTATGCATGAGCAAAATTGTCTCTGACCCTGTCTGTTTTATGCTACGGTTTTCCCAAATCTCCACAAATATTTCTGCCCCACTTCATACGTCTCTAAGAACCTTTATGCTACTTCATTGACTGCTTTATTGCCAATCTGGCTTGAGATTTCCTTCCAAAAAAAAAGCACTGCTCCTTCTCATGATATTCAAGCAGTTACCATGCCACATCCTCATGATTCTTGGCTTGACATTGTGCAAGGGAAGGAGGATGAATATGTAACATTCCAGGCCTTACAGGAATGAGATGTTTCTAGATGGGCAAAGAGGAGAGGTGAAGTTTGAAACCTAATACATACCTAAAAGATAAGGTGAAATTTTTTGAGTCATGGATTTTGACTTATATGTGGATATCTTGTCAAAGTCCAGCTTTGGGATGGAATAGTGTTTATTAGATAAGGCAGGGGATGAACAAGGATTGTCTATTTAATTATGAGTATGTTCTTGACGCATTGCTGTTAATAAACATCAGACATGGAAGTGCAATTAGCCCGCAGATATTCACGTAGCATCACTGTCCTCCTAGTTTCATGGGAATGTGAGTCAAAGACATGAGGGTAGAGAAATGTTTAAATAAATTCAGAGGTCACGTCCTCTATTCCCAGGATTTTTGACCTTGAGAGAAATGTAGAGTTTGAAGAAGGAATAAAGTATTGGCAGCTGGTCACTGGTCCCATTTCAGCACAGCAGTGGATAGCTGTCTATGCCCATAAATATGGACACCAACCACTATTTAATTTTTAACAATTGCCTGCAGATATTTGTTTTGAGTCTAAAACACCTACAAAAATACCTCTGGTACAAGAGTGTGAAAAAAAGCCTGCTGTGCAAAACCTTCTTATTCATTTAAATTTGAAATCATGCTGTTTATAGCATTCATAATCACTGAACAGACAGTTTACTCCAAATTAAGATGGAAGACTACTGTGCGAGTTTGTTTTTCATATAAAACAGCCATCTGCTTCATGAGCAGTCTCACTTTAGAATTCAGTAGCAGAAGATATGAAATCTTACTCCCTATCATCAAGTGGTAGTGATTTTCCCCCCACTCCCATTCAAGTCATGCCATACTTAAGCACACTTAGGCAGCTGTTTCTAGCTTGCAATAGTAGAGAGTTAACAACATTGCTGACAAGGAACACTTACAAATCATTAAAATTTATGACAAATTAAGGAAGTCAGTGCAAACAGAGAAAATTGCAATTTTATTTTAAAATGTAGGCACTGATTTCTTGCTATGGACATGGTAGACAGAAGTAGCAAATTACTCCTTCAGGGCTCCTTATCTGCAAAGTCCCTGTCCACTTGCAGAATTTCTTAGAGGACAAGGACTGACAAGGACTTCTGAAAATTTGTAAAACCTAACAGAAAGCTATGTACCATTTTCATGTAGCTATTGGAAAATGATTCACATTTCAGACTCGTATCATGGTGGAAAAGAAATCTATAGCTGTATATGCAACAAAGCTTATGTATTGCATTTCTAAAAATGTCTTTAATGATATGCTGTGGGATAGATTGCTTTTTATGAATAATGACAGCTTTCAAAATTAAGGCAGAAGTGAATTTAACATTGTCTTAGGTAATGGAATTAGTATTAGCCACAGAAGGAGAAGTGAGGAATACCGCAAGACTTGTGCTTAGGACCGAGGGGAAAACAAACTGACCTAGTAAACAAAATACAAAGCACGCTGGAAGAGTCTCAAGCTCACAAAAGATTTTTCTGCTCTGAAAGAGCTAGCTCACTCTAGATGAATATATATATTTTAAGTGGCCTCTTGTAAGAAATGCCTCAGGATTAGGCATTAAGACAGAAAATGCAAAGAGGTCCATCAATTATCTTCTCAAATCAATAATATAGAGATCAAACAACAGTATGAAAAGGAAAGAGTAAAGAACTTTCTTATCCTGCAGAGTGACATATAGGCCTGAAAGGAAAGAAAGTAGAACCTTACCAACTAGTGACATAGATTAATAATTATACACTCAAGATATGAAGACAAAGACTTCCATTTCACATTTGTTTACCAGTATATATGGAGTGTATGTATCAGCTGTTCAGAGCACAGCTGATCCTGCTCACAACTGTAGTACTGACAAAAAGAAAGCTAAATTAAATAAATGCTAAAACATACCATAAAATACATAGTAAGATAAAAAACTAAAGAATATATAGACCAGAGCTTTTTCTAGTCCTTATGATCAAGGGACCAATGTGAATTTCTTGGGCAGAAAGTTGCATGTAAAAAATGACATGAAAACTGGGGCAAACCTTTAAATGAGGGCCTACCAGATACTGAAGACTGACATAATGCTGTTCTTGAAAGAGGTTAATGAGTTGAAAAGACCAAGATTTGTATCTAGGCCAAAACATATGAATACAAAGTGAGTGCTTAAGATCCTCAGAGAAAAACCTGAGGTTAAATTAGAGAGCCTAGATGATAGGACAACATCATTTCACCATTGTAATATTCTGAATGAACCTCCTCTTTCATTAAGCCAGACAAAACTATCCACATCTGAAGGGGCTATATAAAAGCTAGTGACTAATGTCTAAATGTCAGATAATTACTTTATGTGTACAGAGAGAGAACTAGCCAATGGAGTTAGTTGGAAAATGGTTGCAAGAAATATTTTAGACATTCAAAAAGGTTTGTCTATGTTGATGTAGTAAGTGGTAAAGTGAACTTTAATCGCCTTTCAGAATTTTCTAGAGAGGTGATTTAGCAAGTGCTGTTTACATCCTCACCTCTTGCAGAGGTAACACTGATAAGCCAACAAAGGTACTTCAAACACAGCATCACTGAGGCCTTCTGTCAAAGAAACCACATGCTTGAACTACAGATAAGGATTTTGATGACAGCAGAACAGAGAGAGGGGGTCCATCTTGCTTAAGACAGGATGAACAGTGAAAGGATTCAGATATTCTGAACATAACATCTAAAAGCATGTGTGCCTTCATTTACCTTTTAAAAACTTTATTTCTTTTTCTGCTTTAGCAGTTCCAAATTATTTACATAGCTTGCTAAGAACAAGAAATGTGTCTGGTATTGAGAGAGAGAACCAAGTATTTTAGAGCTTCCCTGGCCCTCCATGCTACTTATATATTTTGAGCAACAATTTATCTGTAATGTGAGAGAAGGGATAGTTCTGACCCATAGTGTGACAGTCTCTGGAGAATAGTCAAATGACACGATAGATTTACTGCCAGTTGGAGACAGAAAGTCTAACTTTTATCATTGGACTTTAAAGTGCTTCCATAATTGCATGGGAAGTCTCTTTACCATTTGGACAGATCACAAACCACTTGTGGGTTTTGCTAGTGAAACTCAACACCAGCCGTCGCAGCTGTCTGGATGCAGCATTGGGCTTTGAGCAAAGCCTACAAAACATTTTTTTGGAGTGCCATCAACCACTGCTGTTATCGCAACAATATGAAAATTTAGAGTGCCTGTTATTTATGAAATACCTGAGGTAGATGCTGAGAAAATCTTTCCAAATAATGAGGTCTTCCTGAAGAAACCTTGAAGACGGCCACTCTTTCTGAGGGAAGATCATGTTATCTCCTGGGTTAAGGTAAGTAATTTAGAAACACTTCAAGTGGATTGAATTTTGGAGATTTAGGAGCAAAGGACCAGAAAAATTGCTGGGAGTGTATATATATAGTTTAACACAATCATCACTGTTTCTGTCGAGAAAGAAATAAAATCCTGGTAGCATTAACAGAAGCATGGCCTGTTAATCCTTGCATAAATCTTTGGCTTGGGTCAGTTTTTAGCTGCTGAACAGAGATGGTACTGCATAGTCACAAATGGACACTGAGGCATCACCACGGCTATTGGTGAAAAGCAGAAGCAGATAGCAACTATACACGAGTTTGCTGAAGGATGCCAACGTCTTGAGTATGAATTTATTTACTTTTGCCTCTATTTCCCAACTCCAGCTGAGCTGACATCTGTTAGAACCTGTGAAGAAGACATAAAGTATTAAATTAATGGGAGGTTAGGAGATTTGGATGAAACTTTTCTGAAATGCAGAAGATGGGATAAAAATACTCATTTGTACTTCATCCATCCAGCATGGAGTTGCAGTAGAGAACTTTGATTCCAGCAAGCACTGCAAAACCCAAAGCTGCAAGTGCCATTCCAAAGAGAACTGTACTCAAAGACCTTGTTTATACCGTCATGTCCAGTGTCTAGCAGCAGATTTCAGCTTTACCCCGAAATTAAAGCAAAGTTAGTTATTTAGAAGTATATATCGGTGATGTAAACCAAAAGTGGCTGGATGGCTTTAGGTCCTCAAAATGGTGTTATCTGGGTTATTCAGAGTATTTTTAGTACAGACATTTTCTATCTCTTCCTTTTGTCTCATTTACTTTGAAGGAGTTCTTCTCCCCACATCTATCTGAAATAAAGTCACCAGGTCCAATGTGAAATATTGTGAAGAGGCAATCACCCTTAGTTTTCCAGCACTGTTTTCTTGAAGCTGAGAGATCTGATTTGCTCAGATAAGACCTCGATGAACAGGAAGTCCCAGCTGGTTCAAAACAAACTTTTAAACTACTTGAGATTTTGTACATCCTTAAGTACACAACATTTTCCCATTTATAAATTATTGCTTGATCTGCTTATCCCTACTGTATGGGTGATTAGGAAGCAAACATGTTTGTCTGTGTGCCCATGCACATTATTTTCTTGCCTCTTCCTGCATGTAGAAGAGATAGATTGGAAGTTCTTGAGGATTCTGGTGGTCACTGCATGACTCACGTGAACCCCCAAGAGACTGTTTAAATTCTATCTTTTCAGAAGTGTTGGATGGAAGCACACAGACAGCCATTGCATTAGGATTGTTGCTGGTTTTGGAGCTAATTTTTTTGTTATCCTGTTGGTCTCAGGCCTGCAACTGTAGTAGAAAGCAATTAAGAAGATAGTCATGGATAAAAAGGTTCATAGAGGAAAGGTGTGTGTGTTCAACTTTTGAAAAGAGAGAAGTGTAGAATAGATATCAGTTTTGCAAATGAATAATGGTCTGGGCCTTTAAAAACTTTTAAAGATAAAAATACTTTCTTTTAGGGTTTGGGTTGTTTTTTTATCTTCATTAAAAAGGCCACAGAGTACTAGGACTTGTTGATTACATGGTTCTGCTCATGTCAGCTTTCTGTTTGAGTGTCTCCAGGCCTTGAGCTTTTAACAGACTTCCCATCAGCAAGAACTGCATAAGGTAACATTATTGTAAAAACAGTGAAGTTCCACACAGAGAGGGATGTTTTCCTGAGCCATGGATTTTGTATCTACTACACAGCAGAGCTGTTAGAAAGCAATCTGGCTCATAAGTACGTGTGTGCATGTGGTGTAAGTGTGAGAACCAGCCACTGCTTTGCAGCCACCCCCTCCTATGGCTGGCGGTCTGATGGTAATGTCACTCCTCCCTTCCTCCCACACTCCTTTGGCTGCAGAGTGTGACCCTCAGCCACCTCTGTGCACACACAGGATGTGGGTGGCAGCTGCAGGACACCGAGCCATCAACCTCCAGGCTGATGTCTGGCAGCAGCAGCACACGGGCTCGCTGCTGGATCTCTTGCTGGCCTCTCACATGGCACACTGCCTGTATCCCGAGAGTTGTCTGCAGCTGCCTAATGCCGGCTCAGACTGCAAAGACCTCTCTTGTTTCTGGGTGATGAGGTCCTTAGATTCCCTTTGGACTGGAAGAAATCTTCATCCCCAGTTTCTGTTGTTAGAACCTACAGTGAGAACCACTGTGAGAGAAGGGGCTGTTTTCCCATGCGCTCATTTATTTAGGTGCTGATTAACATTGGTATAAATACCTACCACTATGTCTGACCATCACTTAATTGCTAAAGTTTTTTTTCTAGAGATTAAAAAGCCTTTACTTAGTGGTTTTGCTTATTTATTTATTTTGCTCTTAAACATATGGTGCCAGGTCTTTGCTGGATCTAACTGGCCTCAACTTTTTTTTCTACACTGATGGTCCAGCCAAGTAAAGCTTCCATCACTCTCACAGTGCAATCACATTATTCTTAAAGGCATGACTGTGTGAAATTGAAAGTACTAGAGGAGATCAGATTGACCAGGTATCCACTTAAGTCAAGAGAAATCATTAAACCAAGTCCATTTTGGGTCAAGCCTCAAATGCAAGGGATTGGACTCCTATTCTTTGAGATCCCCACTTAGAGGATTTTAACATCTGGCTCACCTGATATTAATGTAATAAGCCACAAAGATGATTACCTTCCTTGTCCAACAGTCTCTGTGGCTTACTTTTAAAGAGTTCTAGAAACAATAGCATTGATTTTTTTTAACTGCTTACTGTTTACGGGTGGCTTGGAAAACACTGATTGAAAATCAGCAGTCATGTAAAACTTTTATTTCCCTGTCTGAGTACATTCAGACTTTTTTTCTTAAAAAAATATCTTGGTTAGACAAGCCAAAGTAAACTAAAGAGCCAAAGTAAAGGACAAGTTTCTTATTACTGTGTTCTCCCATTAAGTTATTTATTCATTATATTTTCACTGGGAATAATCATTAAGAAAAGCCTTCTCTCCTAGTTTTGTTACAAACATGTCAGATAACACTGTAGGCTTTCATTAGAAGAAAGCTGCCCTTTCAGTTCATTGTTCTGCTTGTTTTTTGCTGTGTACTAAAACCTGTCTGTTAGACGCCCACTCAGACTGGGAAAAAACCATATCCTTTGTAGGCAGGTGGTCTTTCCTTGAGCATTTTCTGATTAGAAACACATGTTCATGAGTGTGAGGAGGCTTCTGTAAAGGCACAGTGAAACAGAAGCCAAGGGACTGGTGGTGCTGCACGGGCAATGCAGTTGAAGCAGGTAATTTATTTTTTATTTTATCTGTTGCAGTTTTCTGCTAAGTACTGTAAGTTGTATTGATAGCTGACAGTTTTTGAACTCACCGGACAATGTTCCCTCACCCTGAAAACTCTGGATACAAGGACACTGTTGCAGGGCTTCATAGGAACTCCTGTGGCGTGCGTCAGCAAGGTAGAATGATGCTCCAGAAGCCAATGGTTTTTGTTTTGCTTCCCTAAATCACAGTGGCCACATCAATGTGGTTGACCAATGTCCATGTACTTTCTTAAGTAGGAAGCACACTTTCCTGAGAATGAGAAAATTTCCCCATAGTGACAAACGAGTAAGAACAGAAACACAGTCAGTGTTTCAGTCAGTGCGCCAACCTCTGCAATGCTGAGATTGTCTCCAAGCACCAGGGCATAGGGGAGCTCTCAGGAGCCATGTGAAGAGGGTCATGCACCAGTGGAGCATGAGGAAGGGAAGAGGAGCCTGTGCTTGTTCCTGCACTGGTGCTGCTGTGCCTGCAGCTCTTTATCACCTTCCCACTCTGAGCAGCATTCTCCCACTGCTCAGAGCCGTCATCATCATCATCACAGCATTTACTAGCCCTTAGAGTGATTGGAAGGAGCTATAAGTCATGGGGAGAGAGAGCACTGCTGCTCTAAGAGGCCAGTGGTAACCTGGGAAAAGCACACATAGGCTAAAAGATGCTAAATGGAAGTAGGCACCAATCAGGAGCACATCACACAGGGGCTGTGGCTTGTAGCTCCATATCTATGGTCTTCAATGAAACAATATGAGTTACTGGTATTCCTTTCTCTTCCACCTTTCTTACTCCAACACCCAGGCTCAAATATTTGCGTATCTCCAGTCCTCAAGAGCCCCCTCTCTGTGTGCCAGAGACAGACAAGCTTTTCTGTAGTTCATTAGGAAAGGAACAGAAAACGTCCTTGCTCCTTATTGCATGGAAAATCAGGGGATGTTCCCTGAGAAGCCAGAAAGACACATTTGTATAAAGCATTACAGAGATTATTCAAAAGGCATTTTCTCTTAATACGGTGAAGAATTGGTGTATTGGTGTTCAAAATCAGGAGCAAACAACTCAGCCAAACACAGATAACATCACAGATAACATCACAGATAACAAGACAGATAACAGATTTGTTGCTGCAGTGCTGACTCTGAGATGTGCAGACCTCAAAGCACTGCTCTATACTGGCTGGCAATTCTTCTCATGGCCATTTAAAAGCTAAAAATCCGTAGAACCACCCAGACTTTGGCTTTGTAACACCATGTCCTGGGCTTTATGTTTGTGAGACATAAGAGTTAACTATTTTTCCCTTCACCAGCTGGGAAATCCTCTTTGGCAGATGAATTCTTGGTTGTACCTAATGTGCCAATATCTTTCCTATTTCTCTTACTATGGCTGCACAAAGTACCTAGTTCAGAGGAGAAACTGTATCCCAGTGTCTAACATGTAAGTTTCAAATGAACAGTAATCAAATATGAGTAATAATCATCATAAAACATGGTGCATGCTATTCATGGAAATGACACATTTATTAAGTTCACAGAAGGACAAGATACTTTGTTGTAGTCAGTAAAAAAACTCCCCTTGACTTCAGTGGGAACAGAACCAAACTCCTTGCATGCACCATCAGACAGTTACAGCCATTTATTAGTAAAGTTCTGATGCAGCTGGATGATGACACATTTTTGTTGCATTGCCTGGATAAATAATAAGCTAAGTAATAAGGAAATTTTACTTTGCATTCTCAAATGAAATGTCCTTTTTAATTTAATTTTTTTATATGTCTGCAGGGTGTATTCACTGATAAAGAGGCTGGTTTCCATTCCATCAGACAGCAAATACACTGAAAGATTAACAGACTCCCGACGAGTTTTGCATTTTCAATGGAGCTGACCAAAATGTTCCTTATAAATGACTCCCATGTCTTGTTGATTGGACTGCCCAGGAGTTTTCAGTTTCTATCAGATTATATTCCAGACAAAAACCATTGGGACTAGAAATTAACTTGGGCAATTACCCACTGTAGTAAAAGCTGAGCAATATCAATGGTTAATTTATCCCACATAAAACTATTATGAAGACTGGTAAGTATACTCTGATCTGATGAAGAATATAAATAGCTCCACCCAGCACTTTGTCATTTCAATTCATATTTTGCTTGTATTTAAAAACACCTTAAAGCACAAGCTTTAATGGCACCTGTTAAAACTAGACTCACTACTACGAAAAGAATCCAATAGAGCATATTTAGAAATGTGCCAGAATTTTCATGGCTGGTTTCACTCTGAAAAAAAGACTTAGAATCTTTTTGCAACACAATCTATTTGTTGATTTAAGGCCAGTCTGGAGAATGTGTTTAGGCAATCACCAATACAAATAGATGCTCTTGTGAGATTTTGTTGTGTCCAGCTATCTCAACTGAGATTATCAAAATCTATTTTAACCTCTTCAAAGTTTGGATATTGAGTTGTCTTGGCTTTCTGAGTATCTCTCTCAATTGTGAGGCCAAGCCACCTTTCCAAGCAAAACAGTGTCTTATATGGGAAACTAGTAACCACTTTAGTGCTGGAAAGGGTTTGTTGACATAAACAGTGACTTGAGATGTTTTCTGTGAATGAAAAAGCAGATATGTCATCTTGACATTCACTTGATATATCCAAAGTACATTACTTGTTTGTAAAATTGATTTTCTTTTATGTACAGTTATTCCTCAATGAAGATCACATCACACACATCACACAAATTGATAAAAGGCTTGAAAAAGTTGAAGCATTTGCAAAGTTTTCATTGCAAAGTTGCAGTTAATTACTTCAACATAGGAATTCAACCGAAACAGGAAAATGCAGTCTGCATTTGCAGGCATTCTCTGTAACTATGCGATTATTTTGCATTTCTTGCAAAGAGTCAAGAAACAGCCTGTGCAACTTTGTTAGATCTCACAGGCTTTTTTTGAAACGAGATATTAAATTGTACTCTAAAAAACAGGTGTTTAATTTGAAAACACTTAACAGATGGTTTATCTGTTTATAAACATAGACATCCTGCAAGAGATGCGCAGAAATTGAGGTTTGGTTCGTATACATCCCATAATTTATGCCCTTACAGCAAGGAACATATAAACAGGATCTTCTTTTCCCACCGTGATCAACATCCCTGCCAGATACAGGCAGTTTTGGGTGGTGCTTCTGGATAATCTTTGAATTCCATCTGCCTGCAGGAGGACTTCCTGACCTGCAGGGTGAATTTTATTAACACTGAGTTCTTACAAAACCAACAACCCAAACCAGCCAATCCACCCCAAAGCAAAACAGAAATGCTTCTCTGTCTGTAAGACAGGTGAAATTATAACTCTCTGAGACTTTAGCATAATGAAGGTGTTTAAATGCAGCTAACAACTAAGAAACAACCCTGCTCCTACAGGTAGGAACTGAGCATCATTCTCCCATTTCCCTGAACTAGAAAGCCTTGCTGAAGGCATTGCTAAGATAGTATTGTAATTAACAGCAATTAATACAACAACAGTGATGACAGTGAACAATTAATGTTCATGAGAGCCTTCTGAAGCAAATTGGCGAGTATTTAATCAGAAAACTTATCTGGAGATAAAAGGTTCTCCCCCCCTCCCATCCATTAGGCATCACATATTGCACAATGCATGAGTAGGGATCACTGTTCTTTTATGCAACCCTATTCCTCATCCCCACTAAGATTGCATCTAGCACCTACTATTATCTTAAAGATTAAAAATGGACATTTTCACTCGCATGAGACTTGCAGAATCAGAACTGAGACAAGTGGACACTAGGACAAAGTTCACTGAAGTCAATATAAAGCTTCCTCCTGGTTATAATAAACCTTGAGTCGGGCCCCAACCAGGGTAAAGAATGAGCTTATTCAGTGGCAGAGATATGGATATACCAAAGCCTTCGTCTCCCATGTCTTGTTGATTGGACTGCCCAGGAGTTTTCAGTTTCTATCAGATTATATTCCAGACAAAACCCATTGGGACTAGAAATTAACTTGGGCAATTACCCACTGTAGTAAAAGCTGAGCAATATCAATGGTTAATTTATCCCACATAAAACTATTATGAACACTGGTAAGTATACTCTGATCTGATGAAGAATATAAATAGCTCCACCCAGCACTTTGTCATTTCAACTCATATTTTGCTTGTATTTAAAAACACTTAAAACAAATTAGCATGTAAATAGTATACAAAGCTAATTAGGGATGATATTACTTGCTTCTTAACAAATGATCCCCTCTATTTCCTGTACCTCCTTAAAATACTAAAAAGCATTGAAATCTCATTACACCGGGATTTGGTAATAACATAATGAGAAAAATATTAAATACATGGCAGAAAAAGGAAGCACCTGCATTGTTTGCTACCATGACAGTGAACAACAAAATCATCCAATAATCTATTCTGTCTTCAGGGGCTGTCTGGAGGGCATCTGGTCCCAGCCCCTGCTCAGAACAGGGTCAACTTTGCAGCTGTGTTGGCTTGCTCAGGGTCTTGGCCAGCTGAGCTGTAAACATTTCTGAGGAAGAAGACTCCACAGTGTCTCTGGGCACTTGTTTCAATGATACATATGTACCTACACACTGTAAATACAATATGCTCATGAGTGAAAACTTTAAAAAAATAATCCGAAGGTCAGAAATAAAGTTAAGAGTGCTCAAGGTGCAGTGATTTCTTATAGCTCTGGAAAAGTCTTTAAGCAACACTAGCAGTGCTATGACTCAGTAACACAGGATAACATCTCATAGCCAGGATTTTCCTGCTGATGTGACTAGAGGTTTTTGCAGCTGGAAAATCAACCATTTGCTTCCCCCTTCTTGGTCTCCCTTAGAGAGTACAATGATTGGAACTTAGAAATGGTTGGTGGTTTATTTGTCTTTCAAAGTAAGGATTTGGGTCAATTTTTTAACTCAGACTGCCTACGGCTTTTACTGCAAATGGCCCAATTTGTAAAAAGTTTGAGTACTCCCCAACAACCACGTTGTAGGAGTAGCTAGTAGGAGTGGCTAATATTCAGTCCGTTTGAAAGTCAGGCTCTATTTCTAGTTGGGTAACTTTTCTGGATTCATGGAGTTAGCCTCAAAATATTACAGATAGAAATCAGGGGACAAAGGCATGGGATTTTTTTCAACAAGTAGATGAAAAAAAATTGAAAAACTATTTTTGAGAGTAAAGATCCAGCTTAGTGCAAAAATACATCACTAATGTGGTGGTTCTTTAGCTCAGGAGGATGAAAGGGTAAATTTTCAGACGTCAAGGTGCAAGCATGCAGATATTTTTCTTATTCTACCAGTTCATGGTTAACAGCATGCAGTGCTGTAACATTGCAGCAAAAGATCTTTCAGGAGTCTGTAGATATATATATATATTTTTACTTTTATCAGATCAATGCACATCAACAAATGTGTGGTCTATACAAAGATGGAAGACTATTGTTATATTTTTCATACATATTGTAGCATAAGATGTGTGTGTTTCCAGAAGAGTGAGGTGAAACATCACCTGCTGAAATCACTCATTACAAAAATGAAGGCACACATGCAGCTTAAGTCTACCTGCTACACTATAGTAAATGGCAAAGTATATTTCTGGGGAATATTTATTTCAGATATTTTGGAAAACTTATGAGAGGAATAAAAATAAATAGGAGAAAGTTAATTTTTTGTCTGAGTTAGGGAAAATTCACTGCTACAGACTGACATTGATTTTGAGATGTGCATAAGAACATGGAAATGCTTGGGGACACAATGGTAAAGGTTTTAAGAACACGTCTAAGTCACAACTAACCAATGCAAATACAATAAAAATTCATCACCAATGCAAATACAATAAAAATTCATCACACTTATTATTTGTACATGAAAATATACTTGGCATCTTCATTTTTTAATTTAATTTGCTTCTATAGGGAAACAAATGAACAGATTTGCAGTAATAGCAGGCCACAGAAGAATCACAATCAGAATTATACTTCCCTTTAAAGCTCCTTGGTGGCCATTTGAAAACATATTGCTGTTCATGGGGTGGAAAAGGAGAAAGAAGCATAGGTTTGTGGGTATAAAGAATTTTTAAAGGATTTTAAAAAGAGGAAAATATCCCTCAATCCCAATTTCACTACTATTTGTAAAGTATTCCAGGTTTTTCTTTTGAGGTCATGTCCTGCAGCAAAACTGTGAGAAGTTGATGACTAAGACATCTAAAATAAGACAACTTTGAACCTCATACTCTGAAACCCCACACGTTGTTCCTAGCTTTGTGCTTGGCTCTTGTCTCTTTAAAAAAAAATATCACACATTTGAAATTTCCTTCTAGTTGTGTAAACTCTGTCTGGGGGTGAGAACAGAGGGCAAGTGAAGATTTCAAACAACTAAATAAGAAGAAAAATATTTACAGAATGTAAATCCTTTTGGCTTTTTGACTGTAAATAAGGTGCAAGACTTTCAAATTTCAAACCTTAAACAAAAAAAATTGTGTAAATTTGCACTAAATCATGCACTGGTATCCTCTAATTAGTGTGAATCATAACTTTATATCCATTTTCTCTAGTACAGTGGTACTACAGGAATGCAAGGGTACTGCTTTTGTTCTTGAACAGTGTTGTTTCCATGTTCATGAATTTCAAAAGGACAGTCTTATTTGACATGAGTCTTCTTGCCAAATGGTAGTGTGGTGCTTGTAACTGTTTATGCATGCTCTCTGCTACAGTGGTGGGTGTACCAGCCTTTATTTTTTTGAAAGCAATTAATAATCTAAGGATCTTCAGCATTAAAATTATAAGATTAACATGTTTCCTGGTTGGGATTCAGCTAACTTGAAGCTAGCTCAAGAAAGAGGGGAAAGCATGCAGACAATGATTCCTCTCACTTTCCTTAAGCAGCTCTAGTGTCAGTCCTACCCTGGAGAGAGCAGTCTCGATGCTTCCAGAGACATCCTAAGCTCCGAGCAACATGGGACAACTGTGAGGTCGTTAAAGCCAGGTGGCAGTAATCCTATCCAAATACAATCTTATCCTATCCAAATGCTATCAGTTCATCCAGCTGAGGGTGCAATAAGTAGTAAGGGAAGTTGATACTGGGCTGTGTTTTCCTGGCAAGCCCGGGTCTGTGGCTGGGTATCCTGAAAAATCCTTTGGCCAACAGTAAATGTGATAGTGTACTGCTGTATACTCACTCTTCCAACCCCCACTCTCCCCAGAAATTTTTTTCTTTTGTTTGTAGTGGAATCTGTCCTGGCACTCTTGTGGGAATTAAAACAGAGCTATTTTATTGGGGGATGAAGGGAAGGCTGAGCTGCTTGCCTCTGCCTGGCATCAGAGAAGTTGTGGGTGCCCTATCCCTGGAAGTGTTCAAGGCCAGATTGGATGGAGTTTTGAGCAATCTGGCCTAATGGACTGTGTCTTTGTCCATGGCAGGAGGGTTGGAACTAGAAGATTTTTAAGGTCCCTTCCAACCCCAGCCATTCTATAATTTTATCACTCAGTGCCCTGTGCCCCATAGCAGCTCTGTATGGCTGTCACTGCTGCCCTCTGTGTGCATCTTGCTTGGGGAAGTTCCTACCCAGAACTACTGCTTTCCTGGCCTGACACAAGCACACCGGTGTGTGCCCCTGGCAGGGTAGGCCACTGTGATGAGGCCACATGCCAGCTCAGCAGTGTTTAGTTTTCTCCATCACTGTGAAGGCTGGGGGCAGGCAGCATTTCTTAGCACTCCTGGCCAACTGAGGGCAAGCTGTTTCCTCCAAAGGAACTTTTAAATCCTTTTTACATTACCCTTCTGCATCCTAGTATTTCAGGGAGACGCAGGCTGGCCCTTTATTTTTTTTCCCCCACACATCTTACAACTGTTCTCTGATTTGCTTTTGCAGCCATAGGTTGAGTGGGCAAGCAACCACGGAGGGTGGGTGTGGGGACACTGGTATTTCAAACTTTGCCAGTGTAATGTCCATGCAAAGCAGCCATTTTCCCTGTAACTTGCTTTCTAGAGCTGTGAGAAGAAAAAATTCCTAGGACTAGGAAGTTGGAGGACTTTTTCCTCAAGGAAGGAGGACAGAGGGAACTCTAAAGAGAGAAATCCCCAAGAACATGTCTTTGAACCACACATGTCCCATCTTGCTCTCTGGGTGTTGTTCAGTGCCTGTGCTTTCTGCTCACCTGAAACTCTGACCTGCAACATGTTATAATCTCCTCATTAACAAGCAGAAGGGACTGCGCTATTCCAGTTTTACATCTGCACGCCTCAGTTGGAATAGCAATAATGTGGTGATTAGTCTCAGCGAAGTGTATTTTAAAGTGGCTGATATGTTCTCTAATGGCAGGCCAAGCACCTACTTTTTATCACTTATATCTATCTATCTGCAGCCCATTTAAATTGCCGTGCACAATGCTCTCTTTCCTATGAATATATTATTATCCTCTTTAACTCTGTGTAAATATCTTCAGTTTGTGCCAAGTTATATCTACTGACTCAAAGAAAAATTTTACCTCACCTGCTCTGAGGTAAAGTCTTCCTTTCTAATAACATAAAAAAAGAATGGTGAATTTACCATCAAAATTATATTAGCAGGAATAGTATGCAAGGCAGAGCAAGTTACAGAGCCCTCCACACTGTAAACTTTAAATTAATCATAGTTGACTCCAGCTATGTTTTCACTGTTTCAGATTCATTGTTACTATTTTTATTCCAATAGGTGGTGCTGTGTTGAAATCTAAATAAATTTCAAAATTTATGTTAATATATATGCCTCCCTTGAAATTATTATTGGATTATTATTCATGCAAATTCTTATGTACAATCTGAAGAAAATGTTCCTATTTTGAACAATAAAAATAGCTATTGCTAGAGGATAATTGTTGGCTGCTCAGTGAGTTTTAGACTTATTTGCAGAGGGGTTTTTTTGGGTTTTGGTTTTGTTTGTGGTTATTTTGTTTGGTTTTTTTTTCCTCAGCACTTGATGTAATCATGTTTTTAAAACCAAGCAACACAGGCTCCCAGGAAAGGAACATTCTGTGTCGATGAGACCCATTCCTTTATGTTACTTGAGGCTCTGTCATGCAATCCTTGCACAAATTTATAATGACTAATCTAAAAACAAGTTGTTCCAAAACCCTACTGCTGGAAGAATAAGGAATCTCATCTCCATCCTAAATTTATTCATGGCTTGTTTTTCTCTCATTAATCTCTATTAAAAAATGACATTTTCTGTCCAGGCCTTAGATTTGCTTAACATGACAATGCAAAACTCTTTAAATCAACTTTTTTATTTTCAGCAGTCTTTCACTATTCCTTCACTATATTGATTCAAATTCAAACTTGTTGTTCTCAGACAGAGAACTGAATGCTTTATTTCACACTGTTCCAGTCTTCTACAAGGGAATCTTGCAAGGTAATACCCTTGTATGTCTCAATATCACATCTCCCTTTTAATAGAAGCATCTCTCTGTAAGTTCATTGTCACACTGGCATCAACTTGAAGACCAAGATCTTTTCACCTCCCTACTTGTTTCCAGTTGACGAACACTTCAATTATGGGATAAGTTCATGATGGCAGCTCCCACGATTCCCTCCCTTCATTCTGTTGCAATGTCATGTCCACAAGTTCTTCTGGTTTGTTTCCCTGGTCTTTCCCAAATTAGTGAGCTCAGCAGGTTTAATTAGAAATTTTCATCTCTACACTTCTTCCTATTCTGTCTGGGGCAAAAATTCATTAAGTTGTGCATGCCCCCCTTCACCCCCCTAAATAAACACAAGATGATGCCAGAAGTATTTCTTGCAACAGAATTCTTCCAGCTGAAGGTTTTCATCCGTATCTTTTGTTGTTGTTGCCCTTTTAGCGATTGCTCAATTATCACTCTTCTTCAAAACTAAAATCTGAGTTAGTTGATTTGTCTGTCAAAGGAGGAGTAGGAACATAGAAATACCCAAGGTTCCTAGGGGACTACATTTTTGAGGCTTTGAAAATTGTGTTTTGTGTCAGTTTTGTTGGTTTTTTTAAATGAAAAACTTGTTACCTCTCTATAGACTTGAATTGTTTTTCCTGGAAGATGATGAAGGTTTTGTCATTGATTTCAATTGTACTTCAGGATTTGATGCTGTCTCCAAGGAAATAAACAACAATGCCCAAATGAATAATGTTTAATAAGATTTTCTATGCAGTTATGAACACAAAGAACATTAGATACTTGATTTCTCTTGTTCTAAATTAAAAAAACTCAGTTGCTATCTATTTGAGTCTTAGAGACAAATGGATATCCCCTCTCCCCACCATGTTTTGAAAAACAGACTTGAAGAACTATCCTTTGCAATTAGGTAACCAAACTAATCTCTGAAGTTTGTGGGAGGTTTATGTACAAGATCATATCCATGTTGGTTTTTTTGTTCCATGTTGCAACAACCTGTGCACTTTCCAATGACAAACACAACTGCTTTGGCTTAAAACCTATGTCTGTTTTTATTTATTAAATTTTGTATTAATAGGATTTAATGATTTTTGGAAATAATTAAATTTTGAGTACATTAAATAAAAGTAATTAATAAACTTTTGAATAATAAAATTAATTAGTTGATTTGTGCTTCTATCTCTGAATACCATATTCTTAATTTTAGATGTAAAAATGACCAGCAGTTTTAGAAGTTTAAAAAGGCTGGATAGCCCAAAACATACTTGATTTCTAAACTATTGAATAAGTATCTTTTAAAAAGCAGGTGCCCTTAGGTATCTTTAATAAATAAAACAATCAAGTTGCTCTGAAATACCCTAATACATACAATTTACAGTTCCAAAAATTCACTTTCAAGATTCTGCCTCACTAAATATCATTTGTCATCATGATTCAGTGTTCAGTACCTTTATGTATGAAACAGCTGCTCCTCTGTTTTGTCTTCATTCCTGCAAAGACATAACATTTTCTCTTCCACAAGGTACGGAAAAGTTACTCTGTTGTTAGCCTAATTTGGACTTTCCTGAATGTTTCAATGACGGAAAGAAAAACTTATGCCTGTAGTTGTAAGAACAAAAGAATTGGGTTTTAAATTTCCTTACAAAATGAATATTTTCCAATAACAACTTAATGCAAAAATAGTAATCATGGGTATGTAAACACTGAAAGCACGCTCAAAAATCTGTGGGCTGCAGTGTATTATGCCTGACTGATGTAGGGATAGGATACTAAAGAGGCTTAGAGGATTTCAGTCTCATTTCTATCCATTCACAGTGAATCACCCAAAGATCTTTCCTCTTTGTGCATGCTGAATAGGCTGATTGATGCAGTATTGCATGAAGTGTCACAGTCTCCCCAGAGAAGGAATTTGGGAGCATTTGCCTTCCCTGTACCAGAAGGGGAGAGAGGCCAAGAGCACTGCTGGGAAGGGGATTGCACCTATGGGCAGTTCCTCATTTGGTCCTAGAGACTTTCCACCCTTGAAGACGCTAACTCAGCTGAAATAATTGGAAATTAGCAGCTGGAATAACTTTAGTTATTGAATCAATATCTTTGGGAACCCCTGCTCAATGTGAAGGCATCCCTGTATGCATTCTTCCCAATAGATAGCACTGAAAACACCACAGTGGAATTCTTTCACCTACTACCCCAACACCTGGATCTTCTCAAGTCTCAAGGACAAAAACTGCCTGAATGATAGGGTTTTTTGTGTGAAGGGAAAACATAGATTTTTTTGATTGCTGTTCATTTGATTTTCATCCAAGCTCGCTAAAAGCTATCCTAAAAACCAAAGGAGTTCTCACAGCTAGCTGATTTTCATAGATCAAAAGCAGGAAGCTCCCAAGGGTCCACAAGTTGGGGCAGAAATGTTTCTCACCCACTTGTGGATGTTACCATTTGCAATGCACATTAGGTTTCCAGCATGTGACACCACCTTGTCCTGCCCTGATTGCATCATTGCTGGTGTGTGGAATGGGAAAAAGACTGTTCACAAACCACCATTCCAGAAGAAAGTTGTCAGCATTCCCAAAATATGTTTATGAGCATTAATAGGACTAAATTTAATGAATCACAATAGCCAGAATTGTGTGAGCAAAAGGGTGAGGCTTTGAGAGATCCTGGCAGTCAGATGAATCAGAAGGTGTCTTCACCCAGCCTTTTTTGCTTCCACAAACATGAAAGATATGGCGGTGCAATTATTCCCACACTGTCCTTTGGACTAACTGTATTCTGTGTCCTGAAAACCCTCACATCAGGGCTGAGTTCTGACAGACACCCATGTGGAGGAATAAAGCACTCCTAGATAAGTCCATGCACAAGCAGACAAAGCCACTGTCACCTGACTCCTGTGCCTTGAATATCCATGCTGCTTTTTATTCTTTCTCACAGTTTTTGCAACCCATCAAGGGTGGCACAAACTAGCTGGAATAACTGGAATACATAAATACCAACCAGCTTGCTAGGACAAGTAAAAATCTCATGCCTCCCAAGAAGGGCTGCAGGGAGTTGGAATGCAGAGCTTCTTTCCAGATCTGAAAAGAGCATTTCCAGAGACAATATCCACACAGAGCCTTGCATATTAATAAGCAACACATTTAAGATAATTGTGGTCAGATTTTTTGATTTCAATTTTAACAAATGGTGTGTTTTTTCTACTCATAGGAAAGGAAGGAATTATAATGAAAAGATGGTCTGAACTTTATTTTCATTTGAGATTTCTTTATACTTCTTGTATATTACATAGTTCTCAGATAATACTTGTAATGCTTTGCTCTAGTAAGGCATTGCTTAAGGGGCATTAATGATAGTTTTCATGTTTTTCTAATATAACATGCCTATATGCATGTTTGCACTGCTGCACATTTATTCTGGTTTTGCTTGGTTGTTCAGTGGTTGAATTATAACAATTTTTTAACCAGGTCCATGTGTATAATTCTCATGTATTTTGCATTCTTCTTTAGATAGAAATTAATTAAAGTCAGTTGAATATGGGAAGTAGCTGACTGCTGGCAGATGAAGTAGCTCCACTCAAATCGACCGACTGTGTCAAGGCAGGGCAAGCAAAAAGTAAAATCTTCTCCAACACCATTCCTTTATCAGCTGAAACTAAGACATGGACATCAGAGAAATACACGTATCTGAAACTCTACAGTAATGGAATGTACAGTTTGAGTCTAAGAGGGATTTAAGTCATGCCTTGATCATGCACTTTTTTCCCATTGAGTGAATTTTATGTGCATAAAACAGAAAAAAATCAAGCATCCTGAGTGGTGTAATAATGATGTGCTGGCAAATCTGGCAAATGTTTGTGGTTTATAGAGCCTCCCTCTCAGTGTAATCATAAGTGCATCCCCTGGAATAAAGCACAGAGCATAGAGAGCACTGTTTTCAATGCAGACTGATAGGAAAAATAATTGAGAGAAAACCCAATCTACTTCGGTCACTGCCAAGTGTACCTTTTGTATTTTTGCATCTCTGTGGTGTATCAGTTATAAAGAACAGTAATTAGGCAGACAAGTATGGACAAAAATCTTAAAGTGATAGTGACAATGTTAGAATAAGTTACTTTCATTTAATAATATAATCATCACTCTTCTGTCATTCAGGTCACTGTGACAGGAAGTAAACAATAGCAAAAAACCCCACTGTTTAAAATTCTTGGGGGAAAAAGTATGACCTTCTGTTTTATGGATGAATTTATCTTAGGATTTCTAACTTCCCCCTTTTTATTGTTTTCCCCTTGAAAAAAAAATCAAGAGACTAAACAAAAATCCTCAAAGTAATTCTAAACATGTCTACTATTCCAGATGAAAGGACTACTATTTATGCAGTCTGAAAAATTTTGACCACTTGAATAAATGTGATTTTAAATGTCACATGTAAGCCTTCATTTGAAAGAGGGGAACTAGATGGAGGTTTTTTAAAACACAGCTTTATTGACAGAAGCAGAATACCTTTGTTTGGGAAAGAACTAATTATACAGAAAATACAGTCACTTCGTTCCTCCATAGGTCTCCTGTAGGAATTTATGTCGACATTGCTGCAGTTTTTTGTAATACTGCTATAATTCTCCTGGTCTACTGGCTTATGTAGGCAAGTGATAAGGAAGAGTTATACTCCTAAACTGCCTTAAAATCAATTCAAAGGTGCCTTAAAATCAATTCAAATCTCCATTAATATTTGGTGCTTCTGAACTATAGCACATAGTACCCTAAATTACCAAGATCTGGGCCTGAAACTTGGATAACATTTTAAAATATCCTGCTCCTGGATCCCAACATGTCTTTTTCTTTGATTTCCTAATAGCCTCTGTGTGGATTTGTGGATTCCTTTCAAATACTGTCTCTTTGAAACAGCTGTCAAAGGACTTGTTGCACATCACATCAGATCCTCTTGCCATCATCAGCTCTCCAAATCTAAAGTATGTCTAGTAAAATAGTGTTTAAATAGCTCATAGTTTATTCAAAACTATGGAATTTAGTTTTGAATAAATTTGGAATTTACCAGGACAATGAGAGCTTGCAGTTTAATTTAAAAAAAAAAAGGAAGAGGAGAAAACCCTCAACTACAAAGCCCAGCAGTGCTGAACAATGGATATCTCTTCCTGTCCTGAGGACAGACACATCATAGTTGACATCCTTGCCCTCAGTGACCCCCTTCTTCCCATAAGTAGGGCAGGATATGTGCAGTCGGACTGTGTGGTGAAGAGAGGTGGGGTTTGCCACCAAGCCATACAATCCCGCTAATGCAGGCATGGGACGCAAGGCTGGGTACCACATTGGTGCAGCTGGTCCTCCTTCACTCTCTCAAAGCCAGGGCAGGTCACGGGCTGTCCTGGGAAGGAAAGGCAAGCTCAGTCCTCATCTAGTCCCTGACTGTCTGCTGGTGATATGGTTAAGAGAAGGGGTGATCCTAGTCAATCTCTTTGATGAAATCTTTTTCTCCAACAACAGGGAAAGACAAGATTGGTCTCCTCAGCCCTTGTGACATACTCTAGGGAGAGCGGTGTTAAATCTGCAGTGAGGGAAGCCTGGAAATCTCCCAGGAATCAGAACAGCTGAATAAGAACCTCCTTAAGTGAAATGCTTCTCTTGCGGCTCCAGCAGCTAGAAGAGATGGGGGAAAATTGAGATCTTCTCTAAGTATGCAAAGGGCATCCAACTGCATGAAGCATCTGCCCTGGCTGCAGCTCTGCACCCAGGACACAGTGGGAGGAGACGTCAGCAGATGGCTGTGTCACTCATGGATCCCAAGCCAACAGCTCCAATATGTGCTGAGCCTTGAGCTCTCTCCCATCTGTTTCAGGGCTAAGCTCATGGTGAAAGCAAGGTATGACTTCTCAGATGAAACACTCTTTGTATTTCTCTACAAATAAAGACCAGTATATGTTGTGCAGGTTATTAAGCAACCATAGGATTTATGCTGTAGTGGTGACAGGAATTCATTCCCAGTGACTTCAAGGAGGGCAAAAAGAACACATTTCATAACTGTCAAGCATCAACCAATATTTTTCCTAAAAATGTAACTTTTTTCACTTTTCTGTCAGTTTCAGAAAAAATATCAGGTGATTT
This sequence comes from Dicrurus megarhynchus, assembly GCA_013399195.1. Taxonomy (NCBI): domain Eukaryota; kingdom Metazoa; phylum Chordata; class Aves; order Passeriformes; family Dicruridae; genus Dicrurus; species Dicrurus megarhynchus. Next base: position 794,714 of record VXAD01001115.1, read on the forward strand.
GCATAAGAAGTTCAAAATGTTAGTGCCACTCTGTCTTAAAGGGTTTGAATAACTCTAATGAGGAGAAGAGACATTCCAGTACTTCTGAGCAGAGTGTAGTGAAAGGATATTGAGAACAAATGCATTTCTCAAACTAGTTTTTCATATTTATAAATCTGACTAATGCAAGATATGGTAAATGAAATTAATATTTAGAAATCAATTGAAAAGAGTATACAAAGCTCTACAGCTTTCAAACACTGCAGCTGAAATAAAGATCAACATGTGAAAGATTGCATAAATGATTTTTAAAGTAATTTTTACAGCTGAGTGTTTTCAATATGCCAGTGCTATGGAGCTAATCTGCATACAAACATGTTGGATATTCCAGTACTGCATATCAGTTCATAAACAAGTACAGTAAGCACTGCAGCTATAGGAACAGGGTACTCTTTTTTTCTGTGGAGGGTCAGATGAATCATAGGAGTAATAGTTTCATTGTTTGTGGTTTGAACTTTTAGAGTCAAGTCCTGTACCAGTGAGATCAGAAGAAGCTTTGTCTATGTCTTTGGGACAACTAAATGTCAAAGAGATTAAAATAAAAAAAAAAAAGAGATATCTGCAATCCTTATTTTCTGACTGGTGTTTTAAAGATTTTCATTCAACTGAGGTTATGATGCTGTCCCAAAAAAAAAAAAAGCATCCAGCATAAAGAAATATATTTCTATTATTCTTAGGCATCTTTCCTGTGGATTGCAAAAAATTGGTTTTGTTTTCTCTACGTGCCTCGGCACTTCTGGTTCCATCTGGAAGTGGAGATCAAAGCGCTGCAGTCCCACAAGCAAGCGAGCATTTGTCTCTTGAACTGCTCTAGGAAGCACTGGAAGGCTGACAAAGAATCGTGCTGCTGCAGGGCTGGGGCCAGAGCGCCGCAGAGATGCATGGCTCCAAATTGCTTCAAGGGACACCAGATCACGTTTTGGAAAGCAGATGTTTAGGTGAGCTGCACAAACCTACCTGGACAGCTTACGGAATGGTTTTGTACTTTCTCATAATACGTGTGTTTTAGAAGGAATTCTTTTCAAGTAATCAGACAGAAAGCAGAGGAGAAGCTCATTCAAGTTAACTGGCAACATGCTGTGCACATTATGAGACCTCACTTTCAGTAGACTCATAAATTCCAAAGTATTTTGAATGGGACTGTGTTGAAGAACAAAGCAAAATGGGCTTCATTTAAACACTATTCCATTTCTGTTCTTCCCTTCTCAGAAGGCTGGTAACTTCTGAATTAGATTAATTACTATAGCTTCTGGTTTGCTGCAATTAGTCGCTGTATTGCTTTTACATACACAGTGTTGAAAAGGTCACTCCACATACGTAGCTGTCCACATCACCCTGAATGTCTTTGTACATGTATGTCTAGCTATAGATGAGAATTTGTCTGTACAGAAGGGACCAAATATGAATGTCCCTTTGATTTTTTTGGGGAACTCTTTGGAAAATGATTTAAATATGTATTTAGCTGAACTTGCACATTAGTTTGTGCTTAGGAATACAGAGTACATACAGACAGCATTACTCTTGTTGATCCCTTTTTAGAGGTATAAAGAAACATGAAATATAAGATATGGGTACCAAATTATATTTTAAGACTCAATCGCCTCATCTGATAATTTCAATTCCCTTGCTACAGATGCAAAGATAAAACAAAAAGTTTTGCCTGATAGGGAAAGAGAGAACTGCATGAAAACCAGATTTTTCACTTCACTTAGGGTTTGGATTAAAGTTACCACTGTGAGCTGAACTAACAGCTTGCAGCTGCCAAAAGGGGGAAGTCTTGCTCTCTGCACTTCCCTGCCTGAGCCTTTCTTAGCCACCAATCAGCCAGCTCTGCAGACAGTGCTGGTCTCTCTGACCAGAAGAGAAGCTAGCTTAATCCCTGCCAAAAAAAAATCTTGTTTTTCTTTGGGAAGGGGAGGACACTCCTTTTTTACCCTTTCTTTTTTTTTTTTTTTTTTGGCCGTTTTAGTGAGTCGAATGAGCTTCCTCGGCAGGCAGAGAAGTGCTAAAGCTGGCTGCTGGGTAGAGAGAAGCTGAGAAGATGGGATGAACAGAGTAGATGGATACCAGGGAAGCAGGGTTTCCTCCCCTTCTGTAGTGCAGAACCATGAATCCCACTTTGGCTGTTTTAAAAAGTCATAACCTTACAGCACAAAGCGATCAGAACAAACATCAGTTTCATCCAAACCCCAATTTTTACTTATATATGGCTTTTGCACGAAGAAAAATTATTAAAGTCAGATCTCTCAAATTTCTTTCACATGAGAAAAACATATTTTTTCTGAAATGGTTTTTAGGCTTTTATTTTTGAATGAAATTAATACAGAGTTTCAGATGGAATATCATCTAGAAACAACATTTGAGTTCAAATGCATCCTCTGGTATGTGCACATGTGAGATTGCAAAGAAATTGTGGGGTGATGCAGGGGCTTTCCAGATCTTTGCAACATTTACTTTCCTCTCCTCTGCTGTTCTCCCTCCTCTGATTCATTTGAATATGATGCTGGGTCCTGGATGAAGGCTAGCTTATGAAGTCCAGCTAAGAGCTAGTGTCTTTCCAGATAAAACAGAGTCTAAGTATCTGCTGATCTTGACTGGCTGTATGAATCCAAAATGACTCCAATGAAATTGGTCAGCTGAAAGATCTGGCTTTCCTGATTCTTCTCTGTAGTATGGTAACTTGGACAAACCCCTCAGGACCAATCCCTCTCTGTACTGGATGTGATACAAGTATGCAATGATGGGTATGAAAACTCATGACTGCTTTTCTGTGAATTTTGGCTGCTTGAAGTGAATGTCTACACTCAGAAAAATTGGATTAAAAAAAAAGTTAATCCAATCTCCAGATTTACCTGTAGTCTAATGCAAGAAGAACAAAACTGATCTGTCTGAATAGATTCTCAGTGGGGCATGTCATATTAAATTCAAATTGATGTTCGCTGAGACCTTTTGGCCCTGAGCTCTGGCACAGAGAAACTGTACCCTGCCACCAGACATGGTCTCTGTAAAGGGGTGGGGGAAGAAAGCAAGTGAAGACGTGGGACTAAAAACATTTTTACATTGTTTTGAAAATGAAGTGAGGTGATTATTAAGTTTTCCATGAGTCATTTGGCATTACTAATACAAAATTTTATATAGCACTTTACTCTTTAGTTTACCCTTTCTTACTCTTCCATACCAAATTTTCTGTTCTCAAGCAAGACAAGTCATTTAACTCAAAAATGGATACCACCAGGAGACTGACATCCCACGTCTGGGAACTTTTCCTCTTGGAAGGCTGGCTGAGATTGCATGCCATGAGAACAAGAATTACAGCTTCCCCCCACAGCCATGGCATATCTCAGGGTTCACAAAGGCAGGGAAGGCAGGGAGCTGCCTGTTACAGAGGAAACCTCCACCACTGCTGGTGATGGTGGGTCCTACCAGCACTGCCGTGCCAGTGACAGCACCCAGCAGAGGCAGCACAGGTACCTCTACTTATTCTCTCCACTGTTACTGTTGAAGAGCTTTTTGTGGCTCAGTATGGGCATACTATTTTCCCTAGCTTAGATATCAACAGGATGTCTCCCTTTTTCTCTTTCCCAGAACCTCCCTCTCTCTCTCTCAAGGCCAGCTGTTTGGATGCTGTAGCACTGCTGGTATCTGTCTTCCAAACATGCAATCCCCCTTGTCAGGAAAGGGTTTTAGCAAGGCTTCCATGAGTGGTGCCATATCCTTTTCCTGCTCCCAGGCTGTGAACATCTTTTTCTTTCCCACTCTCAAACCAGACATTTACAGTTGAAGAGCTGGGTATGGACAGCCCCAGCCTCTGCTCTCCCAGAAGCAGAGCCTCACTGGGCAGAAACATCCAGTGCTTGCTCCAGAAGAGCTTTCTGGCTTCTTTCTAATCCTAGCCTGCTAAGGATAATGCCCAATGTCCCTGGTTGCCATCTCCTTTATCTTCTTAGATCCCACAGCTAGGAAAGAGATGGGAAAGTATCGTGGACACGATAAGACAGCGAATTTCATGCAGTGCAAATACATCCAGATGAGGCTGTGCAGAGCTTGCATGGCAGCAGGACCAATAATCCCATCTGTCAGTTCATGGATGATAGGTAAAGGAACAGTAATTCTTAAGTTCTCCTGATGGCCTAAGTATATAAGGGAGGATTTAAGATGTGTTGAAAAAGTCTTACTCTGTTTTAGAGCAACAGATGCAATTGGAAAGGACAAGTCTTTCTGGAGCATCTTTGGATGGTATCAGTCCTCTTGATTGAAAGGGATTGTGCATTGTTTTGGGTAACCAAATTACTGTCATCATATGAGCTGGTGTACCGGGCTGAGCTGAGAGAGTTAATTTTCTTCTTAGCAGTCTGTATGGCTCTATGTTTTTTGATTTGTGACTCAAACAGCATTTTTAACACACACATTTTCTGCTGTTACTGAATGGTTCTTGCACAGTGCCAAGGCCTTCTCTGTTTCTCCTGCCAGTAAGCAGGCTAGAGATGGGCAAGAGATTGGGAAGAGACACAGTCAGACGGGAAGAGACACAGTCAGACGGCTGACTCCAAGGGAATATTCTCTACCATGTAACGCTGTGCTCAGGAACAAAACTGGGAGAGAGTTTATCAATGGCTGCCATTGAGTGAGGTGGTGGGCAGTTGCTTTTGCATCCCTTGTTTTTCCTTTTTTAATTTTTTTTTTTTTTTACACATTAAAATGTCTTTATGTCAATCCATGTGTTTTCTCTCTTTTACCTTTCTGATTCTACCCCCCTTAGCTGGCTGCCAAGGTTCACACACATCAGCTGGGTAATGAGTTCTTACCTCGAATACAACTCCCTATGAATGTCTATGCCTTTGTTACTCAGAGACTAGACTGTGACCTGGCTCCAACAAAGGCAGGGGTGCGCTGGTGGGAGCATACTTGAATCATATTTGTGTGGAAAATGTTCAAAAGGGCTTAAGTCATCCAAAGGTGTTTTAATACATTCACACTTTTCACTGCATAAACTGAATTGGAACCATCAGGATAAAAAAAAAAAGTTCTGATGGGGGAAAAGGCAACAGAGGAAAAGGCAGGCATGTCAGAGAAAGGCAAACCAAAGTAATGCAGAGTTTCTCTGGGGAGCTATAGGTTGGCCTGTAAATTTCTGAATGACGATTTCAGAGTTAAAGGTAATGAGGGAGTCACTAGTGGTTCATTGCCTGGAGAAAGAAATTCTGATGCCTCTTTCATTGCACTGCTGAGACCAAATAAATCTGTAAGTATGCCTTATGCAGGACAACAGGCCACTAAGAAAAAGCAAGCATCAAAGTATCTTTTCTTGCAAAGATACTGGCTGTGACATGGAGCTGTGGTAGGTCGTCTTTCCCTTTGCTGCTCAACACAGCCATTTGCTAAGAACTGGATGCTGGGAGGTGATTGCGGGCTCTTCATGCTTTAGATATATCCAGACTCACCAATTAACTTCCCCAGCAGTTTGCTGCCACAACTAAGCTTGGAAAATGAAGGATTTCCTCATTTAAGCAATGCTTAGGGAGCACTCTCTGCTGATGATTCCACCTGCCAGGGAGTGACATCCGTATGTCGGCAGAAGAATAGAGTTCACAGAAATTTTGAAGCTTCTGTCAAAGCTGTTTTTCTCTTTTCTGAAAAGCTGCTTTTCCTCCCATCCACATTCTTTGCACAATTGCTTCTCAGAACCAGGCCCCCAACAAGGTATTGTTTGAAAGGGATAAACATAGCAGGGCTGGATTGTTAAACATTTGTCAAGTGTTTGTGATATTTCACAGCTGGCATATAAAATACCTTGTGGAAGGACCAGGCTTAAACCTTGTTAGCAGTTCTCTGTGGAGTGAAAAAACCCTTTTTGTTCTGAATTTGGCTTCCTCTTTTTGGTCACAGGAAGATAAAATCACAGACACTCAGGGAAGGCAATTTGTCATTCTTCTGCTCCTTCATCCACACTCTTTTTTAACTCTTGACCTCTTCCCACAATGCGCAACTCATTCTTCAGCATCTCTCCCATCCACTCCTGCTCTTACTCTGCTCCAGGAAAGGGCTCAGATCACACTAAGGCACTCGGAAAGACAAACCCAAGTATAGTCAAGAGAACTGAAGTTCTCCAGCTGCTCTCAGCTGTTCTCCTCAGTTTTGGCACTGCACCGGTATTGACTTTGAAATATAGATAAAGCTTTGTTTCCTTTTGATTTGTCTCTATTTCTTCAATGTCAGCACTGGCAGATGCATGCTCTGCTTAGTCCCCTGTTGATTTTGGAGTCCTGTCACCATATTCACTCACATGGATTGCACCTAACAGTTCACAGTGCATCACTTCAACAAAGGACAGATGCTGCCACTGGCTTTGTCCCTCTCCTACACCTTTTCCTGCATGGGGAATAATAAAATTCCGGATAAATTGAGTAGCCCATCTCCTCCTGTCCTCAGTGGTTGTAGTGTCAGCTCCAAGTGCACATTTCAAGGTGGTAGGTATTCCAAGAACTTTTACTCCTTTGCAAGAACTGTGTATAATGATCAGACAGCAATATCCCTGCTCTTACTCTGTTTTTTGTGGGCAAAGAACAATCTGTCCCTAAGTCCTCTCCTGTCTTTACAATTTGATAAGATTGAATATTAGATGGTCAAAAAAGGTAGTTTCCAATGTGTCCGTGTTTCCACATAGCTGGCACATGGTGCGTCCTCTGCCAAAGTGTGCCTACTAGCCTGTTAAAAAAATGAGTCATGAATATGAGTGACTTGAGAATCAAATATTTATGGTGGATCTGAAACAAGAATGTCCAGGCCTGCTGCCATGCAGAAAAGAAATTGTAAAGCCATTTGTGTTGTTTTGGTTTTTTAATGTTTTCATGACTGGAAGCCCAACAACATCCAGTAATTTAACGTCTGGGATTTGGCATGAGATCATGAACACCATGAAGGTTTCTTCATAGTTTCATTAGCAGCAGTAGCAGCAGGAATGCTGCAGAGTGAGTGGTTTCCTTCTTCTCAGCATGACTGCTATTAGTGCCCATAAAACTCCTTAAAAAAACTGCAAGGAGATAAACCTAAGACACAATTTTGCTTCCTCCTACCCTTCTATTTTTCAGGCTGGGCAGGAATCTTGTGGTATTTTCAGTGGAAATACTGAGAGACAAGTGTTTTGAGAGGGATTTCCATCAGCCTCACAAGGACAGGAACATTGCTCTGGCTATTTATCAACAGAGAAAATAAATCCTAATATCTATGCCAGTCAAAGCACTTGGCGTGGGTCTGCATTAATCCGAGGATCTGCGTTTGAGGGGGATGGAACTGACACCAGATGGATTTGCTCACCATTAGCTCTTGTTTGCTATTCTTGACAACACAAAGAAGGCAGGGGTTACCTACATAAAAAGTCTAAATTGCTGTTCATTTGGACTACACAAGCTTCCCTCTTTCATTCAGCAAAACCGGCTTTCTTTTGCTGCTTTTCTGCTCCCTGGCAGAGCGTCAGGGTGGCTGATAGGCCTTGGCCATGTACAGAGGCACTGGCCCTGCAAGAGGCTGTGTGGACTGTGCCCTTCCTCCCACCTCAAGCAGGCTGGGAATTCTGCAGCATCACGGACTTTCCCATTAGAGCAGAAAACAAAACAGAACACTCAATCTTCTGCCCACTCTGTGTCTTATGCAGGAGACTGATGGCAACAGAAACATACCCATGGACATAAAGCTGTTCATTGGAAACAGAACAGTAGGACAACTGGAAAGTGTTCTACCACAATTTGGGAATTGTTTACTGTTGTCTTTTGCTGCATGATCCTGTGGTAGCTTGGAAATATATGAAACAGAAGCTTCTTGCCTCTTTTGGAAGGTTGCTTAAGATGTATTCTCATTCTCCCTGTGGCTCCAGGGCTAGGGAAGGCATTTGCAAATGGCTTGTATCATTTTAACAGGTGACTTACTTTCCACTAGATTTACTTAGAGGAAAGCCTTGAGAAATGCAGCCTTTGAATAGCATAATACTAGAGGAAATTCTACTTCCTACAAAGAATTTATAGCTTTTCAAATGGCCTCTATTTAAAAGAAATGAAAAGGGAATATGGCCTATTGACTATAGTACGAAATTAATGCCAGGGAAATCCTTTCAATAAGGGTCTATATATCTTTAAGTTAGCTTGGGCCCAGCTTTCTGTCAATGCTGTCTATTTGCCAGCAACCTGTGAAGATTACAATATATATAACACTGAAAACTTGTAGGAAATTTTGGAGTCAGAGTACATGTTTGTCACCTTTGCCTGTCAATGCATCTAGTCTGAGAGTCGGTGTGTTTTACTTAGCAATAGTGTCTAATAAGGTAACAGCTTCAAGTAAAACCTTTCCAGCTGTTGAAGTGCTCTGACTGTCTACTACCATCTGTGGATTTTCTGGTGTTCAAAAGCAGCTGAGTTTTTACAGTATCATTTACCTCAATGGAAGTGCTAATAGTTTTGGGGGATTGGCTTTTTCTTTGTTTGGTTTTTGTTTGGTTTTAGTTTTCCTGATGGGCTTCAATCTTTTAGGACCCTCACTGAAATATTTTGACCTTGAAACCTCTATTGATGTCCTGAGTCAGCCTAGAGAATAAAAAAGGATGGAAGAAGGATAAAGGCATGTGATTTATAAGTACACAATCACACAATCACTTAAGCCTCATTTCCTTAAGAAACAAGACTCAAAATTCTGTATTTATACATGGTATTCCATAATTGGCAATACACTTTCAGCTTCCTGTAGTGGCAATATTAATACATTTTAAATTTAGTTGAAGACTCCTTCCATCTGTTGTCCTTTCCCAAATATATTGTATTATTTCATTTCATCCAAAAAACCACCCCCACAACTAATCAGTTCAATATCCACATAGATACTTTTTGCTAAGCACATCTTAGAAAAAAAAAAATTCTTTTTCTCCTCTTTGACTTTTCCAAACTTTCTTTCACCAGCAAAAATCCATTGCTAAAAAGAAATTATCCTAGGCATAGGCCATGCCAAAAACTAAGTGAAATACACTTTCTCATCAAGAAACCATCCAGAATATGTCAATTCCCCCAGGAGTAAGATGGTCATATGACATTTGGATAAAGCAGACTTTTCAGAGGCTGGAGCTCTAGCAAATACAAATCCATTTGGTTTCCATGGATGAACTCATCTGTGTGACAGCAGTTCTTGTTCTCCTGGGTCAGTCCCCAAAGATACCAGACTGCAACATTCTGTATCCTGTTTTGTAAGAACATTGTGTGAAACTGACTTTGTGAAATTAAAGAAGTCTTATTCCTTCCAATCATAGATAAGTGAAGGTGGTATGCACAGATACAAAATTCCTTTGTGTGTTTTTTAGCTGTCGTTTTGGTTACTGGCATCTATTGCTCTAAAACAGCAGCACTAGGCTTGCTCTCACATCTCTCTCCTTCCCAGGAGAGGCAGCAACTTTAGTCTGTTCTTGCTGGTAAGGTCAGAAAGCAGCAGAGATGGGATCCCACTGCACTGTGAGGGGCAAGGGTCTAGTTCAGCAGTGAGGGAAGCTGTTGGGAAGGAAGAGGTCAGATATTACTGCTCAGGTGATGAGAAATGTTCTGCCTGTTTGTGTGAGGCATGGGCATTTGATGTCAGTTGGGTTTTGATTCTTCTCCCACCGTGTTCTGTAAGTACAGGTAGCTGGAGTGTGACTCATGCCTGTAACAGGAAAAGTCCTGTCTGTTACTGGAAGTTCAGTTATTTCTAGGCTGCGGCATAGGAACTGTTTAACAGACAGAAGATGCAAAGTAGATTGTAGTGAATGGAGCTACAGCGACTTTGTATGAGCTGAAATTTTACTCCTTAAAAAAAAACCAAAGCGGTGCAAAACCATAATTCCAGCTGCTGGAAAGGGAAGAGACAGAGGCACATTGTCTGTTCTTCTTCCACAGAAGTCCCTGACGCAGACTTACAGCATTTCTTGGGAGTGAGCAAAATAACTCGGCAGTTGTGGACATATTAGTCAGTGGTTCAAAAACCCAGCAGAGGAGCTCTCCATTTGTTTGTTAATTCTTGAATTCAATAGATTTTCACACAGAAGTTCTGAGCAGCACACTCAAAGCACTCAGGGAATAACATAGTTCTTACCAGGACTCTAAATCTGGAGACAAAAATTTGTTTTAAATGGTATTTTGTATTAGCAAGGGAAAAAAAGTGTTTCTGGTCTGAAATTTTATATGGCAACTTTCACCTCAAGGTAATGAAAACAAGCTGCACTATAAACTTTTCAAAACTGGGGTTTATGGAAAAACTGACAAATCCTTTACTGGAGTGATGTGTCTGGGAGGACTTTAAAAGATTCCCTTGGAGCATTATTGATCATGATCACACACTCCTGAGCACTCACACTGGAGACTGCAGGCAGAAGTCCCACTGTTTTCAATTACCGTCCCATCCTGGCGGCATGTCCGGCCGATGGGGCCGTGTCAGCGCCTGGTCATCTGCTGGGTGGGGGCCCCACGAGCAGCCCGAGGTTGGTGTGCTTCCCACCCGGCTCTCCTGACACGTAATGTCACATGTATCCCCGCCTGGGCCAGCAGCCCTGAGCCCCGTCATTCTAGCAGTCTCTTTATACCACCCTCCAGGGGAAGGAGATTTTTTCGGGAGAATGAGAGGAAGGGGGAAAAGAAAAACACACAAGTTTGGGGTTTCTTCCTCTTTTCCCTGGAATTAAACAACACACATAGATCACGTAAAAGGAACTGGCTTTTAGTGGGAGAATATGGCTTCGCTTCTCAGCCTCTTCCCTTTTGATTTGAAAGTGAAGGTATGTGATGACGACGGAAGCACCAGCAAAATCTGGTGATTGGACCTCGGGAAATTCACAGTGGTGTTTTTGTGCTTCTAAATGAGCAACACTGCTGCTTGTAAAGGACTGAGGTAAAATACTGGCCCCACTGAAGTCCTTGGCAAGCCTCCTACTGCCTTCAGTGGGGCCAAGATTTTACCGAGTCCTGTAAGCCATTAGGCTTTTGAGTTTTTAATGGGTCCACTCCGGCACAGACAGACTGCTCTTGTAAGCAAGGGTTAGCTAGATTGGCTCGGATACTACACAATTTAAAACTTAAAGGAAAGAAATTTTGTAGTGAAATTAAGGGACTGTAAAAGGAATTTGGCTTTAGACAACTTGCTTCTGTTTGGATTTGGATTAGGCTGCAATCTCCTTCTCTGTTTTTAGAGCACATGTTCCTGCCAGCATCAATAATCTATTTTCCTTAGTGCAAGTGAAAGGCTCTGATGGCTCAGAGGTGTAGCCTGGTATCCAGTACTGCTCTGGATTTCTTCTTTGGTTTAGGAATCAGGCTACAAATAGTCAGAGACTGAAAGCTGCTCCTTAACATTTATGTGCTATCAACAGCCAATTCATTGACATGTGGGCCAACACACCCCTTCTTTCCCGTCGCTCTTCTTCCAGTCATTCCTATATTTTTTCCTGATCCCCTGAGTTAATTCAAAAGCCGTTCTTTGTCCATGCAGTCCCTCCCAGCCCAATCTAAGCATTCATTTGCACTTGGCCTGATTGTGTTTTCATTGGCAATATCAATTTTATCCTGTCCAGCAGCATATTAATCAAGTGCTTTCTTGAACTTTTCAGGTTCCCTCAAATACCTCTATTTCCCCCACGTACTCAGAAGCAAATAAATCAGGACTTTAGATAGTGAACAACACATATATCATTTCACCTCAGGCCACAGTATCATGTGCAGGTTAAGCTTATGAGGGATAGAAGCTGAAGGTGGAGACTACAGAGAAAGTTGTGGAGGAGGAGGAGTGTGTGGGGGTAGCAATCACTCCAGAGAAGTCCATTAAAGATCCAGCAGTAACATTAGGAGAGACCGTATGGGGAAGCCCAGCTCTTACTGGCATATGCTGCTGCCCTGGGGGAATGTGTGCTGCAGCATGCCAAGGCACGGCTCCACTTGTGCTCTCCAGGCAGCTACACTCTGAAGCTTAACTTCTTTCCTCTAAAGGCATCTTCTCCTCCATCCTGTCAAAAATGTCTCTTTTTCCCTTTTTTTTCCCCCCTCTTTCCTCATCATGTGAGTGGCTACATTTTCCTCTTACAGAAACTCTGCTTGTCCTTGGCTTATATCCTGAGTGGTAAAGCTGTAAAGCATTCCTGGACTTCCCTGAGCCTATGTATGTGCGAAGTCTGAGGCAGGTCCAGCACACTTGTCTGACGTGGCATTAAGGATGCAGCGCTGCTGGGGGCTGCTTGGAGGCTGCCTTGCAGAAGACACCTTGCAGCAGAGCCCCTGCAGCCTGTGACAATCACAGATCCTGTCGGTGTGACACAGAGTGTGACAGAATACTTCCTCACAGAGTGCTGGCAACTGTATTCTGCTTTATTTAAACAGTCACTTTTAAGTGGACAGAGGATCTCTTGAGAGGGGTCTCTGATATGAAATCTTCGCTCAAAAGCGGGATGAAAAGAATATTTTCTTGGTAAAATTAATGGATTATAAAAAGTAGAGCCTACCTAATGGAAAAGGACAATCAACTACTCCATCCATGTTAAATATATATAAATTAGGGATTTAGTTTCCAATATCTCAGAAATTGCATCTATTTCAATGTGGGTAAATCTAAATATTTAATTTAGCCTTATCCAAAACAGTCATCTGTCTCCTTTAGCATTCCCTATGTTTTCTAAAGCTACTAATGATTGTGCTTAAGTATGACAGAAACTCCCCCTGTGTTGGAAGAGTGCGTTGGGAGAGAGAAAGCTACAAAATGTGCTTCTGAAGGGCAGCTAGGAAAGATGGGAAAGGTGAGGACCTTCATCCATGGAATTCTTCATGTGTTCAAAGGCTGAGATTTAATCAGCACACCGTGGTTTTTGTATATGAGTGTAAGCTCCTGCTCTAACACCCTAGTGGTTATTGACCTTTGTAATTTTGCTGCCATGGAACCTGACTCAGTCAAATATAAGCTGCGATTTTACAGAGCTGACTTGGTGTAAATGTCAGGTGCTTTATCTCTGCTAGGATTTTGCAATATAATAATTATTGCATGCTAATTTACAACCTCCCACCTTTTGGCAATGAGAGAATGTATGGGAAAAAGTATAAAACCAAATAGAGTGATTGCCCTAACATGTACTGCAAAACCCAGAGTGGAATCAACCTACTGAGCAGGCAAGATAAACACAACCATTTAAGTGCAGAGAAAGTTTACCTTTTGTGAATACGTTCATGTTTGTCATGCAAGGAAAAATATTTGAGTTTAGCTCCAGCAGTGATCATCAGTATCAGAGAATGCCTGGCCTTTTGTAAGGAAGCTTAAAAAAATATCCAAAGATTTCTGCAGACCAAAATATGTAACATGTGCCATTATATCATTCACAGCTGCTTCAAGGTTAATTTCAAAATCCTTAGCACTCTCTTCTCCAAACAGTAACTCTCTTCCCAAAGAACCCAGAGCACTTGACATCCAATAAGGTCCCACCATATGGCCATTTGCACCTTGGCAAACCGAGACAAAGTACCTCATAATTTGTAGCTTGCACTGTCAGGGAGTAGTGTATGAAGACTGAGGAGAATTAGGGGGAGTTCACTCCAGCATTTAAGAGAAGGAAGGAAAGAATGCTGCAAGAAATTTAATCCACTATAATATGTGCAAAAATTTCAGTGATCTTTTTTAAAAAAAAATATATATCTATTAATACAACTTGGAATGTGTTCACTCTGTGCCTTATCTTAATACATTTCCTCATGATGACAATATTTTTCCTAACACTTTGAAATGCAAGGGACAGCTTCAGGAGCTCAGAGAATGTTGCTGCCATCAACAGACGGGGGACCAGGAAGAAAAGCAATTGTCACGAACTTCCTTCTCCCCATTTAGTCAAGAACTTTCCATGACTGCTGTGATTGTCAGCCCCACCATGACAAACAGGGAGAGTGACTGATGAAATGATGCATGTCCTAGCTTACTCTATGGGTGACTGCTCCGTTTCACTTGCATTTCCCACGTGCACCGACTGCTGTACTGCAGCCATATAGATTATATGACAAGTCAAGTTTGGGTTGGATGGAGTGCTGCCATCTCTTGGTTATTTCAAGCAGATCAACTCACATATTTTTTCATTTTCCTGCCACTCAAGAATGGTATGAAGTGACATAGAAAAACAGCTACTCTGGATGAAAAAGTTTAGGCACTTAGGAAGCATAATTGTGGTTTTTATATATTTAAGCGTGTAGAACAGAGTACATTTGCTGGTGTGTTGGATCTCTGTGTAACTTCTGCTAAGGGTTTTTAACAAAACTATAAACCATGAACAGTTGGAACAGTGTATATATGATGTGAACACCACAAAGAATGGAAAGTGATGGAATTTTATAGATAATTTTAGGCAAGAAAGACATAAAAATGAATGCATTAAAGAGTACTGGATTAGTAAGAAATGCCTATCTTATACTATGTAATTTCACAGTCATGAGAGGTTTAATTATTTATACTCAAGATTTTTCAAATAATTTACTTGGAAATGCTTTTGCAATTACAAATGCTTTTCCTTCCTTTTTCTTTCTGACTGTGAATGGAGCCAAAAGGCTTACTTTAAGTATTTTCGTGATTGAAATTCAGGGCAACCTTCTTCCTGGGTTCTTCCAAGGCTGGAGACAAGAAGGGTATAACCTCCTTTTCTTCAGTAGTAGCAGGAGCCAGACGTTTGTTTGTTTGAGTTTCCTTTTTTTTTTTTTAATTGAAATATGAGAGAAATTAAAGTCTAACTGAACTCTGAATAGAAGATAAACACCAGAAATATTTGCTGCCACAACCCCTCTAACCCAGCTCCCCACCACACTGCAGAAGTAACAACATATGACAAGGATTTTGAAATAATTAATAATGCAACAAGTTATTTATGTAAGAAGGGACATATTCTCTATGAATAGATGCTAACATTAGAAGAACAGGGAATTAAATTTATGATTACTGCTGCTATACTCTGGATCACGGTGATGACTCATTGGGGTCACCCTATAGCCTCCTCAGGGAAGAGCTACCAGAAACTGCATGCCTCCCTGCTTCTGGCACTGAAGCTGGGGGGCTCTTCAGAAAACCAGAGGCCCCAGAGTCTGGTTTTTGGTTAATGCTAGGGATGGAATTTAAAAGCCATTGGCTTTCTCAGTACTCCTCAAGCACCACCATTGCATCTGTACCGAGTCTTCACTTAAGGGCACAAATCCAGTAGCAAGTGCTTGACAGATTATTACCTCAGTGCTGCCGTGTGTAGGACAGAAAAACATTGACTCTTGTGCAAGCACAGAGCATTCTGTGTCTGAGACCTGGAAAAGCCTCCTGGCAAGGATGCATGTTCTTGGACGAGCCAACATCATCTGCTCTTGCTCCTGCTCATTCCTCTGCTGCAGCCTGTCCTGGCTTCCTTGCAGTGCTTTGTAAGGAGCACGTGAGTTCTCAGTAATGTCAGGGACTTGAACTGCTTTTGTTCTCATGTTCGTGCCTTCTGAGAGAAGAACCTGTCCTAGCTGCCATCAAAGAGTGCTCCCCAACAAATCTGAGTGAAAGGAGGGAAATCACACTTTGCTTTGTCTAAACTATGAATTTCTCATCTGAGCAATAAAATATTAGCTAACTTTTCCAGTTTGCATCCTTATTGTGTCCTCCTCTGTCCTTCATGGGCAGGGAAAGCAGAAAGTGCTGCTTGTTCCCTACCCTTCCCACTCCCCTGGGAGCACTGAGGCACCAGTTTTTCTTTAGAATGAAAAGGTGCAAAAATCTCTGTCTAAGTGGGCATGTCACTGGTTGTCTGAGGAGCCTAGGAAGACCAAGTTCCTCATTTAACAGTGGAAGCAGGAACATAAATCTGACTGCTCAGAAGCTGCTCAGCATAGAGGTCACAGCTATGGTATTGCTATAGGTCCCTGAGGCATCTTCCCCCCTTATCAGTAACATCATCTCCACAGCTGGTGCACAGAGCTGGTGTGCTTCATGGCAACTTTCTTAACTCTCCTACCTAAAACTTCATCTCTGAGTCAGCCTAAGGAACATGGTAACTTAAGTTCAGCTCCAAAAGCATGTATGGTTCACCTTGGCTCCTGCATGGACTCCTCATTTTAACTCCCTTGAATCCCCCCTTTCTCCTCAGGCTGGCAATTCTGTGTTTGAAGGTTTGTTCTTCTGTATTCTTAATTTCTTTTTTTTTTTTTTATTTCTCATTTGAAAGTGATCACTTCTTTCTCTAGCCAAGATTTCTAGCTGTGTGTGCAGTGCGGCCAATGACTGAGTGGTCTGATAACTATCTCTTGCTAAAGGAAGATTTTCTAGACTGTATTGTGTTTACGATGTTTGGACACATCATAGTATATTCTCTGGAAAATTAAACTTTTCTTCTAGTAATCATGGAAAGAATAACAACTAATTACTGAGCTAAATTCTAGGGTCACTTCTTATCCACTTGCTTTTCAAACAGCCTCTTCTGAAGAAGTTTTATAGATATGTATACTGAGAAGTGAATTACAAGGAAGGGCCTCAGTGTCTCACATAGTAAAACTCATTGCAGAGCAATTCCTGTAACGTCAGGCAGATTTCATGAGACAGCTGCAGAAATCCTAGTCAAGCTGTTACATGGTGTTACTTCTGCTACTTTATCTTAAAATGAATTTTCACTTCTGCAGGTTTTTTTTTTTTCACTCTGGGAAGTGCATTTCCACACACACATTGCCTGTACATGAGCAAAGAAAGATTGTGCATAATGCCAGAAAACTTTGACAAAGATGAGATGGCAGATCACAAGCTGGCTTAAGGCATCCTTTACTGCCTGTGGAAAGAGCAGCTCAAGGCATTCCCTCCGAACAAAACTTTATCTCCTCCTTCGGTGGTGCTGACTGCAAACACTACTATGGAAATCTCTGGGTGGCAATTTCCTGGACAGCCCTGAAGGAGGTGGGCTGCACTTGAATCAGAACTTCAGTGTGGGTGGCAGGGTGGAGGAGGCAATGGAGCTACGTGGCATAGCTGCACTTATCTTCATAGCTATTCGTGCACCAAAGCAGTGACAGCGTATAAAAGTGGCAAAGTGATTTCACAGTTCTAATCTGGTTTATCATCATTTTTTCCAAGCACTGCCTCAAAGCAGGCAGGGAAAGGAAATACACATTACTGCTTTGTTCTGGTTCATGACTAACCATGTTCAAAATGTGCAGTATTTTCCAGAAGTGAAGGTTTTATGACTTATTATCTTTTCCATAACAGTACAACATTATCTACAGCTGATATAAAGAGAACTTTTTGGTTTTTTTTAATTGTGAAGATGCGCCTGGTCACAGGAAGAAGTGATTCAGACACACAAAAATACACACAAAAATTCTGTCTTCCTGTGCAGGAAGTGTACCTTTAGTTATGAAATTCACATTTCTGTCTAAGGCCATAGATAGTTAGAAAAGAAAATCCATTTAATAGGGCAGGGTTGGAATAACATACTCCTGTGTGGTTACATTTGATCTGCACTGTGTGGTCTATCACAGATAAGTGATGAGGTATACTAAGGTAGCTATGACTTTTGGCCAAAAACTGGTGCTTACTTGTGATGGAATTTGTCAAGAAATCTTCAGATCTACAGCTTCAGAGATAGATACTCTTTGTTTATCCTGCAGCTAACACCTTGGTGCTCATCTTGGCAGCTGTCTTCTTCCTGTCAAAGACAAATATATGAAAATCAGGAAGTGTGTGCTTTCATGAATCAACTGTATTAAAGAGTTGTCAAGCTGAGATTTATGGTTGGCTCAATCAAGTTGGTATAAGTGGAGATGTCTGTGCTCTCTTATCCAGGCTCATCTTCTGACCCTCTCAGTTTTATCAAAGATAAATTAACTATTCTAGCAATGCAAACACAATGGATAAAAATGGATTATCTTAAAGAAGACGAAAAATATAAATAAAGACAAGCCATGCTTGGCTGTGATCTGGAATAGGACATAACCAGAAATCTTTAGATGTAGCTGTTAACAGAACAACTCCAGTGCTATTTCAGGATCAGGATGTAGACATCAAGAAGAGACATTTCTAAATTAGCTATGGAGCGCTTTCAATCTCCTCTGTATACTTGGCATGCTGCTACCTCACAAATGTTTATTAGCTGTTTGTGTCTTAGCCACATGGAAGTGTTAATATCCTGCTAAGTAACTTACTCAGTTTATTTTTGAATAATGGCAACTGGTGCTTGAAGACTTGAGTATAGAAAAGTGAGACTTCATCTGAGCAGGATGCAAAAATGATTGCCTGGGAAACACTTCTGTGATTGTAAAGGATTCCTTATCAGATAAAAGTGTATGAAAGTCTGTGGCTAGGGGTTGAGAAAGCAATTTAAACTAGAAATAAGGCACAGTTTTTGAAAAGTGAATAAATTTAACTTTTTGAACAAGTTACTTAAACTCATAGTGAATCATGTAGCCCCTTGACAACTTTAAATTGAGATAGGTATCAAAAATATATGCTGTAGTTCTGCCACAGCTTACTGGATTTGATGTAAAGTACCAAGGTAAATTATGCTATGACCTGTATTACATGAGAGGTCAGGCAAGAGCACCCATATGGTCTCCCAGGCTTTTTAGAAGTGTGAGTGTGCAAAGCATTTGCAAACACAGTCATCTTCCCAGAAAGCCTAAGGGAGGTGGCATGACTCTCCAAGACAGTGGATAAAAATGAAGTTCAACTTCTGAACACTGATGTCATATTCAAAGGTGAAGAAAAAGGATTGATGTGGTGATCCTTCATTTTATAATTCATTCATTTTATGCTATAGTCCTGATCAGAGAAATAGAGTACAACTGAAGGTACCAGCAGGTTTGAATGAGTTTAGAAATACCTACGATATATCAGCTTTGACCAACTCACTGATTTGATTGGGATGTGGGTTTTTAGTATTTGTATGTTTCATTTTACTCTAACTTAATTGGCTACTCATATTTTAAAAAATGTCCCTCTGGTGTTGCAGCCAGAGAGAAGTGCTCATGGTGCTCTGTGACTTTTGTTCATACTGATGAACACAAACCAGAAGCCTCAAGTGAGTGCAGTTCAATCACACCTCTTGGACAGTGAAGCAGTGGAAATAAATGAGCAGTGAAAGTGGCCTCACGGGTGAGCAGATCCTTGTTTATTTCTTCATGATTCTCTTAAGTGCATTCAAGAGCCAATTAATATATTATGCTAAGTTTAGGAACAATGCCAAAAAATTTGGTATATCTAATCTCTCTTTTCATACCTTTTCCAAAGTGCACAGCCATGTACTCATTTTCTTTAATTTTCATTATTCAAGATAGCCCAGACTTCAAACCAACACAATCTGGGTTATAGTGCTAGACTGATAAAAAGTGATAAATGAGCAATGAAGAATGAAACTACAGAGCGTTAGGAGTTCCCTGTACACTCTGACTGAAGATCTCATCTGTCTATCAAGGACCACCATAGGCACAAATGTTATGAACACGAGACAGGAGGTGGTTTCCCATAACATCAAGGAGAAATTATGAAAAACTTTGCCCAGACATGATGAATTTTGCAAAAATGGCTGCAATTCAACTATGCACACAATTATGGATTGTTTGTATGATCTCAGATTCAGAGGTAGACACTGAGGGCTTTCATAAGAAGGTATTGTGCTGTTTTTAAGCTGGGATACGGAAGGTAAGGTGGAAAGAAATGTGAACCTCACAGAAGTACAGAAACACATGCATCAACAATCAGCTGCGTTTACCACGATGTTTCACCACTAAATGTTAGTGCAAGACTAAGAGGGAAACTGAAGCTCGTTATCCACCTACCCATGTCCATAATTTCATAGAGGCTGGTACGCTGATTCCTCTGATGATCCTTTCTCCACTCGTGTTGTGTCCAACGTCTGTATTCTGCCTGGAATCCTCCCAAATACAAGCACATATAGTCTCTTACCCGATCTGTGTGACTGTGTTATCTTATTCTCACCAGCAATCAAGGCAACTTTTGAGTTTCTCTACCACTTTGGAGTGGCTCCAGATATACTGCTTTGTAGTGTTTCCCTGAGTGATGAAATGTAATTCCAGTGCCAAAGCATTACATCTAAGGAGTGTCCTGACCCCAGCATGGGTCTGGAAAGGTGAGAAAGGCTGGCAAATGCTGAATAACTGCTAGTCAATAAAGCTTTGACATCTCAAGCAGCAGAGAACAAGTCTAACAAAATGCTTTGAGGGGAAATGTTCAAGTAAAGCAGACAGGAAGGTTTGTCAGTTTAAGAACTGAATATAATTCAGGGCAATAACAGAGTCTTACAGACAGCGAAGGCAGCATGTGCAGACATGAGATTAGCCTGTAGTGATGGGTAGGAGGGAAACTCACTTCCATTAGTGTCTTTTCTCCTACAGTTTCACCAGCATGAGAGGAAAGGGGTGAAAGGTAGGTGTCCATAACACTGCATCCTTAGAGTTAACATTTGGATTTATAACCATCCCTTACATGGCTTATTTGAGAGGACAAGGAAGACAACACCTTTGGCCCATGTGGAGTAAGGATATGAGCAAGTTTGGGAATTTGTTTAAAATAATTCGCCCATTCTATTAATTTCTCCTAGAAGCCTAATTGAAAAGAATTATTACAATATATGATATGATACCTGCTTAGTAGCCCATGAGAAATAGGTGACAAATGCTGTTTAAGGCATGCAGGGAAAAATCTCTTAAATCTTTGATTTGGGAAAAAAATCTTCTTTCATCACTTGGATGTTGGGAGCTCTGTCTTTGCCAGGTACAGCTACTGCATCCAACACACAGCTAATCACTGATGTTTTTGTTCATCTTTGCTGTGGGTCTCGGCTTTTTTAAAGTCAAAAGTTTTTTCCCTTTTCTTAAACAGTCCTTTATGTGGGAATGTTATTTAAGAAAAGCAAACATTTTGTACCTGATAACAGTTCACTAAAACATTTCCCCTTACCTTTAATGACATGTAAAACACTTGAATGATTCACTGAGGAGAAAATCAAAATAATGCAGGTCATTTTGTAAACCCAAAGATAAGAAGAAGCTTTTTAACCTGTGTAACAGACATCATTTAAGCAGTGCTCACTGTCAGTCCTGTGAGAGTTCAGAAGTGTTTGTCATTTTCCCCTATAAAAAGTCTGTTTCCATTGTTTTATAATTTCTGCCAAAAAATTACTCTGAACTGCTAAAAATTAGCAGAAGGAGGTATTAAGCCAGAAACAATCACTCAAAATTCAGTTTAAATAACCTTGCTGAGGCTGACTTTAGGGCACAGGAGGTGAAATTGCTTGCCGATTTACAATCACCTTTGGTTTGCTAAACTTCAAAATATCTTTGAGTATGTATTTTGCACATTTGGCAAGCACAAACTGGGAAGGCAAGGCATCAGTGCAATCACAGAAATGCTATGTTTTCAACAATACTTCCCATTTGCAATAATTATTATTTTCCAGGGTTTTTCCTTTCAGTCTGAAAATTTCTCTTCATTTTTCTGTGTGCAGCTTGGGAAACACAATGTTTTTTCAAATTTTCTTTTTAATAAACCTGCAAGCCTTTAGGAGGTCAGCAAGCTCCTCTTCTTGGCAACAACCTGTAAGTTTACAGCTGCATCCAGTGCTCACTAAAGATACTGAAGGGATTTTTACTGACTTCAGTGGACTTTTGTTCAGCCTTGATATTTGGCATAGAGGACAAGGCACTGATGAAACTGTCCAGACCAAACATTTAGACACTCCAGTGAAGGTGCAATTTAGAGGAGAGCAATGTACTCTTTTTATGTTTGCATCTATGGGAGTATTTGTCCTTTTCTTAAAAGCAACTTGTTACTAACATTTAAGAAGCAAAATACAATTGGGGAAATACAAATTCCTGCAAGCCTGAGTCTCAGCCATAAGTGTAACTGTAATTTGTTTACAGAGATTGGATTCCTCCTCAGGCCAGTGCAAAGCATCTGTGTTTGACCTGTTTCTAAATGTTCACGTGGAAGATCAGCCATGCACAGGCCTTTCAAGCTTGCTCTGAAGGATCATAATTTCTGTGGAAGAGCTTTTGATTGGCATACCTGTCTCTTAAGAAGTCTTTTGATTCTTTTAATGTGTTTTACTTGTTGCATATATGATCCTTTTAGACAATATTACCATGTTAAACACTCTGCCTGGTGCAGAAGCTGGACAAATACAGAATCTTCCACTACATTAAGAACTGTCCTCAAGAAAACTGGAAGCAACAAGTTGTCTCTAACAGACGAAGAAAGAAATTACATTCCTACAGACAAAGGAATGCTGGCATAAATGGCATTTTATGGATGATAACATTTACTGGCTATTTTGTTGCCCAAAGATCCAAAATTCTCAATTAATTTTTTTTTTTCATCATGTGAGAAAGCTGCTGAAATTCATGCTGTGGTCATACATGCTCTTCAAATTTAGGCAGGAAGGGCAGTGACTCCTTATCAGTATAGAAGCTACTACAGCAAAGATGAGTGCAAATTTATACCATCTTTGAGCTTCCCTAGAAGCTCTTCTATTATTTGAGACAATCAGATCGTTATTCAGCAAACAAAAAGGAAATGTTGGCCAGCTGGAAGTACAAAATAAGCCTTCATACATTTTGAGAAAAGAATAGGGGCTTTCAGATAAATTGCTTTTCCTTGCTGGGCCCTCTTTTGCCATAGTTAATTATGAGTGGCATATACCAGAAAAGGCAAGCCAATAAGAAAAGTTTACAGGCAACGCTAAGAAAGCGTCCTAATTCCTCTGGGCATTTTAGCATATTGTTGTACACCACTAACTACTGTCTTTCCAAGTGATCTCACCAGGGTACCAACAATGTAGATGTCTTCAATGGATGCTTGTTCAGGCCTAACAATTACAGTTTAAAGAGCAGTTGCCTATGCATTGTATCAGTAAAAATTAAGACATGCATTTTGTTCCCACAAGGGATTTGACTGTGGGATTTTTTCCACTGAAGAACGTATAACACAGAGTCCTGATGAACAATAGGAACCTGCGACCAAGACATATGTTTCAGGATTGTTAATGTGGACAAAAGACAAAAGAGTGTCTTTTGATGTCACAAAGGTCATGAAGCAGGAAAAAACAACATACACACACAATGAATGACCAAAATATGTAAGCCTGATGAAAAAAACAATTAATTTCTATTAAAATAATTTCTTTCTTGTTCTCAGGGAAATTAGAATAAGTTAATTGCATATGCAATTCTTTACAATATAGACATGTCTTTGCTTTAGGGAATGAGCACAGAAATAGTGCAGCAAAATATTTCCTCAAACTGCTGCTTTCTACAGAATAAAATGGAGCACAAAAGAGGCGGCTCAGTGGAAAACTCTGCCTGCTCAGAGGTAGCTTTGGTTAATGAATGAGCCCTATTTCCATCAGTCATCCTGATGAAGGCAAGGATAGAGTTAGCATGGATTATAATGCACATAGATATGAGCTCTTTGTGTGTTAGGTGCTTACTCTTGGCTGAGCACATTCTGCAGTCCAAGGAGAGGCAAAGAGAAAAGCCAGCATCTTCAGAGCATGAGTCATTCCATGCATTTTAGGTCCATTCTTCACACCCTTACACTGACAGCCATCTTGGAACACACCTGGTTCTTAGATAACTAATTTAACATTCACAGGAAAACGGGGACACCTCCTCTGAAGGTGCCTGGGTTTTGCTGGTTGTTTCGGTAATTCCAAGGTCTAACCCAGCGATGTTGTGATGGTGCATGAAAGGATCCAAACAAGATATCACTCATACTTTTTACTAAACATCCCAGTGTAAAGGTTTCTTGGCTACTTAGGGCAGAGCTGTGTTGGGAGGAGAGGGAAATCATACAGTACATTCTCCTTTTTTTTTTTGTTTTTAATGCAATGCTAAGTGCCCCCAGTACCAACCTTGTCTTGTATACAATATAGGTAATATATAGATGCAAGTTTACTAATTGTTTACCTTTTTCCACTACTAACCATCCATCATAAATGATATGAATATATTGAATTTGCTGGAAGAACAAATCAAAATGAAAGAGACAGAAAAAGACAATCCAAATATATGTAACTGAGGTAAGATGTGAAGTGACTTAAAATGCCGCGAAATATTATTGAATTTTATACTTGATGCCACAGGTTCCTGGGTATGTTACTGATAAACTACTTATCACTTAGAGTTATTAAGATCATAAGCTTGGGCTTCTTTTTAACATGATAATATGGAATGATTCAAAATCCTGATTTTTTTTCCAGCATAGCTGATTGACAGCATTTAAAGACTGATTACTGGGAATTTTACTGAAAAACCCCAATCTGGGAGAGAGAAAGACATCTTCTGAATTGTTTACAGCTTAAATCTGTCACATTAGGAAACTTTTACATTGAGAAGAACTCCTTAAGAGGCAGAAATATAGCTAATTGAGCAAGCATTTCCCTGATTATTTTCTGTGAAGGCCTATTGTAGGTCAGGCTGTTGTCATCTACATTAGCTACTCTGCTAGTGATTTACAAAGGCAGAATCCAAAGAAATGCAATGGGTCCTTCACAAACCATCAGGCTGTCCCGGCAGCTTAATCCATTGGAAGTGATTAATTATATATAAATGGAACATTAAAAAAAAAATCAGAAAGCTCTGAACCTTAATAACTTTTATTTTCACTGGGCTAAAGTTGGCAATGACATTATTGTTCTAACCTGAGATGTATCTCACATGTTTTGACCTTGGAGATCTTTTTCGTAATCTCCTTGCATATTTCTGTTACTGTCTGTTCCTACTATCACTGATTTAAGAACTCAGTGACCTGAACTCTTTCTGACCTCCAATTCCTTCCTGAAGTTTTTTGCAACAAAGATCAGTGCTACAGTCTTTTACAGCTGTCAAAATCTCTGCACAATCTCAAGAATAGGTGAGAGCATCTCCCAGGCAACAGGCACCAGTCTGGAAATGCTAATGATGCATATTAGCAAATTCCTATCTCTGCATCTATCTACCACAGCATGTTTCTTAGATCAGAGATGAGGAATTTAGTATACTCTGGATCTGCTGGCTACAAGTAATTTTGTTTGTAGCTCACCGTCTGGCTTCCCTGGGCTGTGCACTCGAAATGCAGTGTCAAATTCTGAATCCTGTGCATGCTAAGGTATTGCCTTTTCAAGACGTGTTTCTCCCAGCTGAGTGTCAGTAGGTGCTGACTAATTTTTAATTTAAACTCAAACAGATCAATATATATCTTGTATTATATACAGTTTGCTTTATTAAGAATAAAAATCAGGTGCATATATAGTTGATTAAGAAAAAATTTTGTCAGGTCATATCATCTTTAAGCAGCTAGGAGTTTTACCCAATTCTTTTTTATTTCAAATAGAAGCTGGTAATTGTCTTAAGGCCAGTTTCTTATTCCTTATGGAATTTTTTTCTAATTCTCTTGTTAGCCAAGAAACTAAACCCGCAAGAATAGCCACTCTTACATAGGGGGGTGTGTGTGGGGAAGTTGTCTCCTCTATAGAATAGGTGAGTGAGATATGAAGCTTGGGAAGAAGTGTTGCTGCAGTGGTTGTGGGTGTGAAATTAAGGATTTCAACTGGAAAGAGGTGTCTGGGTCAGAGAAAAAGCTCAAAGTTATAACTAGATGACTCCAGCTGTGGAGCAAATAAGGAGTACCATGGGTGTGAGGAAACTGTGCTGCTCAGAGACAGTGTTGTGATCAAGCCCTGAAGCACTGAGTTCTTAAAAGGCACCCAGTAAACAAAAGTTTTCTCTGCTCTTAACTTTCGTGTTGTCTGGTGAATATTTTTCTCTCTGCTGCAAATCTGGGATCACTCCTTCTACCTTCACATGCTCAGCCCTGCCTCCTCTGAATCCCAGTTACTTCTAATCTCCTAATGTGCCTTACTGAACTGGACCATGAGAAACCAACCCCTGATCTTTAATTCTTACAGGGTGTGTGTCTGAGGGAGCACAAGGCAGCAACATTTCGGAACTTCTGATCTCCAGAAATCTCATTCTGCCTAAAGTAGCTCACAGAAGTAAGTGTGAACAGAAAAGGGTGGAGTTTAAGTTTGAGAAGACAAGTTTCTTGAATCTTAGGATGACGTTTTTACTGGATAGCTCTTGTCAAAGTTTGAGGTATTGTCCTGGATCCCATTATTTTCTAAGAACATTTCACCAGGACCCTCAACAGGAGCAGGAGTATTTTGGGGAGGAGATCAAAAAGTGCTAAGAAACATTTCCTTGAATGTCTGTCCAGAGTTTCTTCAATGATAATATACACATGGCATCACTTCACTTGATACTTTGGAACATTAGCAAAAAGAGAGAATCAAAACCAAAAGTCAAAATTCTTTCATATGCAAACAGCCTAAAGAGAAGAGTACATTTTCACTGGGAGGATAGATAGTACAATACATAACCTGGAGAAACTGGGCAGAGTGCATATGATTGTGTGAAGTGCTGTTCAGTAGCATTTTTCAGTGACTGCTTTCTTGAAATAAACAATGAGGTGTTACTGGCATTTTGAATTGATGGACCCCTTTCAGATTGGCACAAAATTGTGAATAGGTTAATTATAATTTTCTTATACTGGAAAGACTATGTAATCTGCATTTAGAACCTCATCTGTAAGAAAATCAATTAGTTAACACTGAAGATTAAAACCGCTAAATTTGGTGATTTGACATTTTGGCCAATGCTCGGAATTAAATTTCTTATGCAAACTATCTGTGTGAGAAACGACTCTTGAATTTTATTCAACATGATCAAAGAAAAGAGCTAGAATCACAACAAACACTTGTGGAATTCTTTCCGCAATTGTAAGAATCTGGTAGACTTTTATTCCTCTGAGTATCAAATAAGGTTATATTCTCTTTTTCTCTCAAAGAGCTATTGCAGAAGTTGAATCTGAAACTGAGCTTTAACAAAGCAAAAGCTATTATCTCCATAAATAAGGCTGTCCACGTATGCTGACCAAAATCAATCCAGGGGAAAAGAAGGTGTCAAAGCCACAGCTAAAAAGAGCCCAGCATTTTACTGAATCTGTAACCAGTTGTTAAACAAGAAACAATTATCAATTGTCACCATTGCAAGAAATAAACCATTAAGTAAGGCTGTCTACTGAACATGCCTAGCAATGGAATGAGAGCCCTGAAGAAAGATTGGCTGCCTATCTTGGTATTGGCAAACCTAATGGCACACTGAGTTGCAACTTATTTATTGAAACAACACACTCCATTACCAGAGTTGGTTAAAAAACCCAGTACTTAGGACTAAATGCTTCTTGTTGTACAATGCCTTTGAGTACTTTTAATAGCTTTTCTCTCTCATATTAGGCTAATTAAATAAGCACACTTCATCTGTCAGGGGTTAATTTCCTTCCAGTTTTCTGACTCTGCAAATGGTTCAGGAGGACCTAATTGACATATTTTAAGTCTGCAAGATATTTGAACACTTATTTTACAGACAAATTTTATAAAGGTATAACTTTTTTTTCTTGTGTCCCAATTGCAGCTGAATTAATTTGTCTGCTGGGTCATTCTTGCGTGCTATTCACTCGCAGAAGTGAATAGCTGGAGTTACAGCTTGCAGGTTACCAGCACTGAAATAATTTAGAACCTTTGTTGCATTATGAACAAATCCAGGCTTGCCAAAGCCTGTTCCTGCTGCTTTTCTCACTTCATTTTGCAGCACAGCTGTTTTAAACTTCCTAAAAGGATTCAAGGCTGATCAGCTGGTATTTATTGGCTTCAGAGAATATGCTAACAGTACATACTTTTGATGCTTAAGAAAAAAGCAATGTTTGTTATTAAACAGTTTTGGAAAATGTTTTAACTAGATTTGAGAGGGTGACAAATAGCTTCTTTAGGAAAATGAACTTTAAAGGAAGTTTTTTCTGTTTGTTAAATGAATGCTTTTTTTGAAAAGATTAGATTTATAAACCTCTCAAAGAGCCAGTACACCAAAAAATGCTTTTGTTACTTCATTGGCTACTTGAGATTTCTCTTTTAAGTAGTTCCCAAAAAGAAGACAAGAGTGGAATATGTTTTCTCAAGTGAAACTTTTTCACTTTTGAAAGGTGAAGGAAGAGGGAGGGCGAAGTACAAAATATATTGCATTCTGTAAGCCTGATATTCCAAAAAGATTTTCAGGAGTCCCAGCTAAGGAAACATCCTGGAGGACCAGTGCTATGGAGAAGGTGATCAAAGCAAAAGCTGGGTAGTTAGGATGAGACTTGCTGCCTCTTTTTACCAGTTTTCCATGTCTTTCTCAAAAAAACAACAGTATCTTTGGAGAATCAGTAGAAGTTCCCTTCACCTCTGCTAACTGTTGGATTCTGTTTTTAGTAGCTGGTACTGCCAATTTTCAATTGTTCATGTCGTGAATCTCAAAAAGCCCCTAAACAACAAGAAAATAAAAAGAGTTCAACTATTACTCTCATTACCCTACATACTGAATTCAAATGTTAAACAATAAAGAGAAATCGTGACATACAAATCCAAATTACATGGGAATTGATTGTCCGTCCTAATTAAATCCTTTCACCTGAGTGTGTTCAGTGTTTTTTAATGTTAAGCCCATGTGCTTTTAATGACCTATGCCTTCTATTCATGTGAAGAGAATACACTTTCCTTTTACCTTCCTCAGATTTTTTTTCATACTCAGCATTTTATCAAGTTAATCTTTTCACATACATAAGTGAAAGACCTTAATTACACTGTTTTTTTCTAAGACCAGCAATATATAATAGAAACTATGAAAACCCATGGGATCTAATACATGCTTAGTTGACATGAATAACACAGACAATAAGCCACTCTAGGACTGATGGGTAAATGATTTTCATACAACATTGGGAATAGATGAAAATGATAGAACCATTTAGGCTGGAAAAAACTTTTAAGATCATTGAGTCCAACTGTTCACCACTGCCAAGCCCATCACTAAACCATGTCCCCAGGCACAATATCTGCACCACCTTCAGCAATGGCAATTCAACCACTTCCCTGGGCAGCCTGTTCCAATGCTTGCAGCCTTTTCTGTGAAGAATTTTTTTCTAATATTCAATCTAAACCTCCCCTGGTACAGGGGCCATTCCCCCTTGTCCTATTATTTGTTACTTGGGAGAAGAGAATGGCCCCCACCTCATTACAACCTTCCTTTCAGATAGCTGGAGAGAGCAATAAGGTCCCCCCTGAGCCTTCTTTTCTCCAGGCTAAACAACCTCAGTTCCCTCAGTCACTCCTCACAAGACTTGTGCTCCAGACCCTTCACCATCTCCTCTGAGCATGCCCCAGCACCTCAACATCTTTCTCGTAGTGAGGGACCCAAAACTGGACACAGGACTTGAGGTGCAGCCTCACCAGTACCAACTACAGGGCAGTGAACACTACCCTGGTCCTGCTGGCTCCACCATGTCTGACAGAGGCCAGGATGTCATTGGCCTTGGCCACCTGGGCACNCTCTGGGCACCAGAGCTGGGATTCCCCAACAGCCCGTGGTGCAGACCATGGTCAGTCAGGCTGTTCCCCTGCAGCCTGTGAAGGACCATGGTGATGCAGAGATCCATCTGCAGCCTNGCGCTCTGCACCAGTCTGTAGTGCTGCAGGGGGTTGTGTGTTGGGTTTGTATGGCGGAGCTTTGGCAGCAGGAGGGGTTACAGGGGTGGTTTCTGTGAGAAGCTGCTAGACACTTCCTCCATGTCCAGCAGAGCCAATCCCTGGCAGCTCCCAGGATAGACATGCCTCTGGTCAAGGCTGGGCCAATTAGAAATGGTGACAACCTATTTAAGAAGAAGAAAATAAAAAGTTGCAGCACAGCTGTAATTGTGGTCAGAGAAGAGCACGGGGAGAACTGCCCTGCAGACACCCAGGTCAGTGGAGGAGGAGGAGGAGGAAGAGGAGGAGGAGGAGGAGGAGGTGGAGGTGCTCTGGGCACCAGAGCCGGGATTCCCCAACAGCCCGTGGTGCAGACCATGGTCAGTCAGGCTGTTCCCCTGCAGCCTGTGAAGGACCATGGTGATGCAGAGATCCATCTGCAGCCTGTGGAGAAAACCCATGCCGGAGCAGGTGGGTGCTTGAGAGAAGGCTGTGACCCCACGGTCTCTAGCCATCATATCACCCACCAGCCCTCCTTTCTCCACAAACACCAGGTCCAGCAGGGCACTTTCCCTAGTTAGCTCACTCACCAGCTGTGCCAAGAAGTTATCTTCCACACACTCAAAAAACAGTCTAGAAACCTCCTAGACTGTTTATTAATTGAGCCTTACAGCAGTCTCTGAAATATAAACTGTGGCTCTTTCCAAGGAATACTGCAGTCAAACTTAAATGACATGCTTGAAGGCGCTGTGCACTCTCAAATATGGATAGAGTATGGGGAAAGAGCAATTCAGGCCTGGTATGATGCTGCTGGGTGTACACATGTTGCACCCCACTCCCTGGAGCTTTTCATCTTATCCTGGGAAAGCCCTGAGTAGTCCCTGTGAGTTAAGTCTATCTTGGCAGGGAGAAAGGGCTGTGTAATTCCTGAATTTTTGTTACTAAGATGCTGCAATATTTTCTCTTTTCCATCCTAAAGAGAGGTAAAAGAAGCACAGCATTTAATTGAACATGAAGAAAAGTGGTAAAAAAAGAAACCTGAGTCCTCTACTTTAAACAGTGTGAAGAAGGTTCAGCCTCACCTGGGTTTATTTTAGAGAAAAAAATGCGCTGTAATGCTGGGAAGGAAACACATGTGCTTGTCTCCTAGTTATGAGAGACTGAATGGGGGAATGGATACAAATAAAATATATTCTAATTTCTTGTTTTTAAAACATCTTGGTAGCACACTTATGGCTTATTAACATATTTCTGACTATAAGTTTCCATTGGAATCTGTGGAAGGTCTCTGGTTACTTCAAAATGTTTAATGTCACAAGTACTGGTTCATAGTAAGTTCATTACACAGTGATAGCTGAAATGATTTCTCCTGGGTTTTTTTGTTTGTTTTGTTTTGTTTTTTCCCTTAAATGATGAGTCACATATGTTTATGTAGCTCCAGGCAAAAACAACAACTTAAATGAAAAACCCAGCCCCAAATCCTCTTCTCTCCTGGTTAAAACTGCTCAGTCTCAGTAAGCCAAATGGTGGAATGGAGTTCTTACCACCATTTTCAAGGAAATTTGTGCAAGAATATATTTATTTTCTAACCATATGAAGCAATGTATCTAGTATGAAGTTAAATGCAATTATGTACTGTCTATGAAACACTTAAACATGAAACAATTACTTTTGTATGGAATAATTTAACTTCAAATGCAAAAGGGATCAAAATATACTTTCCTGATTGAATTCCCCACTTTTGTTTTTTCACAATATTCAGTATTATGAATCCATTTTCCTCAACATAAGAATATAAACCTTAAATTTAAATTAAATATATGAAAGTTTTTCTCCCTCAAGCCAGTTACATTTTTTACCCTTACTTGTACATTTCTTTGGGCTTTTAGAGAGACAGCAAGAAACAGACTTCCAACGTTCAGCTTTAATTTATTAATGGTCAGTTTTCTCCTATTTATTCCTGTGCCAGCATTGTTTTTCCCTCTTTACTATTGAGCTGTTCATATTTTGTGAGGAAGAGTCATGTCCCTTTTTAACCTTCTTTTTATTTTATTAAATAAACCAATGTCTTTTTCGTATGATAGGTTTACTCTTTCCTTACTTATCCTAAACCACAAACTCCTTTATTTTGTTTATGTTAAAAATATTTCTCTGAGAAACCATAGGATTCATAGTTTTTTTCAAACTTATAGTGCACTAGGAATGGAGTAATTGTTTTCCTCCTAAATATTCCTACCTGCTAATGTCTTATCTACTGTTGTGCAAGAGTTTGGGAAATTGTGAAACAGTGATTCATCCAGATGCTCCCAGATATTCCTAATCTGATTAAACTAAAGGTTATCACATTTCTTACTAGGCTTTGTTGTCCTCCCTTTACCTGCAATGCCTTTTACCCCAGTAGCTGTAGAAATGTTATTATATGAGCTCAAATTCGCTGCCTAAAGAGTATTAAAAAAATTCAGCAGAGAAACTCAGTCTTCCCACATTCTTCAGGGAGCTCTAAATCAGACTCTGTGAGCACAGTTAAACTATAAATTCATGCTCTTAATTGTTACTTTGAATGAATAATGAAGGTTACAGTACCCTGAGTATGACATATTGCTCAAAATTAGATCTGCCAGTATAGCCACACATGTTGAAGCAACTGCACTGTATGGCTTACCACCAATTCAAATGAGATTTCAAAATCTTCAAAAAGCTATCAAATAGATTACTTACTTCATGATGATTTTTGTTATGATGATCTACATGGGTTTTTTTCTTTTATTTTTTAATTTTAAATTGCCTGGCATTCACCTCGATCTAATTCTTGGCTTTAGAGAAGTTCTCAGAACCTAAAAGAAACTATAACAGCTATTTACTCAAAGGTATATATGTATTTTGTGCATGATCATTCAAAAAACTTATTTCAAAAATTAAAAAACTACTCCAAACCCTTCTGTAAATAAATCAAAGCTTTCTATATCTAGTTTAAATTACTAAAGTACATTTCTCACTCTAATCTCTCAGATCCCATGTGATCTTTTGTCTCATGTTAACTATATGACATTTCTTATACTGATAACTCTTGAAATAATTGTTTTACAAATCCAAAAGTCTCTGCTTTGGAGACACCTAATTTAAAATATTTTTAAAATTTATTTATTTCTCTAAGAGGCATAAAACTATTTATTCTTGAACAGAGGAATTAAATGATCATATAAAGGTTTATTTGAACACAAGGTTTTATGATAGCTACTCCAGGTGGATAAGCATAATTAATCTCATATTATATTTGAGCATTGAATCTAAATATTTGTAAATAAACTAATGTGGACATTTTAGCTTTTAAGTAGAGAAGACAGGAAATAAAGTTACATTCTCCAGTATGTGCAAAAGCAATCTTCGAGAGCACTATGATGGTGGATAACATTAATGCAAGTTAACTTTATGTAACAGAATAAGACAAAAAAAAGCATATTGTGAGGCATTGAAGTCAGGGATGTAGCATACAAGTTGGAGTTGGAGTTTTAAAGCTTACCGATAAAAATGAGACATTTTAGGGAAAGAAGAATTAGTTATTTTGGGAACAGATCTGTGACATCTGTCCTTTGTCTTGCAACTGTAATATAGAGAAAGCATGTGATCTTGCAATAAAGCCTACAGAAGCTACTAAAAGTCTTTCTATCAGAAAATTTATTTGACAATCAGTAATAAGAAGAGTTAAATTTATATTTTGTTATTTTTTACTATGCAAACGTATGCTATATGTAATAAATATATTACATTTCATAATTTTAATGTTCTGGTTTAAAAGGAGAAATCAAGTTGAGGAGCGAGTGTTTAATAGACCTGATTTTATTAGCGCATTTTATCTAATAGTTTACAATCATTTATATGACATTATGTGTCAGTAATTGGCATAGTACTTTAAAGAAAAACTTTACATCTGGAATAGGCTGTACTGAGTACCGGAGTTTAATGTCAAGAAAGATGCAATAAAACAGAGAAAACTAAAAAGAGCCTTTCCCCTTCTAATAAATCCAGACAGAGCCCTGTTTCTGTTCCACTGACATCAGAGCACTGGACCGATACCAAGTCATTCTAAAAAACACTTTTAAGAAACATCTCTCTACTCTTTGCAGACACAAGATGTAAGAATACATGGTCTAAGAATACATTTTAGAGCAACAAATCAAATAAATAAGCAATTAAACATTTTCCCACAAACTAGAATCAGAACTGCTTACGTTGTTTCTTGATTTATGGGCATGAATTGAAATTTCCTACAAAACAAGCCATTGTGTCTACTTTTACAAGCTAATGAGCAGCGTGTGACTGTTTCTTCTATTTCTTAAGGCTATAAAAAGTTTCATTTAAAATGCTTTGTTTATTGCATGTCACATTTCATTCCATATGTGCTTATGCTGGGCTGTATCATATCAAGATGACTTCTAACTGCAACACAAAAGAGAGTAAGCCAATAGACTAATATCTACCAACTTCTCCCTTTATGTGCTTTCCCATGAGATTTAAGTAGATTTGAATTTTATTTCCCTCTGGAGGACACCTTTGGGTGCATTCGGTAAGAGACTTAGGCTATGTCCACATTCTGCTGGCTTCAACACAACGGCTGAGAGGTTTACCAGCCCTACTGCTCATGGGCCCTCTCTGCTGGAACTTGTCAACTTTTCACTTGCAGTGACTTCCCAATCCATTTTAGCCAAAGTAGTTAGGTTAGCAGAGACCTGTTGCTCAAACTAATTTGTTTGATTTTTCTGAAACACGTTATAGGGCTTTCAAAAATGGAGTCCAGGTGAAAATGGTGATTTTCCAAAGGGAAACAGGGATCCAGGTGCTGCCTCAGGGAGGTAGTGTGTTAATGCAGCTGCTGATTATGGAGGGAGAAGGTATCTAAGGGATTGAGAATACCCATTAGATATATAGAGTTTCAGAAATCCCATCACATTCATATTTACATAAATTAATGCAATTAAATTTTTGTGTTCAGATGAAAATACTTCCTTCAATGGGAACTTGCTAAGATGTTTAAATATTTTTGTGAAGAGCCATGAAGTTTCCTTGACAGACAAAATAAATTGAATAAAGAACCATTATCTAGAAGTCTATACTGTTCTCCTCCGTCTAGAATCTAAGGTGATAGCACAGTGCAAACATTATTTGTTTTAAAATTTTTCTTTAAATATTTATTTTTCATAAGGAAAGATAAAACCCTAGAACACTAGGAGACTAGCCAATAGGTGCAAAATTTTCCTTAACCATATTGTTTTTTCTTTTTTGTTATTATTCTGGCTGTTGTAGTTGGGGACGGGGGGTTGCAGCAGGGGGAAGCTTGTCTGCTTTTTTAAGAAAGTATATGTAGATGTAAATATTTTTATTACCACAGGCCCTGTTCCTCATTTCACACTAAGATATTCCATGTGCATAACTCCTTGGTCGCGCCTTTGAAATTGCAATGATTTGACAGCAAAAAACTAGCATGACTCAACTGCATATTAAATCCACCTCTGCTGAATATGGAAGTTATCGCCACTGTAAGGGAATTCATATCCCTTGCAGCATACGGTCACTGTTTCACACTGGTAGATGATTTGCCTCACTTTTTTTTTCTCGCCATAAAAAAGTCTGTGTCAATTTGCAGTTCAAAAGAAACCACACTATTAGGATTCTTTTCAGCTTGTCTTTATTTTTAGTTTTAGACTAACTAGTGCCTCATAACACAGAAAAATGAATTCCAGACATAAATTTTGTACACACGTTTTTCTTATTTTCCATTCATATTTGCTCTTTCTAGTAATAACCAGTTTTTCTTTTTAGATGTTCATCAGTTCACAGGAGATTTTAAGCTGTTAAAGATGGGACAATTCTATGAAATTTTATGCATAAATATATCTACTTTCCTACAGGATCGTACTGATCTTGTTGGAGTCGTATCCTAAATGTCTGTCATTGAGAGCAATGGCAGCCGTATTTCTGGTGGTGCATTATTACAGTTTTGAAGGATAAGCATCCCATAATAAATGTGGCTCATCAGTAAAGCTGCCGTGAACACCAAAAACAATCTTACATGGTCTTTCATGATCTTGCAAAATGTAGGGTCTGGCTTCTATTTTGTTCCTTCTTTCAAAACAAAATAAATTTGGAAAAAGAATTTTCAAAACTTTCTCTGTCTTCGGCACAGAAGTAACATCTTCTTTTGTATCAAAGTTCAAGCAGTCAGAATTAAGTTGGCATTAAAAAAAATTCCCAATATCTCACACCAACCTCAGAATGCTTACTATTTTTCCTAGCCTAAAAAGTTCCCCGAGTTCTTCCCATTCCAGCTTCTTCCAAACAAGAACAAAATTGAACAAAAATGTCTGAAAAACTGACAATCTCAAGCTGTGAGTAACTGAGTAAAGAATTCTTCAAACAAGACAAGTGAACTTAAATGTCATTGAAACATATGGTGAAACAGTTTTCATGATGTGCCTGATTCCAGACCCATTAAAGGGATCTGTTCCACTGACTTCATTGGGTTTGAATCAGGCACTATTTAAGGTGCCTGAAAAATGGTTTTAAAATCAATGCCAACTAGTGGGGCTCCTTTCCAAATGAATGTGACCTGGTTTGTCCAAGAAAGTTAATTTATTCTCGATTGGACTCCCAGTTTCACACATTCAAATCTTCCCATGAACATTCTGGGTTAGGCCTTCAGCTGGCATGTATCAGAACAATTCCATTAAGGTCTATATGTCTGTGACAATTTACATCTGGACCATACTTTTGGAACCCATGTTCTAAATCTTTGGAGATTTTCTCATCATGTCTCACTGTACTTTTCTTGTTTGATTTTTAAAGTATCAGTCGAAGCAAAATACTATGTCCAGGAAAACAGCCTGAACTGAACTGTGAAGAAAGACAATAGAAATTAATTGAGAGTCAATGCACATGGAAAAATTTTTCAGGAGAAATCTGGATATCAAATTTTCTCCAGTAAATTTCTTTCATGCAAGGGAGATTGTTAAACTTCAGACAGAAACCTTTTTCGTGTATGCATTGACAAAAATATTGACCACTCCCTTCTGGTTTGTTTCACCAGGACAGATCTCTGACGGGATCAGTCAGCAGCATTTGAACCTCCCATAACTATCAGATTGCTCCAATAAAGAGAGATAAAAACCTTGTGTTGCAGAATGCAACTTTGCTTGCCTCAAGTCGGTGGGTTTCTGTTTTGTTTGGTTTTTTAATACAACATTAATCAAAACATTGTCATACTATAAAAACAATAAACATTCTTTTTCTCTTTTCCAATTTAAAAGTATGTCTAGACAAGAAGTAAAAGCTGGTCATAACTTTTGGAAGCCAGTTCTTAATTTGTTCTAAGAAGTTGTCTCATAAATACACATCTGTTTCATTCTTTACAAGTTAGGAAGCAAAGGAATAATAAAGAGAGCATCAGTTTGAAACCAAAAAAAATTGCTGCAATCTCAGTTATTTAAAGTTCAAGTGTTAAAACTGGCTCAAACAAAAAGAATGTTGCCATTGCTTATTACAGATTCGCATAAAAATAGAGAAGAGGAAAGGAGACAGTGCAGTTATGGGAATTATCATGTCTGCTGGTGTCACCAAATTGGATAAGGTTTGGCAGAAAAGCCTTTGTTCAGTAAGTGCCAGATTTAGAGTTAACTCAACAGGAAGATGCAAGCCTTATAAAATCAACATTCTTCAGATATGCATGATAAATGGCATTCAACATTAGAAGTTAAAAATGCATTTGCTGAAAATTCATTTAGATACAGGTTTAGAAAACTTGTGACCGAATTGTACATTTGACTATCACTCATTCAAAAAGGTGTTTGGCTATTTTTGATAAATGTATATAAATATGTTTTTCTCTCCTACTGATTTAATATGTATGTTAATTAGATAACTTCTGAGTTAATTATTTACAGACCTTAATTTTTATGTCTGGAACAAATTATTACAGCAATCTAATTTATGTGAATTTTAAACAGAAAAAAAGTAATCATGACACTGATAAGAGTTTTCATTAAAGTAATTTGCTTAAACAATATGGAGAAGTTGCAAGACTTGGGGTGTGTTTTCACTTAAGTGAATTATTTGCAAGTGAGAAATCACAGAGAAAATAACTTTAAACTGTTAAGATTACAAAATGTTTTTGGATTAAAAACACCTTAATGAAAACCAAAACATACTAGCTGGGAGTCACAGTATATCTAGCTGCCCCCCTGTGCAATGACCCTTCCCATCTCCTCAGAGCGCTGTTTACTCCTAAACCCACTGCTCCAAGAGATGTCTGTTTTCCAGTCCACAGGTTAAGAAATGCTGTAGGCTGGGCTTACCTCCCATTTGATGCCATACTTTATGGCATGCTAGTCCTTCAACAAGGGAGGTAGGAATTAGTACAGGAAGTGCAGAGTGCTCACATGTAAAGAAAAAAAGGGGGTAAGTGGGTTTAGAAAAAGAAGTTTTCTGAATACAGGAGGTCTAAGAGGACCCTAACTATCCCATCAATGCTGTGCAAGGAGACATCTCCTCCCAAAGAAAGGGATGGGATGCCAGTGACCCCAGTCAGAAGAAGCCAACAAGAAGCTGTCAGTGCAAACGAGGTAAGGCAGCAGTACAGACGGACAGTATTGTAGTAGGTGATGTTTTCCAACCAGTCTTCTAATGTGTTAGACATTTTCAGCAGCCTGCATTGGCTTAAGACAAGTGGTATAATTGTTTCTTATTGTGTTTTCCCTTCAGTATTTTTTTCCTAGATTGCTTTCCAAACACAGAAACTTTTATTAGAACTATTCATTGCCTGTTTCTACAAGAATGTGACCTACACCTCCTAAGCTCACCATTGTCGAGCAGGGTAAGTTTCTGCAATAGTCTCTTTTTCCTCAATCAAGGAGTCGTGGTATTTCAACTTATTATTCACTTAGTCTTAAACTAATTGAGTTCTTTGGTTAATATTCTCCAGACACTGCATACTGAGTCTGACAATCCATTTTGATGTGTCCCAACTTATACACTGATCAACGCTTCCATTTTAAAGGTGTCTCTACTGAAGTCACAGCTTGCTGCTATCTCAATCCTCATTATTAAATAGAGTTTTGAAAGAAAACTCTGGCCAGTAGCCACCTCTCATCTGCAGGTGTTTTTTCCCTTTGGAAAAAATTGTCTTTTTTACAATTGCTCTCTACGCTGTTAAAAATGGTTCCGAGCAGCTAAATGAGGAGAGAAAAATCACAAACCACTGAAGAGAGAGGAAAAGGCAGGAAAAGATAAGCTCTGGAAACTTTCTGGAAGAAAGTCTGGGAACTTATGAAGGTGTGTGAGATGGGTAAACAGCTGAAGAAAAACACGTGGGGTGGTGGGTTATTTTTTGTTAGCTTGTTGGGGTTGGTGGAGTTTTTTTCTTTGTTTGTTTGCTTTTCCTACATCTGCTTTACACCATGAATCTTGTTCATGCAGAGGGAACACTAGGAGGAGACACAGAAAACTGTTCCTGCTCACTGCCTGGCCTTCCAGGCACCTAGACTGTGACTTCCCAGAACTCAAATTTGACATGGGTGAGGTAATTTTAGGTGTAGATACACAATAAATCAGTGTGTGTTTAAGAGTTCCACTGTGAGCTGAGATGTCCACACCAGTGCAGCCATTGTCACTCAGCTCCACAGACCAGATATTCAACCTGCTGGTTCCTTTATGTACCTGTGAAGTTGCACTAACAATTATACCTTCCCATATCCAGCAGTGCAAACACTTGCACCCACACTTGACTTGCTCTTCAACTCTACCAGTACACAAGTGGGAAATCTGGCACTCAAACATTCACTAGATAATCCCCACACATAATATGACATGTTTGCACAGGTGTGGAGTCAGTCAAATCTGTAGCCAAATGCACATGAAGGAACAGTTTTGTACACAAATAGCTTCAAAGGCTAAGAAAAGGCTTGGATTCAAATACAGTCTTTACTACTTCAGCACTAACATAATTTCATTTACTTACATAAACTTAATTGATGGCATAGCCTGGGAATGGAAAGACATAAAACAATTGCAAAATATTTTAAAAGGTCTTATAATGCATGCTGGCTAGAAACAGTAATGTGAATTTTGTATTACAAAGCTTTCTGCCTTTTTTCATCTCTCTATACACTTTGGGACTAAATAAACTCATGAGTCCATTATATGCACTTATAACAGCCCACTTAAAACAGTGAACAAAATCACTCTGAAACTGAGACAAGTCAAGACACTGCTCACCTCTTACAGATTTACCTAGTATAGACTTCTTTATGTACTCTGGTTACTGTGTATGTTTTCTTCACTCTACCTAGTAGCAAGCAGTACTACTTACAATAATAATATTTTTGGTCTACAGATGAGCCTTCTTGAAAGCAAATAATGTGTTTTTAAGGCCATATATGATCTCCAAGTAGAAGTCAGTTTTCAAAAAGAACTGCAGTTCCAGTCACATGTCTGCCTTGTTGTAAAACCCAGACCTACCAAACCCAAGCTCTACATATAAACAGCTTTGCATTTCTGTAGCAAATGGAGGTGAGGGTCCAGATGACAATGGAATGCAGATCTTGCTATCATAGCATCACAGTTTTCTTTTATCTCTACTTTAAAAAAGTTTCCCTGCATTTTTGTAACCAGTCAGCAGGTTCTAGCCTATGTGGAAGGTGTACTTCTGCCAAAAAAAATAACCCAAAAAGATCTCAGCTCTATTCTCCTGTTGCTTGTTCAGCTTCAAAGCATAGCCCCAGTAATTTTGAGGAGAAACCCCTGCTAGAGGGGAAAAATTCCACTATAAGTGATCACTTGACACACTTCAGGGGAAAGGTGTGTATGTGCGTGTTCATGTCACATGCACATGCATGTGCTTCTCTGAGAAGCTGCTAGAAACTTCCCCTATGTCTGATGGAGCCAGTGCCAGCTGGGTCCGAGACAAATCCAGTGCAGGCCACACGTGCACAGAGAAAGGCAAAGATTGTAGGGATTGGGAAGAAAGGACTGGGGGACTAGCAAGCTCTTTGTTGCTTGCTAGGTACGGTACAGCTCATAAATTTTCAAGAAATCATATAGAATATCCTCAGATATAGAAGTTAGTGCACTTAAATGAAATGAATGGATAGAGATTGTCATAGAGATTCCTTTAAATAAGAGATAGACACACACACACACACAAAAGAATCTGCAAGTTGTCTCCAAACTGAGAAAAATATTTTAAGATAAGGCCCCACATCTTCACAACAAAATAATAATAAAAAATTATCATTCAAGAGAAGAGTTGGCACAGAGGAAATGCACCCACATAAAGAACTAACTGTTATGTAGAATATAATAATCAATTAAAAAATTCTTTGTCCACAATAAAAAGAACATTAAAGCACAAGTAAATTCATATTTATATATATTTAAAAGGTGGTGTGAGATTAAGGCCAATCTACAGATGGCCTCCATGATACTTTGTCTTCAGTTTCGAAGATGTAAGCATAACTGGTCCAAAGGTCCCCTTCAAATAAATAAGCAAAGTTACATCAAAAACATCTCTTTTGTACCATCTACCCAAAGGCTAGACAAGCCACTTTCTCAACACAAAGAAGGACTATGACTATCCATTATAGATTTGCATGAAAAAAAACAGTTTATGAAGACACAGCCTAATGATCTGAAATCCTTCAGCAAGGTCTGGGAATGGAGATTGAATTTCAATGCAATTGACACCCAAGGGGGCTGAAGAAAACAAATTTTGGTCTTGTAGGTTAAAAAGGAAGAATAAAGACCCAGCACATTAGTTAGACGAATGATACCACCTAGGAAGATATTGAAACATGACATTAAACAATCAATTTGTAAATGCTTAAAGATGATGGGAAGCAGCAGACTTAAATGTCTCAAGACCAAATCATGTTAGATTAGTTTAAAATCCTTCTTTTACAGGGATTGACCTGTCAGACAAAGAATTTAAAGACATGAGATGACTTTAGAAAGACTTTTGACACTCCTTTTATATAATCTATGAGAAAATTTGAAACATATGGCCTATAATAAATTATTACAAGATATTTGTAAAGCTGATCTAAGAAAATACTTAAACAGCAGTTATTCAAGGCATAGTAGAAATATACCTATGTATGTACATGTAAGTACACATATGAAAATAGTTTTGTTAGACCTGGAAGAATTTTTGTTTTGCCAAAGTATGCTGTTTCAGTAAATCCAAAACATTTTGTGAAGACAGAATCACACAGATACTTGTGTCAGAACTAGAGAGGGAGAAGATGATTATAAAAGAGACTGTATCTTTGTACTTACAGTGTGAG
This sequence comes from Dicrurus megarhynchus, assembly GCA_013399195.1. Lineage (NCBI taxonomy): Eukaryota > Metazoa > Chordata > Aves > Passeriformes > Dicruridae > Dicrurus > Dicrurus megarhynchus. The sequence goes on from VXAD01001115.1 coordinate 836,654, forward strand.
ATGCAAGATAAAAGAATCAAGTTCAGATTTACTTCGGATGATGTGGAAGGAACTGGGATTTTTAATAATCAAACAGAAGCTGCAGGGTAAAAGTTACAGCTAGAAACATCAGAGAGATGCAACTATTGGGGGGGGGTTTGGCCTACAGTACAACAAAATGTAGGAGCTTTTAAAAATCGTCTCAATTTCTATTATATACTTGTGATCAGTACTTTGGGAAAGTCTTTGTAGAGGAAAAACTCTCTTTCATCCTTCGAGAAGAAAAATTTTCTACTATTGTTTCTTGCCTCCAGCTGCCTCTGTCTAGTGCCATTTGTTGAATTCCAAAAAGTATTTGACTTTTGAGTCAGGATGAGATAGGAAAGCCATATTATGTGTCTGAGCAACTTGGCAAAGAGTTTGCAGCTAATTGAGATATTTCAATAGCTAAGATGCCCTGGCCTCTTGCCCAGTCATCAGACCCCATGGAATAAGCAGTAAGATCATCAGTGTTCAGGTTTAACAGCAGCTGACCTTTGAACCCCTCTTTTTCTGAGAGCCAGAAGCATTGCCTGGTCCCTATAGCATGGGAGAGTGACATTTTAATTCTGCTATTTTTCATTTCATCATCTTTTGCCATGTACTGCCTTTTTTTTTTTTTTTTCTCACAGATGACTGAACTGTAAATGGTGATTACATAATTTCTTTAACAACTTCAGTGGATTTCTGGGCTTACTCATTGCCTTCATGTAGGTGCTTCAGGTGTTCCAGACATACAACCCCTGAGATCTATTTTCCCTTTTTTTCTTTTCTGGGTCTTAAGTATGAGTTGGGGATGTAAAAATCAACCTAATATGCATATACAAGTCATATGCGTGGATCTGCTTTCCACTGTTTATATTCATTGTTTCTTTAGTCTTTTTTTCCATATGTCTGCTGATAATAATTTTTAGCATTTAGTTGTTGCCTCCTGTTATGCTAACTGAGATTCTAATTTGCTGTTCAGAAATTCCAGTTGCAAGGCTATTAGAAAAGACTACGAAAATCATCAGGTTCAATACAAACAAAAGTCTGAGCTGGTTATTTTGGATATCTTTTTCCTTATCCTACCAGTTCCATGGCCAGAGGTTCTTCTGCAATAACTCTTTCTTCTGACTTAGAAACCCACATTTGTCCATCACATTTTGATCTGAGCAATGTAAAGAATCTTTTTCCTCCGTCTGTAGAGAACCTTGCAATAGGGAGTCCAACAGATTCTCTACAGTCTGAAGCAGCAGCATAGAGTAGTCATGTTTCTTAGCTACAGCCAGAATCCATGCTGTACCTGTCCTGCACAATACTTAAAAACCTTCTTGGTCAGCCTGGGTTTAGAAACTTCAGTTGCCTCCAGAGTGACTTTCACAATCTCATTTGCTTTGGCAAGCAGGACATCACTGCTTTATTTTGTTTTGTGTCCAACTCACCAACTTTTGAATGCTTGTTTCTAAATAATAGATGAGATTGAAGACTCATCTTGAGATGGACTTGATGCCTTATGGGTAATGTGGATGCAGACTCCCAGACATGACTGACCTGTCCATTTGGTTTTTATATAAACAAGACTGGTAACATTGCTGTCTTCTTCTTCTAACATGCTCATATAAATAGGAGCAATAGTATCTTTAGGGAGCCTCCTCTGGAAGACTGTATTGGATCAAGTCCCACAAGGGATGTGGCAGAGGAGCACATAGTGTGTAGATACTGATCAAGCTTTGGTGCTGAGTCTGCAGTCTCAGACTGTCAGCACTGGAACACTGTTGTCATGTGCAAGGGCAAAATCTCTAATGCTAATCTCTTGAGGAACATTAAAGAGGGACGTGACAAAGGTGATTAAGAGCTGCCCATCTATACTTTATGACCCACTTACTGTTATGACTCACCTGTGTTGCCCAAGGCCCTTGGTAGCTAAACACAGTATAAAACTAGACTCCCAAGAGAGGGAGTGGTTGCTTGTAGTTGCAGATTCCTTGATATGTACCCTCAGAACAATCACAGGTTATATCAAATGGGGGAAATAGTAAATGCACAGGAGGGCAGGTCTGTACTTCAGAGGAATCTCAAACATGCTGGAGAAATGGACAAGTAGGAATCTCATTAAATTCAACAATGGGAAATGCAAAGTCCTGCAGCCGGAGAGGAATAACCTGATCTGACAGCGGTCTGCGGACAGGCAGATTGGAAAGCAGCTTTGCTGAAAAGGTCCTGAGGGTCCTAGTGGACAACAAGTTGACCATGCCAGCAATGCATCCTTGTGGAAAAGGCAGACAACAGCACGCTGGGCTTCATTAAGATCTTCACCCACAAATGAAGTGATCTTTCCCCTTTACTATGCACTGGTAAAAGGTATCTGGGATCCTGGGTCCAGTTCTGGCTCTCCAGTACAAAAGTGACATGGACATACTGGATGGAGCACCTGATATATGAAGAGACATTGGGAGTTTAGCCTGGGGACAAGAAGGCTCCGATGGATCAGATCTAAGCGTATGAGTACTTGATGTGGGGGGGGTAAAGAAGGCGAAGAAACATTCGACAGCAATGAAAGGCAGTCGGCATAAATTAAAACACAAGAAATTACATTTAAACAGATGAAAAAGCTTTTTTACTATACACCTTATCAACCACTTGATAGATTGCCAAGAAAGGTTGTGGTGTCTCCATCCTCAGAGTTATTTAAAACCTGGCTGAACATGGCCTGAGGAACCTGGTCTAGGTGACCTTAGTCTGAGCAAAGGGTTTCAATAGACTATCTCCAGAGGGGTTTACAACCTCAGGCATTCTCTGATTATGCAGTTCTATTTAGAGATTCTCAGTGGGAAAAAAAAAAAAAAAATCCTGCAGAATTATTTTCTGTCTGTTTTTTTGGCTTTTATCAGTAGAAAATATCAATATTGTATACTAAAATAATTCAAGTTGACTTTTTTAAACATGAAAAAGCTCAGGATTCATGTGCAAGAGTTTATTTGTTCTATCTTCAGTCAAGGAAAGAAATATACATAATTTCAAACATATCCAACAGTGTGTTGTTTTCATAACCCGAATATACAATTTTTGTGATCCAAAGGTTTACTAAAACACCACAGATTTTATCCCTACCGTATGCTCTTAGAATGTAAAGGTGGTACGAAAGATTTGTAAATAAGCCACAGATAACTTAATATGTATGTATTTAAAGCACTCTCACATGTTGTCAGTAAATACAGCTTCATGTGTTCCAATAAAGACAGTGAGAGTTGCACAGCAGTGAGACCAGCAGACATGCAATCACGAGGATTTCTGCTAGCTTCCAAAACAGGCTGATGTTGTACACATTTCCTACTGGGAACAGTCTCTGGTGTGTTCTGACTTCAAACAAAGGAAACTGTACAGGGAAAGTTCTAACAGGAAGAGGACAGATTTGTGTCACTGAAGAATTTAATGTTGCATGCATAAATGATATCATTTTAATGCAGGGAAGACTTTCTGGGCACACTAAAACTTGACAGTGTAGATTGTTCCTGTCTTCTTGAGCTCACTAGCATCAGGAACAACCCATTTTATAGCAGACATTAAAAAGCAAGGAATTTCAGTACCTTCTGCTCAGTTTTCCTCTTTTAAATAAAGAACACAGGTAGGGTCAGTGTCTACCTCTCATTGCCTGTACCTAGTGAAAAGCACCAAAAACTTGGATATATAAAGTAATATTTATTATCTTAATTTTTAGAATGACAAGAGTTGACCTTATTTCTGCTGGGATTGAATCAGGATTTTCTGAGTTAAAATATATTAAGATAGTATAGAAAGTGCAGAGTAGCCCCGAGGGGCAGACAGTGATGCCATGATGATTTTTTGCCTTTTCTTTTAGACCCCTTTTATACCTTTTTACAACTTCTGTATTCCTTAGTGCTTTTGCCTACCTTCTTGGACTTGTTTTTTAAGCTAGGAGACTAAACATTTTAGAGGTTTCCTAGTTAGGGATCAGTGTGCCCCAGACCCCAAGGTCCTCTCCAGAACACATTTTGTAAATTAAGGTAGAACCATCCAGGGGAAGGTACCCTGGGGAGGGGGGGCTCATTCAAGCCTCTCATTGGGGAATCTTTGCTAGATATGCTAATTAGTAAGAGCCATAATGAGATACCAGATCTTTTGTGGGTAGCATTGTGGTGTGTATTGAGGGACATTCAACCTGGACACAGTGCACCTAAGGATCCTTAAAATAAATACCAAGGTCAAATCCCTTTTCCCCTTCTAACTGTGTTTGACTCTTGATTTTCAGACCAGGAAAAGGCATTGACAGGAACTTTGCTATTTTAGTGCCTGAACAAAGTGCTGCTTTCGTAGCACAGCTCTTTTGTAGAGATAACAACTAGGTGAGATGACAATGCACAGCAGTCCCCACTGCTCCCAGTTCCAGGAGACCTTCATCGTGCTGGAGTGATGCTGTATAGCTTCAGAACTAAATAAAAATAAAAGCTGATAATACACAAATGTGCTAAAAGAGATTGTTTGGGAGCAGGTAGGAGGGGAAGACTGGGTGTAGTAAGACTTTGCCTGCTTATCATTCTGGTGGCAGAACAGTAATCAGAGAAAGAAGTATGGCTAGTAAAGGCACATCAAAATCTGCTGAGGAGAGCAGAAGGTAAAATTTCTTCATGAAGAACCTTAGGCATGCTGGAGTCTTTCATTAGAACCATAGAGTTGAAGGTTTCAAGCTACCCGGAAGCACTCACCTCAAAAGTGAAAGGCATGTCTGCTACATCACCTGTTTCAAAGAGACATTGAGCTGTTCTCTGCCTCCCTGACAGCTGTGCAAGGTGAAAAGCACTTGGTTGTACCATGGTGTCACTTTTGCACTCCTTTCTGATGAAGCTGTTTCACTGTATAAAAATCACCTGCATCAGAAGGGGACAGGCTACAAACTGACCTGATCACAGCATAGGAAGGTCTAAGGAGAAACAGGTTAGATTAGACCTCATGTCTAAATCTAGAGAGGGGGTCCCTAATACTAACAAACTTCACACCCCCAAAACTGGTACTTCCTGTAAGTAAATATTCTGTCAGAGCTGCCACATTCACTGGTTACACTTCCACTGAAATCCACTGAAAAAAAGTCTATGTCCAACAGAAGCTGGAAGTAATTAATTTGTTAGGAAATAGAACAAGTTTTCTGTGACACTTTGTCTTCTCACTGCTGAGTCATGAAGAATCCCTAAAATCTTATTATTTTCTAAATACCATGGCATGAACATTTGAACAAATATGGTGCCTTGTCATGTGAATATTATAGGCAAAGATGACTAATTTCACATAATTTTCTTCTGCTAGTTAATGAGGAATGCGTACCTCCAGGCACCGGCTTTCTAGGATGGGATAGATCTGTACTACTCTCTAATGCCAAGGCATAACTTTAAGGTTTGCCTGAGACAATAAAATCACTGTTCCAAAGGTCAGGAGCTAAAATCTTTATGGGACTGCATCAGCTCCATCGTCTTCCACAATACAAACCTGACATTTGATAAAGTGATTTCTTAACCCTGAGAGGTTAATGGTTGTAAAAAGAAACACTATTTAAAGTATGTTAAAAGATCACTGAGTTAATCAGTACCAAAAAATGTCGATTAAAACCATGTTCTATGATCCAGCATGCCCTCCAGTATTTGAACTATTTGTTTACATTTTGTGTCTGTCTCAACAATAAAACCACTTTTCTTTCAATTCTGTTTAATGTTGATTTTTGTCTTCCTGCCTCTCACCGGGAACTCAGCATTGTTATCTTTGGTTTCACTGCTCTGCATGAGATATTTAAACAGAAAGCCACAATATTTTTGTTGAAACTTTTCATAAAACCAGTAATGAAATATCTTCTGCCCTTAGCAGTTTTTTAGGCCACTGTGCTACAACATTTCCAGGTAAACCCCTAAGATGGCACCAGCTGTTGGAATGATTTTTATAGATGTGATATTTATAGAGTCTCTCTATAATTTACTTTTTATGTATGACTACAAAATGTACTGTCCAGTGCACTGATCAGCTGGAGCTTGGGCCTTAAATGAGTCAGTCAAATTCTTCCACTGTTAGAAGTTACTATTTCTTGTATATTAAAGTAATGTATAAACATATTAAACAAAATTGATAGTCATGTCCAAATCATAAGGTAGTCATAAAAATAACTATTGCATGTTATCATACTAAGATGCAGATTTACCATAATTTCAAAGAATTGTTTCTTTTCTGCTTTCAATCATAGACAAATACATACAAAGCAAGGGACTGAGAGAAGAGTGTACTTCATCTATTCTGCATAACTTACCTGTAAATTGCTTGGTCCCATATAGGAAATATGATTTTAGATCACTGACTTTTCAGAGTGAATTGAGGAAAACAGTCCCACAACAAATAATCTAAGTTTCTATTGTCCAGTCAGAGAACAAACCACTCAGCCATTGAACTGTCTCATCTGATTTTAAAGATTAGAATGAAAATATTCCATACTGCTCCAACAGCATGTTTGTGTGTTGCAAGATGAATAGATACACTTGTGGCATGTAAAATTTTTCCACTGATGGCCAAGAGCTTCCCAATGGCATCTTAGCTATTTCAATTTTAAAGTCTTTGTTTGTATTGAACTTTATTCATGCTCAGTCTAACAAATCAGACGAGTATTCTGTGCAGGATACATAATTTTGTCTGATCTTTTATAATGTGCATGCAGGAAATGCCCCGTTAGCAAACAATAAAAGAAAGATATTTGGCTGAAGAAGGAACAATAGGGTAGCTGTGGGAAATAATTGGGAAAGTTCTATAAGAGTTGTAAGAGAGTTTATAATATGAATATAAGGAGAAGAATTAATTGGGAGTTTTAACTTGCTATGGTATTCTTCTGAAAGTCAGATACTCCCAAAGGAGCAAAGATCTGTGTACATCAGTGACAGTGGTTTTGTTAGAGGTGTTTTAATCCCCATAATCAGCTAAACCTCTCCAGACTTGAGACCTGTAGTTGTTATTTCATATTCAAAATTTGATATTAACCTCTTCTTGTCCATGTTTTTTCATTGTTTATCAGAAATACTCTCTACCACAAAGCAATCTATTCATTCCTAGGTGCCAAAACTAAAAATTAATTTGGAAAGCTAACTTATATCAATGAACAGGACAGAAATGGAAGGTCCATTTCATTAGAAATGAGTTTCAAAAATATGCACTGCCTTTTCTAATGAGATTTATCCATAGAAACTGAACTGAACAAATTACTAAATAAGACTGGAACTGATTATCTTGTTATATTAGGATTTTATTGCCTGATTTCTGAGGCTTTCTTCAGAAAATAAAAAAATTATGTTGGTCTGTATTATTAACTACCTTCATAAACATATATCAATTTCATATTATTTTTAAAAGGTGTTATGCATATAAATACCATATTAATAGCTAGGAAAGACTTTGTACCAGCTCACATGTCTTTGCCTACCAGTGACACCTACAACAAACTGATTGAACAAATATGGAAAAGAGCTGAACATTTTTTATTATTTTTTGATTTGCATATTAGAGCATATTCTTTTTTGGACTTTGAGTATACAAGAAATTAAGCTAATAAGGTGTTTCAAGCTCTCCAGTTTGCAAATATTTAAAACACAAGCTTGCCATTTGCTGCTGTTTTTCTTGTAGATTATGCATGAGCTAAGAATTAAAAATATAAAACAAAGTTTTGTCTCTCAAATTAACCATTTTGGTTTTGCAGTGTCATATTCTTTCTACCTTTTAGAAACTAAGGGTCCCATTTTACAGTGGTCTTTCAAGTTATCTTATTTCTAGAAAATGGGTGTAATTAAAAATACCAGTGAACAAAGTAGGCACTCATATTACCTGCTGAAGATAATTCTCAGCAATATTTATGAGCAACATATGTAATAAAATTTAAGTTTTGCTAAAACTATATTTCCAGTAACATCTTCTGACCTATAAAAATGATAACATTTTGAAGAGCATATTTCAATTATCATAATTTTCACTGATGCTTGAAAAGAAATATTGCAATTTTAGGAGAAAAAAGGTTCTTAAAGCAATGACACGTTTTCAATTTGATATAATGCAGAAAATCATAATACCAGTACTGCTAACTGAGTGAAAATTTTGTTTTTTTCCACAAGTGACTAATACAAACGTTTTTCTAGTAAAGGTAACATTTTTGTGATGGGATATATGATGAGATACAAGCTAAGATTCAACTACAAACCCAAATTTTAAATCCTCCTAACCTCAGCAGTATTCTAGTCAAGAGTCACAATTCAGTTCACTCAGGATGATTTGTAAAAACGCCATCTTTGGAGATTGTTCCAGAGGCCACAGATTCTAATGCAAGACTCTCACTGATTTCCAAGAAAGAGTAACACAAGTCTGGTTAAGCTATTCCATCCATCTTTTCTGTCATTACAGCAAATTAAAAAAACTGTCCTGGTTTTGGAGTTGGAGGTAAAATGCATTCAGCTCTATTACTTTTGGAGACTTTATAAGCAATTTAAAATCACAATCAACTTGTGGACCAGTAACAATAGAAGGTCAGAGCGGAAAACTCTATTCTTTAAACATGTTTTCTCCTTTTACAACATGTATCTCTATTGTCCCCATCAATAAATATATGAGGTATTAAATTCATCTCTATGTTATGCATTATCATGTATTCAAGAGCTTGTAGTTTAGTGGTTATGATACCAGAGGTTTATTGCACATCTTGGATCTCTGTGCTGAGTCCTGAATCAGGACACAGGCAGTGAAAACATAAAAGCCTGGTTTCCCACGCTCTGCATAAGCTATTGTTATAAAAACAATTAGTTGGCAACACTAATATCTGGAATAAAATATGTTGGATTCTTTGAACACCTGCAGAGATATGAGGAGAAAGGAGATAGTTGGGGTTCTTTTTGTTGTTTTTGGTTGAAAAGCCTCATGGAATCCTTCTAATGCTGATATCCTAATCGTGCAAATGGTCAGCACCCGGAGGCAACTTGCCTTTCTGTCCATGTTGCATTTTAGTGTTCTTCAATGAGAAAAAGAAAGATCGATAAATTCATATTTCAAAAAGATCATTTGCTTAGATATCTAGCAGGAAAATATAGATAATTAATGCCATCAATTCTAATATGCCATGTTATGTGAGGTAGTTTAGAGCTTACTCATAACAGCTTCCAGCTCATGGCTAGCAAATGTGAATGCTAATTCATTGCATGCACTTACTCAAGCAATAATTTTTCGTGCCATCTTATCACATTGCTGTTAGCCTCTTTCCACTCGGCATTGCATAGCTTCCCATTATCCCATTCCCTTCAAGTGATGTGTGCTGCAATTATGGAATCCTTTTTCATCATGTATCACCTGGGGCACAGACAAACAGTAAAATCTTTCACAGAGTTGTGACTAAAGCTAACTGAGCACTTTCCACAGCGGGTTGCAGGTCTGATAAGAATGCAACACAATAGCAGTTTAGGCTACTTGGCAGTGCATGATGGAGTTAAATGTGAGTAAGGAAACACTGATTTTCCATGAGGAAGTTTCTTGTATTATAGTAGATAGCTATAATGTATAATTCAAGAGCTAAGCCTGTGAAATATGATATTTAATGGAGAAAAGGTCCCTCTCTCATAGTGGAAGTACCTATGAAGTACATGTTAGAGAGAAGCATTCAGCATGGTGTCTGCTGATCCGCAGCAGGCTCTTCTGCAATCTATAAAAAAAACATCTGCTTAGAGCAGGGGAGCCATGTGCAGCTCATGCAGATATAAACTTCTAACCAGAATGTTCAAAGCTATGTTCAGCTACACAACTCCCCATTAATGTTAATCGGAAGTGTATGGTTTTCATATATCCCTTTGAAAATTATATCCCATGAAGTACTTTGAAACAATATATTCCCACAAGCATTGACTCAGAAACCAGTACTTCTGAAGGAAAACTGCAGTTGCTGTAATTCTGAATCAGTGCAACTTAAAAAATGTGGACCTCTTTTTCCCCAAAGATCTATGTGGTGCATGGCTTAGAAAAGAGCAGTGTTTTATGATTTTAAAAGCAGTGCTGATGAGATCTTTATTGTTTCAACAACTCTATAAGAACCAATTTTTCAGCATAAGCTAAAGATAAACCATATTGCTGGAATATGAATGAATTCTTTAAAAAAAAGTATTTCATTTCTTCAAATAAATGAGATTTACTCCCTTTAATTGTAACTGGACAGTTTTTATTTTCTGCAGTCAGTGGTAGAGATGGTCATTTATTTGCATGGTGTGAATATATGAAGCATGTTTATACACATATGTGTTCTAAGAAAGATGTTTTTATATTATTATCTTGAAATTTCTGTAAGTTCTATCTCCTTTATAAAATAAATTATCCCCACCTATCTAGTGAGACACCAGCAACAATATTTTGTAGTTTGGATAAATAAATCTTTCTCCTTAACTATGACTGTGAAGTGGCTGAAAAAGTAAATTTCAGACTTCATATAGTTGCTAGAACTGACTGGAATGGATTTACACAGACATCACATATCAGGAAGGCGGCAACTTCATAATCCTTGTCTGTATCAAACCTGGTTTGCACAACTCAGAATTGACAGTGCTTGCATGCTAAAACATTGCAGTAAAAACTGAGTGCTCTGCTTTTTCACTGAGTGAAAATTTTGCTGTGCTCTGAGCATAGACAAATGCCACTCAGAGGAAGACATCCATACTAATTGAATGTGAAGAATAATAAATTCAATATAAGTGACTCAATTTCTCCAATGTTGTGTGAAATATTACTTAAGGCCAAAAGTAACATCTGTAACCTATCCCTTAACTGCCATGACCCTAGTGCATATTGCACCTGCTTGGGTTAAATGGAGTAAAATCTTACTTGGTCTCTGTGAAAACATTGGGGATGTAAATAACACAGTTTTATTCAATAATTTTATTTGTTCCACTCCCCCCTCCACCACCTTGGGATACAAAGGCATGAAAATCACATGTGAAATAAGGCCCTAAAATTAAGAGCTTTGAATTTCCAGTTCAAAATAGATCAAGCCTATTATTGATGTCATCCTTACTGCAAATTATTTCAATAAGAGTAGACAATTTTCTGAAAAACTTTCCCAGTTTTTCAGGTAGTTTTTATTGATTTATTAATAAATTATTTTTTAAAAATTATTAGATTTTATTTTAAAAACAATCAAGAGAAAAGTGAGGGTGTTTTTACTGGTGTGGGAAGGAAATGTGAAAGGTTCTTGCCCATGACGGGAATCTTCAACATGACGACATCATTTGCAATCCTTCTGTGAAAATTTAACTTCTCTGGATGAAAACAATGAAATGGCTCTGCTTTCTTTCTTTCAAACAAGCAAATAGCATGAGTACATCTGTTTTGTCTGATCACTGACAGCTCATAAAAAAATGCCTATTGCACAGCCTTTACCCAAATGAAGTGAAATCTTTCATCTAAATACACAGAGCCTTTATGACCTTGTTCCTTGCAACTTTTCCTGTTACTTTTATCCACTCCTCATTTTAAAAGGATAGAAAGAAAATCCTCTAGGTTCAGCACAAACAACAGGGAAAGTCAGAAACTACAAGGGTATCAAAAGCCAACACCATATCTACAAAAGTGGGAAGTGTTTCCAGTCCCCAAAACGCAGTCTGTTAACCCCCAAACAGGGTCAGCAATCAAGAGGCTACTTAATTATTTCAAACTTTAGAGTAGTTTGAAAGATGCTAAGACACTGAGTACCTCCTCGGGTTACTCATTTCATGCCCTTTGAAGTGGGATTAGAAAGGCAATGACGGAAAAAGAGGAGGAGATCAGTGTGTGGCAATGGTTGTGTTGCACAATTCAGTTTGTTGCTATCGGACACGTGGCAGCACAGCCTGTTGCAAATTGGCTGATTGTAACGGGAGGCCAGTGTGATGCAACACAAGATGCTGAATTTATAAACAACAAGCATGTAGTTGAAACATTGTTGCTAAAACAAAGCATTTACTCTGCTATGCCATTATCACTATTGTTTAATGCATCTGTACTTGAATTTTCTTCAAAGCCTAATAGAAATTATGGCTGGAAAAGAAGGACACGTGTCTTTGTGTGCAATTTGCCTCTAATGGCAAATTTTATCTGGCCTATCTTCTGCTTAAAACATATCACATACTGTCTCTGGATTAAAAAGCTACAGCAGTTGTAGAACTAAGTTTTGATATTGTGCAGCAGGGAGAAATGAGAAAATCTCATTCAGGTGAATAGAAATAATCTCTCTGCTTTGCCTAAAATAGATCACCTTGAGTTTTTAGAAATCTTCCTTCAGCATAAACCAGATTTTCATTTCTGCAAATACATAGACTTTTAGGGAATTGTTCTGGTTGTACATGTAAATAAGTGAGATCAGAGTCAGGGCCACTAATTATCCATTGAGCTATTGTTGTTTCAAAATAATATGCCCTTTGGGAACTGACCTAAGACAAAATAATAATCTCTGTGTAAGACTTCCCCTTTCCCAAAGCTTGTACTCAGGACAAGAATACAGGAGTAGGGGATGAGGAGAGAAAGTGATATTTCATATCTCTGTGCTTCTTGCATTTTTTCTTAGCAGCTGAAAAAATGACAGAGGAACTTTAGAAGCTCAAACAAGTATGAACTCCCTCCTCCAGGACACTCTCCTTAATTTTCCTTTTACCTATGGCTCACTTTCATCTTAGCAGAGTTTAAATATACATATATAAAAATACATATATAAAAGCATCAAAATGTTACAGTGATAGGGGCAATAAACATATTGAATGAATCCGAATTAATTCAGAGTGAATGTTTGCAATGTCAAATGTAAAATATCAGCACTTGTCAGTTTCCACTCTCACCTGAAACTGTGAGTTCTTCACATTTTAGACTGTTTGCCTTGCACTGAAATGATCTGTACAAAAGATAAAAGAAAAAAATCTGCAGAACATTTCAGTCAATATTCAAAAGATTAGATTCTTATTGTGGAATTGTGATAGGGATATAATTTTAAAAGGATAAGGCATAAAGATCTACAGAATTGAAATAGGTTTCTGCAGGAGTCTTTCTGAAAACAGACAGAATTAAAATAATGATCTATAGTTACTGAGTTTTATAGACTTTTCCAGGACTTTTCCTAGCAGCAATCATGCTCTAGGACAAAGCACAACATAAAAAGCAATCTGTATTCTCTCTTGTCATTGTCATATTTTCAAACCAGAGCAAGAGAATCAGCTCTCCTTTTTCTCTCTGTGTGTAGCAACAAGGGAAAGGGAAAAAGGAAAACAACGTGTTTTCACCCAGCACTCCATAGCCAAAATTGCTGACTCATTTGAGAGTAATAGCTGGTCACATCCTGAGCTGCAGTCAGACCAGCACTGCCTCTCCAGCTGGCCTTCACAACTCAGCAGTGGAGAGGGCAGAGCAGTCAAAATAACATAACAGTCAACCAACCAGACTAAAGATTAATGTTAAAAAAGGAAGGGCAAACATCTAAAAATAGTGCTGGAGTAGTGGGTGAAACACATAGCTTCCGTAAAACTACCAACACTACCTAGTTTGTTGATCTTGAATACTTTCTGCCATATGTCTGGCTGCTCAGTTAACAGACATGCTGTGGCTACATGAGCAATACATCTCAGTGTAACCAGGGTTGAACCTATTTGGCCGAGAGAAAACTGCTTCCCCCCCACCCTAGCAGGACATCAGTAATTCCACGGGAGCAAGCAGTGCTTGAGTGTGAACTCTCCGTTCAGTTGGCAACGATGGTAAAAAGGCACAGGGAGGCCAGGGTTTGACCTGATGGACTAAAGTTCATTAATGTTAATTGCAGTTTTTTCCGCTGATTTCACCCCACTTCAGTCACCAGCTCAGCACCTAATTTCAAAAGAATTAATTATTCAGGCCATGCTCTTATTTTCATTGACGTCAATCTGATGTTTTCAAATAGCTTATTCTGATGTAAACAACATATGCAATTTATGTTAAATAGAGTTTGAAGGAATCTAGTTTTACTGCAAAAAGTGTTTCTTGAAGCAGAAATTAGCATTTTACAAGCTGTCACATATGTGTGCAAAATGATTTATATCCCCCAATAATATGGCCTTTGGAAGCACCATGTACATGTATATTTATGACATTCAGAGAGTTTTTAAATTGGTATACTTTGAACTGCTTACTCATTTTTCATCATTAACAGGAAGTACATGGTTAACTCCCCCCAGTACATACCACACTAAATAATCATGTACAATTCCCTCAGAGATGATAAAATATATTTTAATCTTGAATGAACAAAATTTAGCTTTTTCTTTCAAAGAAGCACTGCTTGTGGAAAAAGAATAAGATACAAATTAATCCAAAAGAATATATTTATACAAAGCTTTTCCTTGAAATTTTGACTATTAAATTTGGGTTGTTGCTGGAAAACTGAAATGACACCAAAGGTTCTTTGGCAAAGGATCTGAAGTAGGGAATAAGAAAGCGAAGGGCTTTGCAGTCAGTACACCATCGGCCCTTTTTATCTGCACCACATTGTCCACTGAAGGAGGGCATTGGTTTCACTTTGATTAAAAGCAGATGCTTAAGGCAGATGTTTGGAGCTAAAAAGAATTGAGCTCTCGCTTATGAAATACTTTCCTGTGAGGCACTCTGGGCTGTGAAAACAGGTACAGAGCATCTTCAGGTTCAAATTTCAGATATTCTAGGGGGGGGAAAAATTAGATCCTTTATCTAATACAATATTTCCCTATAGGTAGAAGCAGTTTTCTGGATTTTTACAGTGTCTCTACAGTACACTTTGATTGTTTTCTCACTCTGTTCAGTAGCTTTTCAGAAAACAGCAGAAGTCTGCTCTGCATTAATACTCTACCCACTGTCCCAGGAGCCCCACAGTGTCCACAGCGGGTGGTGAGATGGGCAGGATGGCAGACACCTGCTGTGGGGCTGGAGCAGGACAAGAGATGGCTGCTAGAACCTGAGGCCATTTGTTGTAGCTGTATTTTTGGTATTTAAAGTTGTGTACTGATTTTTTTAAACAACCACTCATTTATACTAAAAAAAGCTGACTATTTTATAGTGGCGTGTACAAGACAATTAAATCATTAAAAGAAGGGAAGCAAAACTTCAGTATTATGGTCATGGATGTACTCACCGCCCTGACTGTCCCTGCCCATCCCTTTAGAGTCTCCCCCAACTCTAGTCGTGGCCCTGGACCCAGCTTCAGTCCCCCAGGGCCATCAGCCCCTGCTTCAGTCATGCAGCAGCAGGGCCAGTCTCCAGCTTCCCACAGCCCTTCCCTGACCAGGCATGGACCCTGTCATGTCCCATCCTGGCCTGCCCTCATCCCCTCAGCTGTCCTGCTCCTGGCTGGGTGGGTGAGAGCAGACCCTGGTGCCAGGGTCTGTCCTGCCAGCCCTGGCACCCCCTGGTCCTGCCTCAGGGCCCTGAGGGCGCCGTTGGCACGGGCAGCACGCTGACCATCAGTGCAGGACTAGTGATGCCATCTCTGCAGTAAACTAAGTGACTGGGAGGCACCTGAGTGGTCTGGCCACTTCCATACTACTCAACTCTGCCAGACCTCGGAAGCAGGATGGGTACATATAAAGTGTCCCTTGGGAAACGGTCCCTGGCCCTCTCTGCCTTCCAGACCTCCTCTGGTGGAACTAGCCATGGTTTTCCAGCTGTCCCTGCATCACCAGAGCCAAAGATGGGGTCTGCTTTTAAAAAAGCCTGACATTTTAGAGCTGTAATATTTCAGATCTTGTGGGCTTTAAAAGTAAATGGCATTTGCATGCCTGGATAGATTCACTATTGGAAGAGCATTATGTTTGCTATAAACATGAACATTTGAAATGCTCCAAAGTCTTTGTAAATGAACTTGTCTGGCACTACTTGACAATGCGTGTGTTTTCTATTTGCAGATAAATTTCTGAGTGTTCCACAGGGGTTATGAAGGATTCAGAGCAACACATATTTTTTTTTCTACAATATTTTTTCTCATTTTAGCACAAAAAAGAACTGGATAATGCAAGTGATTTTAGTTCTTTCTATAAATATAAGTATATTGTAACATATAAAACCTTTTATCATTTTTGGGAGCAGTGTAATCTGTTATGTGTTATATTGAAAACACATGAAGATGGTCCTCAGTGGACAAACTGAACCAGAAATACTTTTTGTTATCCAGAATAGTTTATATATAAGGAAGAGAAGGAAACCTTTAGGCAAGAGGAATGGACATAGAGAGCTATTTTTTTTCAGTATTTATCCAGCAACAGTGCAGAAGCTCAGAAACTTGCCGTGGGGTTATAGTCCTGTACAGGGTTGGATAGGCAGGATTAATTTTAAAGGGGATTCCTGACATTTCATATTCATAGAATTTCTCACTTTTTGTGTGTCTGTAGACCTCTACAGTGATCCTTCACAATTCAGACCTATAACACTGGATAGCAATTTAGAGAAAATATACAGAATGTGGACCAAGGACTACAGATTTATGACCACCGTCAGAGGGAACATCAGGAAAAGTATGATGCATCTGAATGAGACACAGACAAAAAGTTCATCAAAAGTTTAGGGAGAAAATCAGGGAAGGATGGAAATCCCGAAGTCAGCGGATGGCAGGACAAGCAAAAGGAAGACCAAAGAGATTGTGAACAGGTACTGGTCCCAAAAACTGCTGTGGACAGAGATCACTAGAAGTACTCCAAGAAATGTGTTGGTGGACAGTCCTAGATAAAAAACAGGTTGGTCAAGTCCAAACAGAAACAGAGAGAAGTACACTTATATGCAGAATAGAAAGAAAGTATTTGATGATACTGGAAAAGAAGGTGAAAAGGCCTAAATGTCTTGGGTTGACAGCTTCCTGGAGGAGTTGTATAAATGGAAAAAAAAGTGATACAAATATTTAATATGAAATCATTTAGGAATTTATATGGGCAAAATTTGCATTATCTAATTTCCATTATGTCCTATGGTTGTGTTCATTATTATAATTCAAAATTTCTACTCCAAAATATTCTTACCTTCTTACCCCCTGCTCCCAAAATACAGAATTCACCAGAGTGAACTCATCCACTGTGCTCCTCAAGCAGTTTTCCTATTTTTGAATTTCATTTATTGACTTTAACACAGATGCTAGACCCTTAAATTCTCATAAAACTGATCTCTGTACGTAGTGGGCAGAAAGCAACAGGCACAAAAACTTATGGGCAATGAACCTGAGCTAGTTTTTCCCTTTCTTTCATTGAATTTCTTACCCAATTTAATCTTAAAAGCAGTTTAGTCAGACATGCAACATGGGTACTCAAAGGTTTCCTACAGTGATATGCTGATAAGATGTTCAAGCCAAAATTTCACCATATAAATATCTGACTTAGGGACACATGGTACATGAGAACCTGACTGCAATTCAGCTAAGATATAATGAGAGGAGGAAGAAAAGTGGGGAGAAATTGTGACAGAGATGGCAGAAGTAGCCTCAGCCTCTCCAGTGACACAGCCAAGCCTTTCATAGCTAAGATTGTTCGCAATTTGGTGTAGTACCCAGTTTGTGCCTGGTGACAATGTATAGTCAGAGCTCAACTGGGTTTTATCAATGCTGCTGACTGGCAAGCTGTCTCTTCTTCTTAGCTACAGAGATTGCCACCCATCTTTGAAACCTTGCCACTGAAATTAAATTACTGCAGTATGCTTGTTATGAGGCTACCCTGTGAAACTGTTTGGGTGTTTACATGGAAAGGAATAACTTGCTCACAGGGGTAGTGCCCTGCTAGCAGATGTTTTGCAAATGACATCTAGACAGATTTTTCCAGACAAATTGTGTGTGTTCTGCTAGATACTTTTGACAGATATCACCCTTACAAGTAATTTTTGTGATGGCAATTAATAATAGGGATACATGAATACAGCTGAAACAAGGCATTTTGATGATAGCTTCTCTGTGAAAACAAATTTCCTTAAACTTTATAACCCACAGAAATCTGATAGGTTTTGATTTAAAAAAAAATTTAAAAAATAGAAATTAAGAACCACAGATTTTTTTTTTAAATGGAAGCAAACAGGAAAGGCAGCCAAATGTTTACAGATGGAAGAAAACCCCTTTTAAAGACATTCTATCAGGAGTTCAAATTGAGTGTGCAATGCATATCAAAAGGTACTTTAAAAGAACAAATCAAAAAAAATTAGTAAGCAGTAGAGGAGTGGCTATGAAAAAAATATTCTTCAAAAAACCAACGTATTGAAACTAAAAGGAAAACAGAAAATGTAAACTCTGAAGAATTAAATGAAAAACAATTACAATATAGATTAACCACATTTTTAGAACCAATATATTATAGACATAAAACTATTAATCAAGCAAAATAGAAAGCAAATATACCAGAAACTAGAAGCCTGACAGAGTCTTCTGGATTAATAGGTAAGCAAGATATGAAAGATCCACTCAGAAAAGACTGTAAGAGAAGAGCTAGATTAATTCCTTGCATTCCTGCTGACTATGAGGAACCTGAGGAAGCTTCATTCTGGAACTGTTATTTTTACAGGATGAGTCAGAGGAGTCATCTTGAGCAGCAGCAGCATCAGAAACTTAGAAAAATGTTCATTAAATGAAAAGTGATGAGTTTCAAGGCCAAGATAATAGCCATCCAAGATCTTTGAAAGGGCTGAAATACAACATTCTCAAGCTATTAAATGTATACATTCTATCAATTCAATCACCACCTGTATAAAACAGAAAATGGTTTCTTCTTAAACAAGGACTCATATAGCTCATAGCCCAGTAACCCCTATTTCTGTACTTTTAAAATTGGAAAAAATCTGTCATCAAGGTAGACATAGTATGCATGTAGGTAAATTAACTCACCAGAAAAAAGCCAACAAGTTACTTGCAGTTTTGTTCTTCAAAAGCTGCTTGTGGTCTTCGAGGAAGCAAAGAGCCATATAGATGACATCACGTTAATACAGCTGACATAGGTCTCTAGGAGGTTCTCAGGTGGTTGCTCACCACAGACCCTTAGACAAATTAGGCTATCACAGGATAGAAAAAGACTAAGTCCTCTTATGAATTTAAAAGATAAGCAGAGACAGAATGCTACTTAAAAGATGGAAAACAAAGAACAGAGAATGAGCAGACAGATTTTCCCGACTGAGAGAGGTAAAACTGGCAGCTAAAAAGGCAGTTAAAATTTGATAAATGTAAGCAACATAAAGGGAGGAATTTAAGGTCAATCTTTGAATTATGAGTTGCTTAGAGAAGATGAGGACATAATAATTGAAGTTCAAAAATTACTGAAAATTATGTAGTTACTTTCTGCCCATCAAGGCTTAGTTTACAAAAGAAATGAAGTTATGAACTCAGGAAGTCTCAGCAGCACAGATTTCTAGAAGCTGGGAGGACATAACGGGAGAAGTACCATGCAATGTTTCTTCTGCCTCTCATACACTTTTGCCAGCATTTAGCACTGATCTTTGTCAGAGACAGAGTAGTGGGCTCATTACACCCAACCTCAAATGAAATATGGGTTTATGTACCCTAGGGAAACAGTACTCTCTTCATTGGTTGACAGTTCATTTATGTGGACTGTAATTTCCCCCCTAATGACAGAAGGCTTGTTTCCAATTTCAGAAACATTTATTTTAAAAATAGACATTATCCTTTGGTCTTTCTTAGGCTTTATACTGTAAATCATGCTCAAATATTTATTTTCATTTCTTTATAGTTTTCTCACATGTTTTTCAAAAATAAAAATAAGTTAAAAATTCTCTAAGCTAACAATTTTTTTCAGCTAACATGGTTAGGAGGATTTTTTTGACATTTCTGCAGCAACAGTCAGAACTCTATAAAAGTCACAGAATTGACAGGAGGGATTTAAGATGTGAGCAGAAGGTGTAAATTTAATGAGCTAACAAATATAAAGTGGGCTCAATGAAAGGATCTCACAGAATATCATATTTTATGGCCATGGATTTGTTCTTTTGGAGGTAAATGTAAGTAAAGTAAAAGCAAGTAGGGTTGAGAACTCAACCTGCTGTTGTTGACCATAGGAATATAGTGACGGCTCAGTTAAAATGACAGCTGTCACTCTATAGTCTGACTTTTTGTACTGTACACTAAGAGGCAAAGCCTGTTGGAAAAGTCTATAAGAATGGCACTAAGTGATCTTTGTACCCTCTAATCCTAAGATATTACAGAAAAAAGCAGTCTGATCTGAAGTGGTGCAGCCAGAAAATGGTCCAGGACAGCAGCTCCCTGATCTGAAATTGCCTCAAGTACTTAACTTATCAAGACTATTCTCATACCATCAGCATGACTGTAAACTAAAATGTCAGGAAGGTCTGGTGAGAAAGTCTGCCCAGGACAAAAAAAGGGAAGACTTAAAATGTGAAAAATACTTTTGTGAAATACAGATTCTCAGGGAATCGTGAGAACAAGCATTAGGATTTCCTCAAATGTCAGCTGTGAAATACTGTCATTTGTCCAGAGCTGTGCACATATAAGATAATTCCAGGTGTACTTTTTAAGGCAAGATTTCTGTGGAAGTAAAAGACATTTGAATGGCAGAATTACAAAATGTGATATGCTTGTTTTTGTGTTTCATAACTGCAAGGAATTACACAGAAAATAGTTTCACCTGGCATGATGAAATTTCTTTATTTTATCATTTCTAAAAGATGAGCTTGCAAATTGATGGTTGAAGCTGTGAGCAAGTGATCCATGCCTTAAATAATAATTTTTAATTTCCTGTGGGGTAAGTTCATCACCAGGTCCCTGTGGATAAGTTTTTTATTTAACACTCCATCTAGCACCCTCCACGAGGCTTTGTGAAGCCACAGACCTGAGATCATACTGTCTGTGGGATTTGCCTTGTTCACAGTGGGAGCAAGCACCATCCTCATGACAGCAACTTTGGCTTCTCTAATGCATTTGTTAATTACATTTCCTCTTGATCATTGGGTGGGAAGAATCTGCATGCTTGTGTGTTTTATTACTTGGTCTGGCCTATCAGCACATTCTTGGTGAGTTAAGCCTTTGGCTATAACAGATAGAAAAGGCTAAAGAAAGCATGAGTTATGAAAAGTAAACAAGTTCATTTCTTTGCAGCTTCATGCAGACTGTGAGCTTGGAGGCAGTGGACATTGCCCTACATTCTCTCCTAAATGATCACAGCTCCTTTCACATCCACATATGAGATTGGTGCCATGGGTGTCCAGGTCTTATGAATGTTTGCTTGGGTCTGAATCTGTTTTTCCTGACTAGTACTGCCATTTGACACACAGATTTTGGTCTGAGATAAGATGAAATTTTCTAAAGATGATACAGACAGGACAGTCTTCATTAAGGTTTTGTTTTCTGAGAGAAAAATGGCATACGTTGTTTTCCTAATAGAGCTTTTGCCAGTTAATGATAACAACTAATAACCTTTGTTTGCTGTCCTTCAAGAAGGTTCCAGAGTTGTTTTTGATAGGCTTTTTGATTTTTCCTGACCCCTGCTTGAGTTTTCATAATTATTTTGTTCAGCCTCATTCCCACAGCTGCAATAAACTGCTTGAAGGAAAGAAGGTCATCAAATGCATAAGGGAGACCATTTAACCTGAGGGAGAAGTGATGTAGCCTAGGGTAGGTGAATTTTTTATTACTTTGGGCAATACAAATCTCACTCTCTTTTTGCATAAAAAGGAGTTTAATGTGGAACTTTATAGGATAAGTTTGTTATTTGTGGGTAATTTCATTTTACAATTTAAGCCTACATTAGATCTCTTCAGCAATGGGACATAAAACCACAGGAACTGATGGAGTAGATGAGGTCGGTGATCCTTCCATCTGACTCTTCAGCTGAGAACAGCTGCTTTAGAAACCTAGTATGTAGTAAAGGTTGAGATAGATAGATAGATAGATAGATATAGATAGATAGATAGATAGATAGATATAGATAGATAGATAGATAGATAGATTTATAGCAAAGGAGTACAAGTAGAAATCTTGCTTTCCAGATTGACTGACAGGGTTGTCCACTTGACCTGCCACTTTCAAGAACGATTTAGAGTAATAATTTAAACAAACCACCCCCCAAAAAACTCCATGCTGTTCTTCTGAATGGGACTGCTTAGAGACTTATGTCCAAAGGACATGTAGCAAAATACTTGCTAGTGTCGGAACCCACGACATGTCTCTGTCTAATTTAGGGGACCTGACACCCCGAAATGGGGGTGCCCCAGAGGGCACTGCCTTTGATCTTTTTCCTTGGAGAACTTTACCAACTCTGAGAGATGGATTGCAAGCCACAAGAGTCTAATATAAGCACTAATAGTTACATTGCACCAGGTGAAATGTAATATATAGAAGATCTGATAAAATGTACATGGGGGTACGACATGTCCAGGGGGGTTAAGATGGAGTCTAAAGGGTGTGGTCACCTTCTCCTTCTTCTTCTTCACTGTCCTCCATATTCTTAGTGACGGGGACATAAATTGATTGGTAGAATAGAGATAAGACAGGAAATTGCATGTCTAGAACAGGTTAGAATTAATTGGTATAAATTTGTAAATAATGACACGTATTGTCCACCGACTGGATTTGTAACGGGGTATAAAAATCTCGGTACGCCCAGCTGGTGGGCAGATCTACGCTACTTTCAGCTGCTAGATGCACCTGCTGTGTGGGACATCGCAGCTATAGATAACATTAGAATAAACAACCTTTACATGCCAGCTTTGCGACCTCTGACTGAGTTATGGGCAAAAGCGCTGAGGCCTCCCTCGCTCGTGTGCCAAGGCCCACTGAGGCCGAAGCAGCGGCACTGACATGCTAGGAGTTCATCAAAAGCCACAGCACTCTGTCAAATGGAGAAATTCAGATGCCTGAACACATGCACCTTGTCGCATTTTTTTGAGGCCTGTTGTTATTTAACACAGGTAGGGCGCATGATCTTATGGGAGGGAGACCTGTATATTTTTGGAACAGGTTCTGGAGATTAAGCAGGACATATTTGGGTGCTAGGAGGTCACTTGTCACCTCTGTTTAGGTAGCTGTACATCTCTTTACCCGTCAGAAGCACATTTTCAGGTTGATGAATTAGTATCCCTGTTCTTATACTAAATTTGATCTGGGGCAGGCAGCAATGACACCAGACCTCATTTCAGTGTAAATCAGCTCCTGTTTGGCACTGCAAGGGCATCCATACCGCCTCTGGCAGAGCACCTAAATACTTGCTTTTTCATAAATACAGAAAGTCACAAACCTTTAGGTCTCAGGCTTACAGACTGATAATTAAGCCTCACTTTAAGCATCTGATTAAGTGCTCTGCTGATTATCAACGTCCTTTATTTCCCATGTTCAACTATCTATCTGAAAAAAATCAATATTTTTAGAGTGATAAAAGACATATCCATCCTACATTTTAATTTCCTACACAAGCCTCCAGAAATTATAGCTTAGGTATGAGAAAACATTCTAAGAGAAGATTATAGCCAATGGAAATTTTAATGCTGAGAGCATGTCAATGGCAAAACAGTGAGACTCAGCAGTTATGCCTTGATCTTGAGTTTTGAGGTCAACCCTGGTCATGAATAACCTTTTAGTGGTCCCAAGATCAAATCAAGGTCAGTTTAACATTCCTGTCCAATTCAACATCACCAAAAAAAAATTTTAGAGGGAAGGGTGTAAATCCACAAAGAATGAAACCAAGGAAAATGTTTGCAATAACCTTTGCAGGAGTGAAACTGCCCAGCACTGGGAAGAGTTCTGCACGTCCTGCTATCTTCACAGCAAGTCACCAGAAAAATAAATGGCTTTTAATACTAAGGCATTGATTTTCATATACTTATTGTACAGAGTTGTAGATTGACATGCTTTTAAAATTTCAAATTCCTTTGTTTTAAAGTAGACTAAAATAATAATTTTGAACTCAAGCAAACTCTTTGATTGTTCTAATTGAATTTATCTTTGAGAGTACTCCTTGAACTAAGCATCTTACTATTTTCTCATTGTAAAGATCAAACGAACATATACTAGAATCCCCACTAAAGAACAAACAAGGAGGAGTTTTGGAAGGTGTGAAAACTGAGTGGCTAATGGACTCCACCGGGCAAAGGGACAGGTCTTTCTGAGAGGGCTGTTTATCATTTGGCTGTGGATTAAAGAGATGCCCCAGGAAGTGTTTTTGCAATTAAGTTCATGTTACTCCATCATATTTATATTTCAGAATAATGGCTGTGTGCATTTGAATTCAAGGAAATTAGCATGTTCTGACCTTACTGTCTTGAGAACGAGGCCACTTTCAGCAGGTATATAATAAAACAAAGCAATGTTCTTTTTTTCATCTTTATTTGAATAACCTTGTCTGGAAAAGATTGATATCAAATAACCTATCTATGAGTGTTTAACAGTTAAAAAAAACTTAATTAAGAGTCCCTCTGTAACCCTTCTAAAGCTGCTGGGAATGTAAGACCAAAATGTTAATTTTAAAACCATGGAGCCAACTTACATATGCAGCAATTTATATGACTTAATTGTATCCATATCTATAAAAAGGAGGAACAATCTACAACACATGTAGATACACTACTCATGATTTTATTTTTATGTATTTAAATACACAGTCACAGGACTGCATGTAAATTTTCCATTTGCCAAAGTCCAAAATACAGAACAGAGGAAGCTATGGTGTTTGAATGCATATATCAATAATCATTCTGTATGTCATAAGATATCCAAACACTTCATTACTAAAGATCTAAATATCTTCAGAGGCTGGAAAAGCATTTATTCTTGCTGAGAGCTAAATCCCTACAATTTCAAAAATCAAGCAATTTCTAATAATTTGAGTACCTCACAAAACCTTTAAAACATATATTGGCACCATGTTTTCACTCTGGAATAAAAGCAGTGAAATTGGCATTTACCAGATTTATGCCACAAAAATGTATCTCTCTACATATAGAGAATTATGTCTAATATCAGTCTCAGGCATAATGTTTGGAGGCAGAAGCGGCTCAAGTGCAACAAAAATGAGTGGGTCAGACCTTAGTCCCCGCTTTACATTGAAACAAGCAGACAAAATATGCAGCTGGATAAGTTTGAGGATCATGGGTATAGTACGAAATACAAGGGATGTACATTTATAAATTATTCCAGATACTTTGAAGAAGAAATTTTTTCCTGTGTATCAGATTCCTTTACGAAACTTACGATACGCTTCTAAAATATCATCTTAGGTCCCAGGTCTCATCCTTTTAAATAATTTTTCACATATCTGTGACCTGATATCCTGGTAGGACCAGATGTTACCCTGAACAAAGTAGGTAGTAGGAAATGTGCTGCTCCTGGAAGAAAAATATTGTCTTCAGCTCTGCAAAGGATTACAATTTGAATTAATCAAGGATTTTTGCGCAATGATAAAGACTTGTCCATGAACACAGAATTGTTGGATGAGAGCCTGTGTTCTTATTTCTTGACACTGAGATTTCACAGTGACATTGAGATATGTACAAGGTTATCAGCACAGTTTGTGTTTGTTAGTCGTAGTTTTTTCTCTAATTATTCTTCATTGGCTCTGCAAAACTCAAAGGAAACACTTCTAGATTTTTATTTACAGTCTGATGAAGTTCTGAATATTATTTCTATACCTGAAAATTTAACATTGCCAATGGCATGCTGGTAATCCTATTTATTACTTTGTACATATCAAAATATTATTATCTATTCTTGTCTTTGAATGGTTAGAGGTCTCTCCTCCCTATTTGTCCTTGTTATGTTCTTGTCAAGAAAAACACTCCCAAACCCCCAGAATTTTTAGGCCTTTTAAAACTCTCACTTGCCAGTTAAATTATTCTAACTTAAACTTTGAAGTATGTCTTACATTAAAAAAAAATAACACATTGAAGCATTATGTTTACCTTAAACACAGCTGGAAAATTCCTTCCTTTCTACCTTGTTTAACCCCAACTAACTGGCACTGTGGAATACGTCTGCCCCATAAATGAATGTTTATTGAAATCAGATTACACCCAGTAAGACTTTTAACCAAAGCAAAAGAAAAGCTACATAGAATCATATGGCATCTTTCACTGGAAAAATCTTTATCTGCATTCTGTTTAAAAAATGTTGGTTAAGATTTTCCCACTGGGGAGCTCAAAAGAGATGAGATCAAAGTTATGAATCTAACAGAAAACCGAATCCAACATAAGAGCCTCCAAAAGACTAATTAAAACTTCCATGCTTTCTTAGGGTGAGCAGGGACACCACCTAAATGCTGCTAAACCCTGAAGGATTTTTTTCTGTGACATGAACCCTGGGTAGATCACATGCTTAAGTCCAAACTCTATAGACCTTATATAATTTTCCAGACACTAGTTCTGAACAACGTGTCCAAATAATTAGGATAAGCTACCAGATATCTGGAATGGATTGTTCCACCCTTACAACTGCAAAATCCTAACAGGAATTTGAATTATTGTGTGTGTTTCTGGTGCTTCATATTTCCTTAAATAAAGATAACACTTTAAAATCTTTTTTTCATTATTGTTTTCAGGAGTCTAAAATTAGGCACCCATGAAGTTTTCACAGAAAGAACACACAAACAAAATCACAAATAACTATATCACCATAGAAATGTCTCCCCTCCCCAAGCCCCTCCAAAGCCCAATTTAAGGCTTAGAATCTGTTCTGAAATTTTCTGAAACCACAATTTGCATTGGCTTTTCCTGAAGCTACATGTGTATCTGCTAAGGCAGAAGCTGTATTGTTGTTTTAACATAGAAAACAGGCAAAAATTATTTGGAACAGCATAAATGGGGCCTAAGATAGACATAATAAATATTTTTGATCCATGACTGATGCACTAAAAGTATCTACTTGTGTTAGAGACTCAGTTTTTAAGTGGCAGGCCAGGTGGACTTCTGGAGCTTGTTAAATCTTCCAGTGTTCCCTAATTTTTGTATGTTACCTTTATAGGTGACATAAGTTTGTATACGTGTGTGGGGGGGGGATTGGAATTTACCCTGCTGGCTGTGTAAGCAAAGAATTGGCTTTGAACTTCTCAGAGGTGTTGCTTTGTAAATGGTTTCTCACCATAAGATTTTTGGGGGATGCGAGAAAATTCTGTTTTAAGGCAAAGAGCTTTTATTCACTTCATCAGGAAAAGCTGGGTGGTGGTCACAGTTTGTTTTTGGGGAGTTTAAGAGGATAGTGTTTCACTGAAAGGTATTTCTGTTAAATAGATGTGAGAAAAATTTAAGCTCTGTGCTTCAAGAGAGCAGCAATTGATTTGCAGGGGGCAGAAAAATGGCTTTTGCCAGTTGTGCACTTGGACATTTGCAGGAGAAGCCTAAGAACACACAGGAGCTAAAGTGAAGTGGGCAGAACACAGTGTGCTTTTTTCAACCAATTTTTGTACTACTGAGTTTGGTCAATTGTCTAAAAGAACAAAGTCTAAAGAGCTGGAAGATAACAAAGGGCTTCCTGAGGAATCAGAGGACTGGCACATTTACTAAATGTGCAAAGGCCATAATGTGAACTCTGCTGTCTTTCATTCCTTGCTCTCATGTTATTAAATTCTTGAATTATATTTTCATTAAAGGTATATATATATATCATGAAGAACTGAGCCTTAAACAAATACAGCATTTGGCTAAACTAAAATCAACAGTTTCCAGAAATATCCCATGGAAAGTACAATACTCTGAAAAGTAAGATCTATAGTCAAGGAGACAAGAGAGGAGATTTTTTCTTGGAAGTCTTCCTTGAAGACTTAGGATAGTGTTGAGAATGTGGGCTCTTAGTCATATGATGCCTCTCATGCCATAATCTGGTAGTGAAAACAATCTCAGGACCACATGATAGGATTTAGTACAGAGAAAATCTCAAATCTATTGAAAATCCTTGAATAAGTTCCTAGAAACTGGTCGGTATCATTAGAAGGGTTTGAACTTTTAAGAAAGTTGAGGTACAAGAGACTAAGAATCCTGTCACACTTGGAATCTGCTAATGATTAATTAGCCAAAACCTCTGCAAGAAAGAGTGGACATTAAATGTTACATTTTATTTCTTATTTAGCTGCTTTGTTTTAGAAAAAACAGCATTAGAAATACCCTGCTGAAAAAACAATTTAGTTATGAAGTAACTATTGTCCTCTGCTGCTTATAGAGTAAAAGAGAGGGTAATGAATGAAGCCTGCAGAATTAGGTAATAGCAGAAAGACAATGATACAGAGGTCTCCTGGAGTCAGAGAGGAATTGTTAAAGTTCAGGAGAATGGGACCGAAAAGAACTCATGATAAATAGCTGGACTTTTGTCAGTTTAACAGGAGATAGCCAGAATTTTTTTGGCAAAACATTTTGTCAAGATGTATGTATTTTTCTGTAGAATATAAAGTGTGGAAGATCTAATACATTGGTGTTGTGATGTTCACTAAGATACAGCAAACAGCAGTCAGGGTTTTTGCTGTGGTGGATTTGGAATGGAGATTTGACTCTCGGTCACACACATACTGAATGTTACTGAGTGGCTGTGAGGAGTGGGCTCTCTCATTATTCCCCTGCTGTGGCTGTTCTGCTTTTCAGACTGGAACAGGGTCTTTCACACCCTTATAAGAACTAGCAACTGTTGCTGTGGTTTTTGCACTTTGGTTAAGTAAATATCTACTGGATAGTGAGCAACTGACCAAGCAACTCTGACTTGCTAATAGCATTTTTACATTCTCTCCAGTAAGGAGTGACTGGGAGAAATCATAGGGACATTAAATCTTGTGTTTATCCTGAGATAGAATGTGAAAATTTTGTTAATTCTTGAGAATTTTCATGGGACAGGTAAATTACCTCTTTGCTCAAGTCCGTTCAATCCCACGGTTTGATCTGCACATTCAAAAAACTGAATTGCACGAGCAGATGAGGCAATTAAAAACAGGATGCAAAAAAATGCTCTGTAAAGAACTACTTTGGTCTTTGCCAGATGCTTAAGCAAATCAGGCATCTGTGAACATAATAACTACCGTGTACACTCAAAATTTCAATGTGCTCTACAATGAAAATTTATTTTTAAACCTGCTTTTAAGGAACATAGAAGGTTGAATAAGGTTTCACAAGCATTTCTTAAAATTCACTTGAAATAACCAAGTCTATGAAATGAAGCTGGCAGTCTCCCAAGTTTGGACTTCTCTGTATGAAATCACTTCTTTTGTCTGTTTGGATAATCAGTGAAAGGTAAGCCATTAACTCATTTAATAGTAACTTGCATAACCTGATAACCATCAGACTCTTTGACCTTGAAGACAAACCTAATTGGCTGGACAAGACATTCTTTTGGCTTTCCTGAATCCTAGCCTTTCTTCCAGTCTGAAGATAACGTTCTATGCCAAAAAGAAAATTTCACTTCCTTTTTTCAATAGGGAAAGACCAAGTATGAGGTCCATGATATGGGCATCATTAAAACCAAGATTTAGAGCTGACAGGGAGCTCTTCTATTTTTATTAGTAGCGTACATTGGGGAGGGCGGGCTAGTGAAATGTCTCATCTTCTCCCAGAAGCATGTGAACTCTGCTGTTGAATGCATTTTGTCACATTTAGACATGTGCTTAGTGCAGAAATTAATTTGGTAGTAGGTGCCACTCCCCAGTTAACCAGAACTGGAAATGAAGCTATAAGAAGGTAACTCCCAAAGTAGTTCTTAATTTCTGATTGCATGGAAGAGGTATGACCTTCCTCCTTACATTTTTACCTCTTCCACTCTCTTTAACCTTCCTGGCAAGAGGCAGCAAAGTGTCATATTAAAGGCACAGAGTCAAGTAACAGCATCATCCAATGCATTAGAGCAGATAAATGCTTTATTTGAGAAGTATTATTGCTGGACATTTCCAAATATGTTTGGTCCTTCAGAATTGCATTGGGGAAGAACTTGGGCTGCAATAACTTACTATTATAAGCCTCTGCTGTTGAAACACAGATTCACCTTCCTAGTTTATGTTTGAGTTTACTGAAACACAAGAGAAGTCTTTTTGTCACATGGAACATTCTGCTCTGTTGTCACCATTCATCTCTGCAATCTTCATGTAGGTACCTGACTGCTAAGGAAAGCTCAGCAGATGTCAGATATGCTAGAAGAAGTTCCTGTGCTACTGTCAGGTTGATTTGTCTTTCACATGTGTCTCCAAGATTCCAGCAGGCCAGAGTCTCAGTGGGTGAAAATCAGGACAGAATTAGAATTATTTTAGCTGAAGCATTGTTCAGAAAATATTAGATTATATTCTTGAATTTTATCTCCTGATAGAGGAGTAAGCCCTATAAACAGCAAAGCTGATTCTAGAGAGAGTCTTTTATTTTCTTTATACCATAACATCTTTTAACAAGGCTTATGAAACGCTTACAGTAGCTGACACTGCTTTGCTCGTGTACTCAAGTTTTGCAAATCTTTTTTCATCTTCACATCTGCTCTTTTCTAACCTTCTTAGCCACTAGATAACATCTGCTAAATAAAATCTCTCTCAATGAGATTTAAAGGAAAATTCTTGATAATGTACCAAGTGTTCCTGGAAAGAGGATGTTATTGCCTAAAGTGCACACAGTGCTTGGATGATGGAGGTTTTTCATTCCTCCCTTTAAAGTAAATATTCAAAAGGGTCTGGTCGTATTTCCATTTCTCTTTCTGCCCAGTAGGAGTGTAAGAAAGCAATATTTCTATGTGGGGTGCTTGTGTTAAGCCAAGTATTCAAGTTGACTCAAATAGAGATTGTGTAACACAAGCCAGAGGGATGCCGCAAGTTAAATATATCATCTGGTTGGATACAGAGTAATCTTCACACAGATATGAACTTACCTCTGTCATTTCCCTTATACACTTGTTCTAAAGGACACCAGAATGCAAGTTGTGTCTTCAGGCAAAGTGTCCCAAAATAACAGCTTTTCTAGGAGTGGCAGAGAGTTTGACAAAAGATGAAGTATCAGGCCTGGGTTGTCCTAGCAGAGGTTCATCCTGGTGCTCTTGGTATAGCTTCACAGGATGGGTCAAGCCCCAACCCCCTGCAGTTCATCCCCTCTTCTCCACCTCTATGGATCTAGTGCTAACTTGTTATACGAGAGCTTTCTGTTTTGCTGTAACTTCCAACACCAACATGCAGAATCTTGCTTTTATTAAAAAAGTGCTTTTATTTCTATTTTTCTGTTCAAAACAAGCTTTTTGGCATGAAGAGCAAAATCCGTCTCATCAAAGGGCAGCAGAGTATAATACAATCCATTCTCATAACAATGAGGGGAGGCAGAAGGTGGTGTTTAGATATGCTCATAGCTTATTTGCTTTGTGTGCCACACATTCCTGTGGTTGATGGAATGCCAGCGATAGAAATAATACTACCTAAGAAATGAGGGGCTGCCTTTTATCTTGAGATCAGAAAAGTAGGGTTCATGCACTTTAGTCAGTTTTCAAAAGGCTTTTTACTTTGTGCATGAAGTACAACTCTACCAGCTCTGCCATGATGATAAAAAAAATACTGACTGATATGGGAGAGGACTGGAGCCTAAGAATCTATAAGAAGCATTGTACAAGATTATATGTACAATTGTTTGCATGGTTTGCAGAACATTTTTCTACCAAAAATGTCTATTTGTCAAAAGTCCGTTCATTTTTCAGTTTTGATAAGGCTGAAATCCTGGTGTAGGACTTATTGGAATAATATTTTATATCATTTAAAATGAAACATACAAAAATTAGAGTCAATGCTATTTATTTGCAGGAAGCTATTTATTTAAACATATTTAAGCCATTTCCATGTCCTCCCCAAAATGTTAGCTCTGACTTATTCTATATTCTCATAAGTCAGGTCCAGTCTATAAATGAGTGAGATTAATTTAGTCATCTCAAAGTAAAGATCCCTTCATGTATCCATGATGCTTTGTCCATGAGCAGTAAGAAAATGGGATGGTTCATCTGTTGTCTTCTGACAATATAATCC
>VXAD01001115.1:868711-946125 GCA_013399195.1 Dicrurus megarhynchus
AAAATTCCTCAAGAAACAAAGGGAAACAGAAGGGGAACCCCTAAAACCCCAACAAATCCCAAGAGATTGAAATCTGATATTAACTAGAAATGCATGTCTTACTGTCTTAATTGTGAGAAAAGCTGTGCTGGAGAACAGCATGAGATATCATAAATGGTGAGAGGAAGCTGGTTTAAGGGAGAACTTATAAATAAATCCTCAGGTATGTCAGTTTAACATTGTTTTCAAATATTTATGTTTCAGTAAATCGTAAAATCCCTAGAGGTAAGACTACTATGATGAACATAGATATCTTAAGGACAGATGCTGGATGGATTTTGCATAGCCCTTATCAGAGCCATAAATTCTGCCATTTGCAGGTAAGAAAGAAAGGCTCTGGGGTCAGAACTTGGAAGACTCTTGGAGGTCTTCTTAGATAGTAGCTCATATCCTCAGTTTCAAAAAGCTATCACAATTTCCCATCGTCTTAAACAGAACAGTAATTGGTAGGGACATGTATTTGCAGAACAGAAATAGTTGCAGAATGGAAACAGGCAAGTGCATGGACATTACTCTGCCTTGCCCTGATCAACCCAACATAAGGTGATGCTTGGGCAAAGCAGGAGGCATTGCTTCTCTGTGTAAATATCTTGATCATGCCAGAGACTGATAATGTACCTTGTTGGTGGTAATAGAAAGGGGAGGAAAAGAAGGACAAGAAAGAACCCCGGGTTTCACTCCGGTGGAGCCTGTGTTTCTCCATAGAGATTGCCTACACTATTCTCCCTATGTGAAAACTGGACTTTGAGACTGACCCAAGCTGCAGGCTAAGCACTAAGATAAAGTTTTTAATTGCTAGTCAGCAAAATTATGCTCTAAATCATACCAGGTGTCTGTTTCTTGACGAGTATCTCTGGCCTGCCATCTATTGACGACTCTGATGCTTCCTGTGGGTCTTATGCCCACCCTTTTGAAACCATCTTTGGAAGTGATCAAAGGCCATCTGATATAACATCAGCTTGGATGCTTTGGGTTTTTGTCTTCAGTAAACATTTAGAACCATCCAAATTAAAGTGTTCTCACTATATACAGCACCAGTGAATTTTCTTACTCTAGATGTCAAGAAATGGACCACAATTCAACAGCTTTTGCAGAACTCAGAATGAGTTTTCTTGACAAAAGGGGGAAAAGGGACTCATAGGGGATAAAGTTGTCCTTTGCTCTTGTATTTTGAAAGTTGGTGCCACTTCTAAAATGATGCCACATCTCATCCTCTATAAACCAGACTGATGACACTGGAGAAAGATGTTGTTTTTCTCATATAACATCTCACTCTGCTAACCTCTGAGCTCAGCAGCCAGGATCTTTCTTATTAATTTCCAGTGAGATTTGCAACACAAATGAAACATTGTTGACTTCAACAAGCAAAGGTGTCTGGAATTTCAATGTACCATTTTCTGAACAATTATGGGAAATATTTACTGGAAAATGCCTCTGCCTTTCTGAGAGTTCAAAGAGGGGATGCGAAGTTCCTGAAATCCGTGTGAGAAATTAGATTAATAACCATTTTCAGTATGGGGCAATTGACTTAGAATAGCTTTCATTCAGTTTGTAGATTGGTTATTATTTTTGGTAAAAAGCCAAAAGGAAACTACTCACTACTGTGAGTACAGGATGTTGGTCAGAGGCATAACTTCTCACAAGTTTAATCATGGATGGATATGGGGATGGGAGGGAGAGATCATTATAGGCATATACTTTTATCAAGCATTTTATCAAGTGTTATTGGAAGCAGCATACAGCTTTTCCCTTCAGTGTTTCACCTGCTTCTGTCAGTGTGCATGCAGTCCTTGCCAGAGGACACCTTCATCTTTTCTAGGAAATGCGTCATGCAGATGGCTAACAGGTTCCAGAACCAATTACAATTGAGTATCAGGCAATTGAGTATCAGGCACACTGTGAGTAATCCTGTAGCTGTGTAGTCATACATGAAGAGAGTAAAAAGAATTTTAAAAATGGAAGAGTCATCCTTATTTTTAGAGTTTGATTCTGTCATTTCTACATGTTCATTTGTATGTTTCAATGTATGCTGTTACAGAATAGTTTACTGCAAATCACAGAGCAATGACTCTGCAAAGTTATATATCTGAATAAAACATATAAATGCTTCTGCTATTATACAGAATAGAAATATTAATAAGTAATATAAGTTAACCAGATTAAATTATTTTAGCAAAGGATTTCAGGGAGACTGCTCCACTCAATAGGCAACTGGAGCAGAAGAAAGGAGTCATTGCAACTTGTTTTTCAGTTGACTATTTACATGGAAAAATGTAAATTCTGTGTGGTTTTATAAGGAACACTATTCATGTGGATAAACTTTTCCTTATCCATCCAGGCTTATCCTTACACATTGACCATTAATGTTCTTTTGTAAAGTGTGGTCGCTTTCTGTTTATTGTATTCATCAGATGGCAAGTGTTGTGTAAAACCTGCCAAGCTGGAGTTTGTCCAAAACATCTTTTTGGGAGGAATGTTGATGTATCCGTACCATTCCCCTACAGAGTTCAAAGTTGTCCAGAAACAGATTTCGCATCATTAAGTGGTGATCGCTCATGTGTTGGGTTCATGATTGATCACAAGGCAAATACATGGGAGATTTGCTCAATTAGGAGTCATATCATTTGATCCTGGTATCTTAGGATTTATGTTTGCAAGGCTATGAAAGACTCATTAACTTTCTCTTTGGCTTCTAAAGAAAAAGTTACATTTCTTTGGCTCAGGTTATCTTTGGAGGGAAGGCACTGTCAGAGCTCTTAATCAGAAGCCTGCCAGATATTAAGCCTGTGATATGTAGCTCTATTTTTAAGTATTCATCCAAGGAAATTCCTTCTCTTTCTAAATTTAAAATTTGACAGCAGTTTAACAGAGAATATTCTGGATATTCTCAAACACACATCATATATTTTTCCTACATTTTTCTCCCTACTACTCAGGTCATCCAGTTTTAGTTTCCCAAACTCTTCCTTTTCCATTTGTGATCCTCCAAAAGAAGTTCAGTTCAACATTCAGATCATGTCTTCTGTTGCTTTAGATGGCTTAGTGACCAAAGAGTGTGATTTCAGATTACTTCTCTTATGGCCACTCTTATATTGTTGAATGCAGTTATTTCTTCTTTTATACCTGCTTTAGAAAATCAACACTAAGTGAAAGCAAAGGATCATAATGCAGGGGTTGGAATGTGTACACACAGTGTTGAGACATGCCTAAAAAATCAAACTGGAGTAATTATATTTTATTACCCTTTTCTCTTCCATCTTCTATTATTCTCTATTCAGTATTTGTGCAGTTTTATCTCCGTGAGTTCTCTTTCTTCTGTATTGTTATCCTCATGTGTGTTTCTTGACCCTGCAAAAGCTGGCAAATTGGGCTCAGAAAGTGGAATTTCAAAATGGCTTTCTATATATCTCCACATTTTTCATCTGAATTTCTGTAAATACAACCTTTCTCAGATGCCTTCCATTCCTTCCTGGTAGCTGCCTGGAAAATATTGTGAGAATCCTCTTTTTCACTGTATTTCCAAGGTTTCTGTCTTGAATTAGAAAGTGACAATATGTGTGAGAAAAAGCAAAAAGTCTTTGAAATGTTTTTTAGACATCATCTATGATATTTCCTTTCCAACTTGTGTTCAACTCACGCTTTCAATTGTTCTTGAGTTCCAAACCATTTAGTGAGATATCTGAACAATTCTGTCTTCCTTTTCTCCTTTGTCACAAATACATAAAATCTTTCCAGTTGCTTTTTTTCTCTCTTTTCTATCTTCCACCTGTCATTCCTAAAATTCTCTTTTTTCTTTTTTCCTGGTCTTGCCTCAATGCTGATCTCCTTTTTAAGTACTATATCTCCTTCTCAAGGGTTTAAACTCTTTTTTCCTGTTCTCATTATATATCCTATAGTCTTTCTTACATTGGGTTTCTGCATCTCTTTATCTCTCTCTTGTTGTTTTTGCCTGGCTGATCACTCTTGGATTTACCCACACAGAAAGTATAAAACATTTGCTCCTATTCTTATTGTTCTAGTTTTTTTTTTTCTTTGGCCCTCAGCTTGTGTAATTTCTAATACAAATTCTGTTTTCATGTGATATGCATTAAAGAATGACTGCCTTCATGAAAGCCAGGTCTAAACAACAAACACAACTCTTTCCTACAAACCTTGATAAGGAACCAGCCCAGGTATTCCATAGCACAATATCATAACTCTAGAATTTCAGTGTTATAGCTGTAGGCACTGAAAGGCAGTATGAGGAAATCCAGGCAGAGATGTAGAGATTAAGGGATAAATGGAGAAAGCTACAAGTGAGGAAGCAATTAAATTAATAAGGAATACTGCTTTTGCTATTCAGGTGCCTGGTTGGTGCTCAAAGCTTCAGAATAAAATTACCAGAGCAGCCAAAGTCTACATGAATATGAGAAGGCTATTTGTTTAATTCCTCATCAACCACATAGATGTGTCTCTGCTGAGACTGTGTTCCCCTATTGACATCACCTGATGCAGAAAGTACTCCAGGCAACAGGGCACAGATATGTTCTACTTCTCTGTCCAACCCTATCTCCCCTCACCTCTCTTCTCCCCTTCTTTCTTCACTCTATATCCAACTCTAGCCTCAAGCACCAGCCTATAAACATGAGAATGTTTTCTTGCCATATGATAAACTCTGTAAAAAAAAAAATCTGTAACTATATGTTAATTTTCTAATTTGTGGTTTACTGTGTATTTTGGTTCCTAGTGACAATTTAGTCACAGTTAGATCTAATACAGACTGGAACAAAATGTTGTATAGTATGTATATACGCATATATATACGATCTGTTAACGTGTATTGCACTGTAGTAGTCAGTCGAATGTTACCCTACTGAGTTTCTTTTCCCCTGATCTCTACCCAATACATGAAGTCTCAGATAATTTGATAGAAGCAGAATCCACCTCTCAAAATTTTCCCTCCAGTCCTTTGTGGCTATTTAGCATTCTTTAACATTTTACCTCGGCAGCAACGAAAACCTATGACTCTACCTGCTATTTCCTCTTACTTTCATTAGTTCCAGACAATGACAGTGTTTGTTTAATTACATAGCACAACAAATTATGCTAAGCAATTCTGTTTACACCCAGCTGGGATTCTTCATGATGCATGGATATCTGTAGTTGGTGAAAAATGAGGAGAGACAGAAGTGGTGAAATTAATTCGATAATTCATTATCCTAGAAACATGCCCAGGCTGAAACTTCATCTGCAGACTCCTATCCAACCTGAAAAGCTTGGGTCTGAGAGCCAATCTGAAACCTTTCTCTCAAGGAGGCTGTTAAACTACTGAAAAGGGTTCTAGAGGGTCTGAGCTCTTTAGAGTTTTTGTTTATATTTACTTTTAGATGCTTTTAAAAAGGAATTGTCCTCATCCTTCTTACTGTAAGTACGTTGTTACATTGCTACACACTGTTCTCTTTTGCTGAAAAATGAATTACAGTAGTGGGACAGGTACGATTAGCAGAAAAACAAAACAAAAGGGGAAGAAAACAAGCATATATAACTGACTCTTCAGCCCTCCACTTCTACAGTCCATGAAATCTCTGCACAAAGATTTACCTGTTTATTTTTTTTGATCCACAGACATTGGTCCTAATCTTTCAGGATACAAATTACCAAAATATGGTAATATAAATACATATTTCCAAAGTCCTTCAGTGAGTACTAAAATATTTTTGCTTCCTAATATAAGTAAAAAAAATCTGATATATGTATGCTGATGTAATTTCTGTGGATTGACAGAAAGATTTGTCAATATGGCACTACTTCATAGCCAGAGTCTGATTAAAGCTCATGAATTAAAATTTATGCTTAAGTGATATATGGTGCAGTTCACTGTGGAATCACCCTGGCAATATATTTCATTTAAAATTCGACACTTTGTAATTCATTTGACAGTTGCATTTATTCTGCAGATCCTACAATACCATTGGAAGAGGTTGAGGCCACATCATCACATATGTGATTTCCAATGAAAAATTGGATACCTGTAATGTGGAGAGAGGGAGGACACTTTTCTATACATAATACATACATATAATTATTTAGAGCAACAGGCCTCTTTGAAACAACAAAGAGGAATCAACTGTTTTCAGCCACTTCTCCTTCTTACAAACTTATTTTTGTTTGTCTGGAAAGCACACCAGTAAGCTGCAGACATGCTCACATAATCTTAGTATTGGGAAAAGTACAGTATTGCCAAGGGGGCACATTCAGAAGTAAATTGATTTCACTCTTAATGGGAAAAAATTCATGATATTGCAAAGACTTTTGAAAAAGAAACAACACCAAAGTGAAGTGCCATCCCTTTACATATGCATTGGAATAATTCCTAAGTTCATAAAGAATTTTAGGTGATTTTCAGTCAGACCCAAAAGTTATATCTAGATGTGAATAAATGACTATGTGGACTTCTTTTCAATTTGAAAAATGATCTCTGCACCACAAAATAATATATAATATATACCAGAATACTCTCCTGGTGTCATCTTTGTGATGAATTAATATCATGGTGGAGGAGGAAACTTGCTTTCTTCATATTTTTTCTTCCATGCTTGTAGATTTATATTGAGATAAAAAATGAAACTCTGGCACACTTGCTGTTAAGCAGTTTTTGAGAGATACACCCTGTTCACTAGCACTGGTCAAAGACATCAGCAATTTTTGGGATAAAATTGTAGCTACATCTGGGCAAAATCTGATGGAGTGTGGAGAGAGGGGTTCTGTTACCTGCCTCCATTCCTACTGCACGACTTCTTTGCAGACAGACTAAAGACTGTCAGTGCAGTGTGGAGTGTTTAAATGCAACGTGTGCTCCGAGGGGTAGGATCCAGACTGCCCGTGCAGGACAACTGTCTGCATGCATGCAGTGAATTTTGGCTTTGAGGGCATCTGTGAGGCCAAAAGTAGGGAGCCTGGATAAGTAAAGAGCTGAATGGCTCCATTGTCTCTCCAGCACCTATATAAAACTTTACAAACACCTTCCAAAAACAGCTTCATGTAAAAGGCAGAGAGGTAGGTTACCCAAAGCAAAGGCAAATCCTTAAAAGCAACCCAGTGCTGTATTACTGGGAACATCTTTAACCCATGTAGAACGCATAGTGACAAGAAATTTTTCCATTGCTCACCTCCTTCCACATTTTT
Source organism: Dicrurus megarhynchus (assembly GCA_013399195.1). Classification (NCBI taxonomy): domain Eukaryota; kingdom Metazoa; phylum Chordata; class Aves; order Passeriformes; family Dicruridae; genus Dicrurus; species Dicrurus megarhynchus. The sequence goes on from VXAD01001115.1 coordinate 875,915, forward strand.
AAGTACCTCTTACCTGCTCATGTGAAGGAAAAATGGTTCAACCCTGCTACATTGCAGCACATATGGTAAAGCTCTGATTTCTTAAAGGAAGCCTCAAAAGCAATCTCAGCAACCATAAGAGTTTTCTGACCCAGACAAGTGTGGATGGTTCAGAACATGTGGTTTTCACTTTTCCTGTGATTACCATATCAGAAGACAAGGTCAGTATACTACTTTCCTAAGATTATACTTTTCTCTGAGTGTATCTTAGCTGATGTGAGACAAGTTGCTTTATACAACTCATATACAGACTAGTGATGTTCCTAAAGATTAGACAACCTTCACATGATGGGGAATAATCATGGCTTTTTGCTTCACTCTACTATTGTTATAATCACGAAGAAACAGGTCTGAGTTTGTTTTAGGAGGAAAACTGCACATCCAGATACAAGACTTCATACTTGTGAGGCTAAGTGAAATTAGAAGAAAAGAAAGGAAAAGAAGTGGGAAGATAGATGTAGGACTCCTTTCCCAGATTCAAATGATGATGAGTGTCCTTATCTATGTTTGCATCACTTTTAAGAACTGAAATGAAATATTTGTGACTTCTACTGATGTTACTAGGACATCCTTGGAAAAGAGCAGCATTAGCAGAGTGTTATCTGTGTGTTCTCAAGCTTTAAATCAATAACACAGAGAGAAATGCTAAGGTCCTTGGCTTCCAGATAATCCAGATGATTTTGTTTCCTTTTTGGCAGTCTCACAGAAAGATAGGAGAGGAAGTTTTACAATGTCAACAGGGCTGTATGTGTCCATCGGCACAGGAGTCTCTGGTGACAAAAGGTTGTAAATATCCAGACTCAGGATTTCCTTCTTTTTTTCTTTTCTATTTTCTTTTCCTAATATAGAGTATCTCATTTATCTCACTTTGAATATATCTTTTTAAAGGATGCCCTGAAAACCCTTGCAGATTTTATATTTGAAAAAATATATTTGTAACTATCTGCAGCATGTATATTTGTTACACCTCCCATGCTTCTTTTCTAGAAGAAGATTCCAAATCTTCCAAAGATTTTGAAGTAATCTCAACAACCTCCAAAAACAGCAAGGAAATGAAAGCATGGAAAAAAGATGCCTGCTCTCCAGAGTTTTCAGAATGATGACCAGTCCTTGTCAAAAGTGGGAAGGATATAATTTTGACTGACAACAACTATAAGAACAGTTGGAAGAACAAAAGACATATCAGCACTTCAGCACACCTCTCTTACTCACACCACTAAAACCAAGTGCTGTGATTCACGTATCACATACAAAATACCTGAGATTAATTCCTCCAATTTAATTTTCCCAGAGGCTTTGGTCTGTACCAATTACTTAGCATTCCTTCCCTTAACAGGTCTAACTGAAGAAAACCTGTGGGCTGAGGCAGTAATCAAAACCTTCTGGTGAATTGCCCAGTTCATCTCTTTCAGCCAAGATGTGCTTCTTTACATCCAGGGCACCAAGCCAATGCCTTTCTCTGCTGTTTTTAATGGCTAATATCAGCCCCAATACTGAAAGTCCTTGATGGAGAGATCAGGGGCTCTGAAGTTCATCAAAGCCTTCCCAAAACTTTCAGGAGGCAAAGGCACAAGGAAGGTGTTTTCCCCACCTTGTAAATGGTGGGGAAGTGAAGAAGCTCGTGGGACCACTTTCTAAGTGAAGAAATTCATAGGACCACTTACTTTTGTTTCTGCTCCAAATCAGCAAGTGCCCTTGCAGCCTGAGTGCCCTGTATGTGACCTGAAACAAGTAATTTAATCCGTCTGTGCTTTACTTCCACGACTATAAACTGGAGATAATCCTTCTCCACTTCTCCAGGCAGCCTGGAAGATAAATTCGTTAATTCTTGGGAGCTGCTCAATACTTTGACAAATTGGGCTCTCTGCATGCAAGCACTTACAAAAAATTTCTACTCCTGAAGCAACCCTTCTTCTATCTGACAGCTGAAAGATGTAGATTTGAACATACTAATCCACTAGGCCTTAAGACTTTAATCCTCCAAAGTCACCCTAGTGATTATTACGCCCGGTTGAGCATCAGAACTGAACAAACAAATGCTGAATAAAGTCAGCCTGCCAAAAGATTTCGCTTCAGACATTTAGGTTTTGTTGGGGTTCTCCCCCTACCCACCTCGGTCTCTCTGGAGAAAAAGAAAACAAGCTGATTGAATACTAAGACATCTGCCAGACTTGGTTTTTACCACAAATACCGTGAAGCAGCAGCCATGGAATTCAGACCCCAAATATCTTGCTCTGGCCGGGAGGGCAGGAGAATGAATAAGAAAGAGAAGGAAAGAAGAGCATTTGAGGACAGAGAAAAATGTGATAACAATGGTTTTGGTCAGGTCCATTAAAATATTGCGCATCTTCACCGGAAGCAAGCTCCAGGACGAGGCTGGTGTGTGGGTAACTTTAATCGTCACAGTATATATACAGCAGTCACCAGAACCACGTTGATGCTGTGTTTCTCTCTACTTCTCTTTGTTTTGCCATTTACTTTGAACTAAGTTTGCCTCACTGTCCTGAAGAGATGCACAGAGGAAAATGCTTTAAAAACAGACAAGGGGAATTTTATGCCTATGAAGAAAATAATACTATGGGATGAACAGGTCTTTGAGTCAGTCCTGTTTGATCCCCAGTGGTGCAATGAGATTTAGATGGATTGCATGAGCCATACTGCCTCTCTGATAATTGTGAACATAAAAAGACCATAAAGGACATTTGATTTCCTGCATCTCTGCATATATCTTCTCCTATATTATCTTGCCAGATATTGCTGGTGATTTATATAAATCTCATCACTCACTTTTATACATCTATTAATTAGGACTATATTACACAGTTTTATAATTGAAAAGAAAATATTTTAAAACATAATTCTTTGGAAGTAAAATGCTATTATTCCAGAGAAAGCATTTTTTTAGCAACCAGTTGAACACTCAGAAAATACAAATCACCATGTACGTTTCAGGCTAGAGCTAAGTGAGCAACCATTCTTTGTGTTGAAAAAACTTTATCTTCCACCCTGATACCTCCAAGGACTTGTACTCATCTGTTGCTTTGAACTTGTCAGTTACACTTTGAGGTTCAAACACTAAAATTGCATTTGCGAGTGGATCCAAGGTTTACAAGTTTGGTGTGGTTCTAATCAGCAACATGCTGTTCAAGTACTATTTATGAGAATTTGTTGATACAGAAAACGGGACTGGAAATATTGCAAAAACACACTCAGTCTGGTATGGAAGCAACTTTCAAGAAGCTATTTTTGAGTAATTTCCACTTCTTGTCTTGCCCTTAAACAGGAAGCAGTAAAAATCATAACAGTAACTGTGTTTAAGTTCTCAAGCTTACTAAAACCTTGCAAACAATTTCTGACAGCATAGGTTCTGGTAGCTTCTTATTAAATTCAAATAAATTTTATCCTCCTCATTTTGTGTTTTCCTTACCAAGAATACCTGTACTCTCTCAGGTTTTTAGCAGAAAGACTTTTTAGAAGCCAAAGACTACATTTTTGTCAGTGACAAACCTTTGGCAGCAAAGAATTTCTACTACTTCTTCAGAGTTGGAGAATTTGGCTGAGAAGTCATTGTCTAATGGTTATGGCAATGTATAACTACATGAATCATGTTGTTGCCATTGTCCTGAAGCAGCAAATAATTGTAGAGCAAATTAATCTCTTCATTTGTAAGTGCTTAGGATTTTAATTCAGCATGGACACTCAGAACAGTACAAGGAACTCTGTATTGCCCTTCAAATAAACATTTAGCCCCAGCAAATGCTGGTAGAACCATGGATGTTACATGTTTGCCTTATCTGTCCTTGGCTGATAATAAAGGAACAGGCATCTAACAAGCACAATAGTTGTTATGGAGAGGGAAAAAAAAAGCTGCCACTTTCTTTTTGTCAGATAAAAGAAAATAATTTTAAAAAGCATCTTGCTTCTGAAATTATTAGCAGGAGAAAAAGTAAGAAGAGATACTTTTCACCTTTTGCATCTCTCCAATCACTCATCATGTTCTACTTGTTTTACTGGAGAAATCATTTTATCAGCTAATTGTGTTTAGAACAATAGCTGATGAAGCACTTGGGAAACTGGGCTACATGTTCATTGCCCTTGTGCCTGCTCAGGATGTCCACCACGTGCAGGCGACCTCGCAAGCCTTCCCAACAGAGGGGATTTCTGTCCCCGACCTTTGCAGATGTCGTGCTGGGCTATTTTTGTTGGTGAGGTTAATTAAGAATATAAATCGGAAAGAAACTTGTTACCGTGCGGGAAGAAACACACAGTACAATCTTTGTGGAAGTTTTATCTGTGGTCCATATCTCACAGTCATAAAAAAGAATCTGGCTGATATGCATGGGAATTAAATCAGACCCTTAAAAAAAAATATTACAGCAATCTCCTCTTTTGCTTTTCATGCTTTTTTCTCTTCTCTTGCAAGTGAATTAGGACTCTTTAAGTGCTTTCTCCTTGTTACCCCTTTACTTAGTTCAAAGGTATGTGCTGATTTGTGTTTTATTTATCATTATTTATATAATAGTTTCTTTATTAAGAAACACTGTACAAAATATGATTGTATGGTAGATGAGTTAAAATGGCCAATGCTGGCATAGTTTTACAAACAAAGATAGCAGTACCTTGTTGAAAAGGATCTCAGAAAAGCTGGCTGAGAAAGTGCCCTAAGAATGGAAGTAATGCCTGTCCCTTTCTCTGCTCTTAAATATTTACTCCAAGACATTGTGGATAGATTACAGTGATGAAAGTATATCTGTCTCACAGCGTCATTGCCTTAGTTAATTGAAGAATATGCAAGTTTGAAAGTAATGTTGATTGTCTTCTCTTTGCTGCGAGGAGCTGCTGATACCTGTGAGTTCATACACCCATATATGTCTGTATCTATATATATACATACACACACACAATTATTTGTTTTTTGATGTTAAAACAAGATGCTCTACTCTCTCAGGAAAGGATGCTTCCTCCAGATGTGCACTTTTCATGACAGAAGTCTAGATGATGGGGCAGAGTGGGGATGGGAGCAGTGCTGTTTGGCATCTGCTTTCTGCACAGCTGAACAAGAGTATTTCTCAATGCTGTGGCACCACAGCACATTTCAGAAATAGTAAAAATCTACAGTGAGGACATTTCCACTAGGATTTGAGAGGTCAGCACAGAGAAGTGAGAAAACTTTATACAGTTCAGGTCTGAAGTAAGCCTTTAATTACCAAAGCATTTTAGATCAGTCTTATTTTTCTGGAGAAATGAATGCATACCAATGTTAGTCTGGAAAACAATCTCCATGCTTCTGTAAAGGGGTGTGATCTGTGTCTTTTCTAACATCTCTGTCACACTATCAGCCCTCTCTTAAGAAAAAACAGCCATTGGAAATCTGCCAAACCTCAAAGAAATTAGCTCAAAAGAAGCAGCGGTCAACTAACTGGCAAAAATATTTTGCTGTTACAGGAGTTTCATTTTGACCTTCGCCCACTGTTTAATTTTCCTCCTTGTTTCTCAGTGAAGGTGAGGAAGTAATCTTTTAATCATATTCTGGATCAACTCAAAGTAAAACCCCCAAGTCTTACAGCATGCTATTTGTTACTCAGTAATGTAAGCACTGCTAGCTTCTTTTCTTAGTTCCGTTTACCCTTTCTGAAGGAAAGGTAACAGAGCTGGAAAGAGATAGCAGTAATGGTCTCAGTAATATTCTATAAAGAGATAATGTCATCTGCTACTCTTTCAAGGCAATAATTTGTATATACATTTAAAACTGATGTTTACTCCCTAAGTGCTTTTTTCTTGTAGGAATCCACGTTTAATATGTTACCTACCAGGAACATGAAATCCATATCAGCATCACTGCTTTTCTGGTCATAATCCCTCTTCTTATAAATAAGGTATACACTTAAATGAATGACTGTGCATTTCTCTGTGCTAAACTGCTTATTGTACAACTGAACCTACTTCATCAAGTCAGTTTGATTGCTAAATGCCACTGGTATGAAGAAACGTGAACTCTCCAGAATCATCTAGGGTAAAATTCATCTTCTCATAATTAACCTAATTAAAAACGGGCCATCCAGGCTGCATTAGCCACCTAGACTCAAGAGGTAGAAACAAGCCTTTCCCAACAATAAATCATGTTTAGGACCAATGGGATAAATCACAATATGCAAGTGCCTGGGTTTTTTATCATTGTATGCTAAGGTAGATGACATGATTTGCTTGGACTCAATTTCTGACTTAAAAGGGATAAAATGAATCAGATAATACCAATTTTAAAAATTCTACCCTTATCCATTACAATTTTTCTGACAGTTTGTCTTTCTGAACTATGCCAAGAACTTCTCTTTCTCTCCTCCCCTACAGGTAATAATACTGATGAAGCAGTAATTTTAGCTATTTTAACAAGATCAGTGATACTGCATTGCAATGCCAAGACCAATATTCATGTGGAGATGCTATGTTTTTTCTTCTGGTAACATGCTCTCTTGGTTTCTCTTTGTAGTTTCTTGGAACATGGTATTTTTTTTCTCTATTTTTACAAAATTTAAAGTGAAGTTTATGCTTATGAACAGAATCTTGGAAACCAGAGGTATTTGTCTCAGAAGAAGTCCGGTAAGGGCATTGAGAGGACAAATGAACATTCTTCTGAGAGTAACCCTGAAGAATCCCACACTCTTGGCGGAGCGAACAGTTCTGGGTTTTGCAGTGGTCAGCCTTGAGGTGGATCACCAGTGAGATGCATCTTCGAGACCTGGAATTGAGCAGATTCCATCTGTATTTCTCTCATAAATTGCAACTTCTAGCAGAAAACAGAAAAGATCTTTAATCAGTGGTGGTCTGGGCCAGATGTTAAGATATTACTAAAGGTAAAGAGGCTTGCTTTCCCACACAGTTTTTGCATCCTGAAGATTTCAACCAAAAAACTCAGATTACACAAAACACAAAATCTAGGCCAAAATCTTTCCACTTACAACTAGGCAAACCTCATTGTTTTCTTAGCCAAAACCTGGTGTTGTGCAACCGAAACCCTGAGACTCTAGGGGCAGAGAAAACAGGAAGATCATGTATTTATCCACAGACCACTGATTTTCTAGTTTTATACTCCAAGACTATAAGAAACTAGCAATGCCATCCAAGTCCCTTTGGTTGTGAATGCACTATCAATAGCGTATCACATATATATTTTAGATCTTTTGTAGGGAAGCATAACTTTTTTAGACTGTGTTTTTAAATGCTACACTCAAATAGCTTCTGTAGAAGTAATAATGAATTTGGTCTGAATTTGATAGAGACTTTGGGATTTTTTTTCAAGGAAAACTGATACTGTGCTTAAAGTAATTGGCTGTAATCCTCTCACAAAATTTCAAGTTTCTCCTAATGGAACTTTTTTAGTCATTTAATTGCAGAGGGAGACTTTTAACAGAGGGAGTTAGGATGCTGTAAGAGTATAGTATAACCTATGAGGCAGCCTCCCAGCTCCAGAAGTAGTACTAATTATGCTGAGCTACCTCACTTTTACAGGTGGTTGTATGAAACATCTCTAACTGGAAGGAATTAGGCTTCTGCACTGGGATACTCAGCTGTCATGGCCAGGAACTGGGAGGCTTCAAAAAGCCAGTAGGAAGTGCTTAGATTTGAAATTTCCTCTTCAGACTGAGTTGAGTACATGCTTCAATGCTACAGTTAAACAGGATTTAAAAGGATTTGGCCTTCACAATCTGAAATTTATCTGTCTTCAGTCTATCTGTCTCAGCTACAGTTTTCCATCATGACTGTTTATGTATTCTGCACCATATCACTACTGGAAAAATCTAATGTATTCTGCAGAGCAGAAAGTCTCTTCCCTATCTGCAAGCACAGGGACTAGAAATACTGCCTTTCTAATTCCAATTTGTTCTACTTGCCTTGGAGATATGAACAGTGTTTTCACACAGAAAATCTCATAGAATTTTAGTATTGTCACTGTCTTGGTATCTCCTCCCAGAGCTAAGGAGCAGGCAGAGACCAGAGATGCAAGGTGCTGAAGATGTTTTCCACTTACCACCTACCATCCCTGCCATCCTTTTGAGTGGAAGTAGCCATACAGGTAGTCAGCCTAGAATAGAGAGAGGTGTTCCTGATCCATTAATAATCTTAGGATCACATAATGGTTTGGGTTGGAAGGGACCTTAAAGATCATCTTTTTCCAACCCCCCTGCCATGAGTGGACCAAGCTGCTCAGCACTTTGTCTACACTGACCTTGAACGCTTCTGGGGTGGGGTGTCCACAGCTTCTCTGGGCAACCTCTTCCAGTGCCTCACCACCCTTGATAGGAAATAATTTCTCTCTAATATCTAACCTAAATCTACCCTCTTTCAGTTTAAATCCATTACCCCTTGTCCTACCACTACAGGGCTTTGTAAAAGTCCCTCTCCAGCTCTCTCGTAAGCCGCCTTTAGATACTGGGAGGCTGCTACAAGGTCTTCCTGGAACAGTCTCTTCTCCAGGCCAAACAACCCCAACTCTGTCAACCTGTCTTCATAGGACAGGTGCTCCAGTCCTTTGATCATCTTTGTGGCCCTTCTCTGGACCCACTCCAGCAGATCCATGTCCTTTTTTTTGCTAGAGGCCTCAGAGCAGGATGCAGTACTCCAAGTGGGGTCTCACAAAGCAGAGTAGGGGGAAGAATCACCTCGACCTGCTGGCCATGCAGATTTGGATGTAGCCTAGGATGCTGTTGGCTTTCTGGATTGCCAGTACACATTGCCAGCTCAGGTTGAGCTTCCCATCAAGCAATACCCCCAAGTCCTTCTCTCCAGGGCTGATCTCAATCCATTCTCCACCAAGCCTGCTTGATTTCTGGGTTTGCCCTCCTGCAGTTGCAGGACCTTCCTTCAGTAGACAGGGAATTAGGTAGAGATTTTTCTTGCCTGAAGAAACATTTGCCTGAAGTGTTAGACAAGATTATCCTAAATGTCTTTTCTGGATCTTGGGTCTCACACTAAGGGCATTTGGGCACAAAATTCATGTGCTGAACTCTACTCTGAAGTAGATGCTGTCTGTGAACACCTAGACATCTTGTTGCCCATGGCTGTGGTGCAGTCAGCTTAGTGACTGAGTTGGTCCTTTCCAATCCTATGTTCCTAAAATAGCTTGTCAGCATAGGAGCAGGATTTTCTTTCTTTCATACCTTTTTTGTGGTGCTTTAGGGTTTTTCATAGTACACACTCTTGGCATATTTACATCGTCTCTGGGATGAAGCTTAAGTCATAGCTGGTGCCTGAGGCATTACCAAAATATAAATAAAAAGATGATCCTGACATTTCCTGGAAATCTCTTCTCAACATCTGAGTGCACAAGTAATGCTCAATTCACTTTATATCACAGCAGAGCCTGATTTGTACAAGCCTTGACAAGCTCAGTTCTCATCATACGACCTGAATCTTTGAACAGACCTGAGGTCTTCACCCCTACGCTAACCCACCCCCAAGAAAAGTGTTGCACATCATTAAAGGCTCAGCAAAAATAATAAACCATCTTGCTCCCGGCCTTATCTCATGGACATCAGAAGATGAAAGCAGAGGAACGCCCCCGACATCAGGGAACCTTCCCCGTGTGGGAGGATGAGAGTGGCCAAGGTCTCTCAGCACACACACAGCGACAGGAAGAAAATTCAGCAAGTGCAGCACTCCTGGCCCAGCCAAGCACAGAGAACATGAGCCATGAATTAAGATGCTGCCTCCCTTTGATGTCATTCAAGACAGGAGACATCAGCCACAGGTATGCAAACATGAAAGTCAAATGCTATCAATCACAAGGGAGCAGCTGCCTCAGCAAACCCGATAGAGCGTGCGTTTTCATTTGACTAAAACAAATACAATCTGAGAGAAATGAAATAACTGCAGCTGTATCTAAGTCACAGCTGATCTCCTCACTATGAAAGATAGGAGAGAAAACAGAGAAAAATGGCAGATACATATTTGATCAAGATTAGTTATTACAACAAAAGCGCATGCAGGAAAAGGAAGAGTATTTTGGTTTTTTCTTGCCTTTCTGTAAGTTTCTCTGAGACTTTATTCATCATAACAAGAAACATACTTTCTGAAAAGCTCCACACATTTGCTCTGCAGATGTAGCTTTCATTTTTATTATCACTTCAGATGGGTTTGTATGAATGCCTTTGTTATAAGCATTAAGACCTAGATCACGTCACTACCCAGGGTTGGGAAATATGGATCACTCACTTTTGGTGACTGTCCTGGGGCCTCCTGGATCTGCAGTGTAGATGTGGAGGGTTTCACACATGCTACAAAGTGAGCCAAGGAGTGGAAGCTGGAAGCAGGCTGGAAACCCTGACATTTTCAAATCCATCTGCTTCAGCTGGCAGAACCACTACTTAGCATTATGGCACACTTTAAACAGAGATGTCACAGAGCCAGCATTAGTTTAGCTGACTTCTCATCTTTACCCAGGCAGCACCTGATCCAGGAAAGCTCTTCACTTCAGGCTTAGCTGTAACAACTAAACGGTTTACAGGACTATCTATAATTCATCAAGTACTCCAAGTCTGTAAAAATCCTTTGGTGAATGACAGTTCCACTGGACACATGTTTACACCAGTGTGTTTTTCTGAAAGTGTCCATAGACTGTGGTGTGTTTATGGAGGACAGTGACTTCAGTGAGTTGGCAGGCCAAGCCCTGAGAGCAAGTCCATAGGGCTCATCTCAGTGGAGGAGTTAAGACCAGTCAGAGCGAAGAAAAAGTATAACCTGTCTCCTATCTATTTAGTGTCTTAGAAGCATAAGATTGTAATCAAAGTTTTACATTACTACTGAATTACTCTGAGCAGTTAGTGCTTTCAGCAAGGCAATAGCTGGAACAACAAACATAATGTGGATGATACATATGTACGTGTGGCAGTAAAAGCAGCACGATTTTTTTTCAGAAAAGAATCTTCACTAGAAGAAGAACAACTATTTTCTCTCTGTAAATTTTTAAAGACTGCCTGCATAGAAGTCTGAAAACAGGTGACAAGATACCTCATGATATATGTTAAGAGCTGTCAGCTGAGATTTGGACCCCTGTTCCTGCATTCATTATTGTCCATGGATTCCTTTCCTGCTTCGCACCATCTTGCCTTGATGAAAGACTGCAGAGAAAAGCCAGACAGAGACTGAAACTGCAGTCAGAATTCTGCAGCATTCAGATCACATTTACAGCTGTTTCAAATCACAGCAGCCCATCTACCCAGTGACACAGACCACAGAGAACCCGCGAGTCTGTCTTTTTTCTCTTCACTGGTGCCCCATTGACAACTCAGTTGAATGCAAGGCTTCGTGCTTCCTTTCAAAGCCCTAAGCAGGACTGACTTCAATTACCAAGTGCGCTTCATACTGTGTGACTCTCACATCACGTACATCCTGTTGGAAGGATGGACTTGTCATCTTCAAGTAAATATTGCGAGTGCAGGAAACAAAGCTTCCCGAAGGACAGCCTGTGACCCTGGAGCTCACTCCTCGAAAGGCACAAATGAACAGGAACAGCTCTACCATGGCAAAAGGCAGCAAGATCGCTCACTTTGTCCCATTGCTGTGGCAGGCAATCAAGGAAAGAAGCAGCTTCTCAAATAAATGGATAAGAAATGTACAGAAGCATGGGGAGCCATATGTTTTCCTAATAGGTAAACAGAGGGAGTGGTTAATATAGTTTGTCCCTTGTTGGCAGGAGACAGTCACACACAAAAAAAAAAAGGTAGACTTTTGTTGGGTCTGAGACTTGTTCAGTATTTCATAATACCGCACATATTACATGTTACCAGTTCATTGGTGGTCAAGAAGCACACACCTTCTTTCAGGTTTTACTTGCCTGGCTCCCTTACTTTGGATGATGGTTTTTCTTGTTCCCTTAATTCCCAGTAGTAACATAGAGTATATAAGATTCAGATACTATAAAATATTGATTTTAGTTTTAGTGTGTAAACTAGGTGATTTCCTTTTCAAACTGTACTTTGTAAAGCTGTCATTTTAAAAAAAAATATTTGTTTTCATCTTTTTGCGTTATACTTGGTCATATGAGTATATACTGATGAGTAACCCTAATAGATCATTAATGTTATTTATGCTTTTGAAAATAGATAAAAGTCCAAATTCCTTTATTTTACTAAGAAAACAGACTAATATTTATTGTGTTATAAGCTGTTGTTTTAATACTCCTCATTATATCTCTTATTCTAAAGAGTAAGGCTATTTATGTACTTTTTTTAAGAAAAACAAATGTATCTTTTTAACTGCATGCTTTCAAGGATAAAATTTTTTGTGCACATGTGTGAAAAGACCCCAAAACAGAAGAGATTTTATGTCTGTGCAACAGCAAAATCCTACAGCTGGTTCCATTCTAGGATACAGTGGAACAGGTACTTCACAACTACTCACACACTCACATCTTTTAACTGTAAGCAGCAGAGAAGAGCATGAGTTACTACAAAAGCTGTCTGCAGAGTGATGCCCTCTTCACCCATTCCTTGCTGGTTCAAGCATGATGGTTTTCCCCAGCTTCTGTGAAAAGCATGTAGGAAAACCCATCACTTGATTTTTTAAATATGAATTGAAAAATGAGCTGCTTCTACATTTTTGTTCACATTTAAATATACAGTAAATTATGAGTCATACAATTCCATATTGAGGTTTTGCTTTTTAGTGAAAATATGAAACATACAAAAGAAAACGCTAACTTTTGTCCCCCCACTCCTCTAAAATTGATAATGTCTTCTGGATCCCCTTTATTAAGGACATAGTAAACATATATAACACTGAACAGCTTTGGAATGGGATGCAAAATATACAAAATCATAGAATACCTCAGGTTGTAAGGGACCCATAAGGATCGTTGAGTCCAACATAGTTGCATTGCACCCAAGCATAAAGAAAATTTACTACATAGTTAACCTTGTTTGCATGTTTACATACTAGGCATGACGTACACTGTAGTTCAGGTGGGTAGCTGCTGCAACTAGTGACACCAAATGTCACAAAATTCTCCTTATATTTTACCTCTCTTTGGAAAACTGGGCTTTTTTTGGTCAAAATATCTGGGACTCATTAATAAAGATTGCACAGGAACAGATAAATCCAGCTTCCTTTAACCACACACAAAAGCAAATGGTTTTTTTAAATAGCAATTGTCATTTCAGAATGAATTATGATTTAAGATGCATTATGTAATTTTTTTTCATGTTGTGCCATTTGGTCTCTGATCTGTGAGGAGGCTCTATGCTTTCTATGGAATCAATTAACCCTAAAGACCAGCCATAGTTCCACCCTCATGCTTTAATGGAAAACACTAGACTTCTTCTTTAGTCACTTCTAAAGTAATATGTGACTTGAAACATACAACTTTGCAAGCTAGCTGGCCAGGATAGTATGAATTCCTCCATTTCTCCATCTTCATTGCTACATGAGATACCTGGATACCTGGAGCACAGCACATGACAGTAAATAATAGATATAGGTCTGGAATACAGCTAGGGGAACCTTGACTTTCTGTCTCAACACAATCTCTCAAACAAGAGCGTATGCAAGGTACTGCACAAAGCTGAAACTGAAAAACTGCAGCCCAAAGCAAAAAAAAAAAAAAAGAAAAGCAACTTAAAAGACTCAGTCACACAAATATTCTCCATCCAGGCCACCAAGTGAAATTCTAGCTAAGAGTGGTGGCTAAATACACAGAAAGACATAAATTACAAACCCAGACCTGTGTAGGTATACACGCATACACACACACATAGACACACACACACACTCACCCCGTATCAGGTTATATGTTTGAACTAAACTGTTTCTGATTTTAGAATTCTCTTTTCTCTTCCCTTAAAACTCTCCAATTTTTTTAGCATGGGTATGTTTCCTGTCCTAGCAAACAGCATGTAAGAAGAACCTGTATATTTCTTTTATATCCAACCACTGAATTTCCACGAGTTGTTGCAAAACAAAATCAAAAAAATAATAATAAAAAGGGCTAAAAATCATCTTTGCCTCACCACACATCTCCCACACTCTTCCCCCGAAACCCAGGGGAAAACTATTAGAGTTTCATGATTTTCTTGAGAGGGATAATATATGTGGTTGCCTTCAGAAGAATGATGAAATACGCTCCAAACTAGTGTCCATCCTAGCCAGTGGCTTGCCAGCCAGTGGCTTTCTGTGCTAAGCAGGTTCCAGCCTGTGAGCCTTGTCTAATTGCCATGATGACAGATTCACACTGGAAAAGAAAGGTGGTCGTTCAAGCCACTTTTATGGTGGTTTATGCCACTAAGCCAAAGCCAAAAAAGCTCCACAAGCCATCAGACCAGTGACTTTAATGTCAGGGTTCAAGGACACTATAATTCTGTAGCCCTCTTCACATCTGGAGGAAATGAGTCCAGTGTGGAGAGGAAAGCACCGCATTATCCACATGTCACAGCCTGCTCAGCTGATGGGCTGGCACCTGTTGGGGACTGTGGCAATCCCATTGCACCTCTTCCTTCTGCATGTTTGCAGAAAGGTTCACCCTTAGCAAGTGAGTGTCTACTTTTTGTACTTCACCCACATTGAGAAAATGCTCACTGTAGCTCATTTGTGCTTTGCAAAGTTTTTAAATCAAGTTATTGTTTATCTGTTTTAGTATTAGAGAGTGTTTTTTCTTGTCATTTATTTTGGAAATTTTTAAATATACAACAATTTAAATATTCTATAAGAATGTTTGTCTCCTAGATCTCTTGTGTGTCTTGTATCCAAGAGTTCATCTTCATTAAACACAATTAAAGATAGCAGAGTGAACGAAGTATTTTGATTTCAGAGAATAAAAATTAACTGTAACATCATAAACACAAAAGAGGGTGAAACATAGCAAGAAAATGATGCCATGGATGGATTCAGTTGAATCCAACAAAGGTCAGTACAGGTGTGACTGAAATCACTTATGTCCTGGATATGTCAGCTGCAGATCACAACTGGAAATTAATTTGTCTTTCAATTTACAAGGAAATGGAAGCTGGGAGTGAGGAATGCAGCATGTGACCGCTACAAATACCTGAAAATAATTCCTTTGTAATTTTGTAATCCAAATCATGCTTTTTCTTAGTATTTTGGGTTTGGTTTTTTGTTGTGTTTGTTTGTTTTCTGTTGTTGGTAATAGTTTTTTGTTGCTGTTGTGGATCATGAACATATGTTTATTCAGAATATTTTATCATTCCCCTACCACTGGTTTATTGAGTTTTATTTCATTTGTGTGAAAACAGTGCTTAATCTATAAATGTTCTCCTTGATGGAATCTTTCCATTTCCATAATGACAGTGTTGCATACCGTTCAGTGGCAGAACAGAGAACACAATAGAGGTTTCATGTCTTTGAATCCACTCCTCTGTTCACTACTCTGGTCTGAAGTGGAAAGAAAGAGGATGGTAACACCTTTTTTGTGGGGTCATAAGACTCTTCCCAGTTCCTTCACCTTGTTTTAGGGGTAGGTCAAAGGACAACATACCCAAATCCATAGACTGCTAATGTCAAGTCAAGCAAGGAAGGAGTTAATACCTGTGATAGGAAGAGTCAGCTTCAACTGTCCTCAACCTGGTACCTATTAAGGAGTAGTTATGAGAGACAGGTGAGAGATAAAGTAGGGAAGTTTTATAGTGTAGGAGAGAATGAGCTAAAGACAGCATTGGGCTGATTGTTGGGGTAGTAAGCAGAGCCAGGTGTTTGAAGTCATGGAGAGAGAGGAGATTTATAGGCTCCTTCAGTAGACAGAAACCTCCTTTCTTCTTCCATCTGTAAGTAATGAGATACTAGTAGGGCCTAAACCAACTAAAAGCTGTTGTACAGAAAATACCAAAATAGCTTGTAGGTGCCTGAATATTTGCTTAAGACTGAAGAAAGGATCATAAATTAATATGCACTTCATGTAGTTCCCGGTGTTCCAGGATTCATCTCATGCCCTTGTGTGCATTTGTTGTTTGCCTTTTGAGGGTTACACTTTTAGAAAGTTTTAAGGAATACCCCTGAGTTTCAAGAAGTATGGTAATTTTTAGGAGACAGACCTGGCAGAACAAACTACTCATGAAGAAACACTTTATTTTTGCAAAATACTTCTTGCCTGAAAAAGACAATATGTTTCTCAGTTTCTGTTAGAGCAAGCTGGGAATTATTAATCATTATTCCCATTCCTAGGCTGTCGGCTGCTCCCCTCTCTGCCTACTATTTCCCAATTCAAAATCTATTGTGAAAAGTATATAAATCATAGTGGATAACTACCTCCTATACAAAAAATTACTTTACAATTTAGTTTTTATTTCCACTCCCAACTAATATATTCTTTTTATTTATAACACAGGCTGAAAAAAAGACTGCTGAGTTATTTCTTCAAGGTCTTACTGAAGGACAACAAAGCCTATGAAGTTTGAGTAGTGGGGAAAGGTTCTGAGTGCCAGCTTCTGCCAGGTTTCCTCTGGAGGCTCCATGGTAACAGTAATGCCAGAGCTGCAGGTGAGAGGACAGAGCTTTTCTACATACTTAGCTCTAACCTACAGGATCATCTTCCCTGAACCAGCCTTTTTTACTGAATATTTGGTAAGAAGTGGCCAGCTCAGGATGAAGGTCCTTTCAGACTCCTGAGTTTTAGCTGCTTGCCTTAGAGGGTAAAAGTGCAAGGCATTGTGGTGAATGTATTCAATTCAAATTATAAGACACAACCTTGCAGTTCCTTTCAGGATTCTCCTATCTTAGTCTTAGGGAATTGTCTTTGGGGTAATGATTAAAATGTAAACTCCGAAACTGATGTGTTTTTCTCTACTCATTAATGCTGTGGCATAACATTCTTGTCAGACGCGCTGCTTTCTTTAGTGGTCATTTGGCAACAGTGACTGCCCAAACCACAAAACACAATAGTGGACGTGCTGGAGCACTTATCTTTTCCCATGATCCTTTGTCAACCTATTAAATTCATACATCTTAGTGCCAGCAAAACTAGAATAATTTGGGGAATGGATTTTGCAACATGATTTTTGAGGAAGAGGGAGGGGCAGGGCTCAGAAGGTTAAATCTGTGCTGTGCAAGTGCCTTGGCTCTTTTTCCCTGCAGAGCCAAAATATGAGGTTCTGACAAGTGACTTTTATTTGAATTTTTTGACTGCTGGGTGCTTCAGAGGAGGTCTGCTCAAGTACTCTAGGGACTCCATTCCTTCCCTTTCCCTGTGCAGTTTTCCTGCAGCTGGTCAAAACTTTTATGTTGTGGGCTGGCTGAAATGATTTGGACTCTAATTAACTGAACTAGTAGTAAATTAATTCAATGAAATTTTGGCAGTAGGTCTGCATAATACTGGTTTAACAACGCACTGTTAACTTAGGTGCTTTCCGAAGTGGAAAGTCTTAAGGGAGCATGTGTTTACCTTTAGAGTGCTTCCAAAATGCCCTTGATTTCAGAACGCAGCTCTTTTTCAGTGGTTTGAAAACACAACAGTGCATAAGCTGGCCTCATGGGCTATCTGTGACAAGGCTGAACGATGTACTTTCAGGAAATCCGAATATGCTGCCTATGCTTTGACAACTCCATGCTGGCTATCACTACATGTTGCAGCAGATTTCTCCCCGTCCTGCACAGAGCCCAAGGACTCAGCTGTGCCCTGCAAAGCTTCCTGTTTACAGCCATGCATCCTCCAAAAACAGAGTGCTCTCTGCTTCCCACATCCCAGAAGCCATTGACGGATCCCGTAACATCCTGTGCCTTTCCGTCGTCACAGCACTGCTTTTTCTGAGAACTGCCGGGAGAAGTTGCTCACAGGATTGTTAACAATTGGTCATCACCTTTTGGATGTGTCAGACCGTTGAGTGCTCTGGACCGCTGGGCTTTGCAGACAAGGAAACAATGTCAACAAAACATTTGCCCTTTGTTCCCTCTGTATATTGAGTTCCGTGTGTATCATAGCGGATAACATGCTTCCTACATGGAGAAAACCCAGTGCCTTTTCGTTTGAGGCTGAATGTTATATGGCTTAAATTGCACAGACTGAACTGGGACACAAACGTAGCTCAGTACCAAATGGTCCTGGCAGCTACAGAGCTTTTCTCCTTCATTTGTCTTCTCGTGGTTACAACCAAGCTATGTACATTGTCTGGCTCCCACCTGCAATGTAGTCTCCTCAAGGAGAAAAATGTCCAGTCTCCAGCTCCCTCCAAAGAGGATCCCAGATTAAGACTTCATTCTTCTCATTTCTTCCTCTGCCCTACAATGCACTCCTGTTGTCCTCAGTGGTTACTTAACAGCACTCGAGAGAATGACCAGGAATGATAAATTGGAACATAAAGAATGAAGTCCTCTCTGGTGGGGAAAAATAAAATGAGTTGACTGATACTTTTGTTTGCTGAGGGCTGCCTACACAGGCATACTTTGGGTCATTGAAAAAAAAAATCATTAAAACTAAGCATGCTCTTTTTTTTTTTTACGAAGTAAGTTATCTTCAGACTGTGGAGCCCAAACCTAACCTCAGCCTTGCACCCACTTTTAGTAAGAAGAAATCTGGAGCCATGAGAAGTGGCCTGTACCACCTCCTGTAGCATTCTATTCATGGCAATGGTCAGGGAACTGGTCTCTTCCCATCCCTGGGTCCTGCCTATGGAAGAATGATGGGGTGTCAATGCCTGTGTGTGTGTGTCACACAAATCTCACAAATAAAGGTCAGGATTTTGCCTGAGTGTGCAAATCTAGATTTGCCATGCAGTATTAAGACTGCATGAAGTTTGGAATACACATTGCTTCTGTTTAAAGATTACCTCTAATTAAGCCTTTCCAAACATATTTGGGATTATAGATCACCCACAACCTTTCCATTGTTCTTGAAGTCAAAACAGCAGCAGCCACAACCATGCACAACACATTATTAAAAGAAAAGGACTAGTTTAAACTAAGTTCTATAATTGTATGCTACTAAGTAAAATGTATACTTTAAAAATTCTTTCCAACATGTGAAATGATACAATAGAGGGTAGAACCCTACACCAAAAAAAGTTGCTATAAGCCTCAAAAACTATCTCTACTGGAGAAAAAAGTATTCTCATATATATAAAAATAGTTAAATGCTTGAAAAAAAAATTGAATAGCCCCTAAAACTACAGCTGAAAGCAAATTCTTCAATCTAGAGTTTAAATTAATGCAATAAAAAAGGAACTGCAAGTTAGCTGAAAACCTACTTTTCTTATTCCTCAAGTAAAGTCAGTAATGAAATCAAATAGTGAACAGATCTTCCTTCCTACATGCACTCTCAAAAACAGGCAATGAACACAGAATTTGTGTGAAATAGGGCTTTGGGAAAAGCTGTTGCCAAAACTCATTAACTGTACACACTTCTTAATTTTTTCCCCATCCAGCTGGAATACACATATGACCTTCTCACTGAAGAATTATTTACACGCATGCATAATGTCAAGCAAAGAGAAACCCAAAGGAACAATGCAATAACCTGGCACATGCCTCAGAATTTTAATGCATATTTCTTGACTTAGTGTATGTATGTAATATCTTTGTAGGAACAGAAATAGAAACTTTGCTCTTTAAAACCTCGTTTAATTGATTGTTGGAGTGCTGGCACACTATCATAGAAACACAGAATAACTGGAGTTGGAAGGGACCTTTAAAAGTCATCTAGTCCAATACTCCTGGCATAGGCAGGAGCATCTTCAACTAGAGCAGGTTGCTCAGGGCCCCATCTAACCTGATCTTCAGTGTTTCCAGGGATAGGGTCCCAGGGCAACCTGTTCCAGTGTTTTACGACCCTCACTGTAAAAAACTTCTTGCTTATATGTAGTCTAAACCTACCTCCTCTTAGTTTAAAACCATTACCCCCTGTCCTATCACAACAGGCCCTGCTACAAGTTTTTTCTCCATCTTTCTCATAAGTCACTTTTAAGTACTGAAAGGCCATAATAAGTTGTCCTACCAGTCTTCACCAGGCTGAACAATTCCAACTCTTTCAGCCTGTTTTCAAAGCAGAGCTGTTCTAGCCCTCCTCTTCAGGACCTTCAGGCCTTTCTTCAGGACCTGAGACTGAGTACTCCAGATGGGGTCAGAGAAAAGTAGAGGGGGAGAATCACCTTCCTCAGCCTTTTTGGTCACACTTCTTTTGATGCAGTCCAGGATAAGGTTGTCCTTCTGGGCTGCAAGAGCTCATTGCTGCCTCATGACCAGCTCTTAATCCACCAGTAGTACCAAGTCCTTCTCGGCAGGTTTGCTCTCCATCCCTTCACCCCACAGTCTGCATTGATACAAGGGGTTGCCCTGACCCAGTTGAAGGACCCTGTACTTGGCCTTGCTGAAATTCATGAGGTTCCCATGGATCCACTGCTCAAGCTGTTCCAGGTCCTTCTGGATGGCATTTCACCCCTTAGGCATGCCAGCTGCACCACTCAGCTTGGTTCATTTGAAAACTTCCTGAGGGTGCACTCGATCCTTGCGTCTACATCATTGATGAAAATATTGAACAGTAGTGATCCCTACATGGACCCCCGAGGGGGGGTACGTTGTCACCGATGTACATCAGGACATTGAACCATTGACCACTACGCTCTGGATGAAACTGTCCAAACTGTCCAACCAATTCCTCATCCACCAAGCAGTCCATCCCTCAAATATATATCTCTCCAATTTAGAGAGCAGGATGTTGTGGGGAACCAGAAATTCAGATATGTGACATCTATAGCTATCAAGCTACTATCAAGGAACAGATTTAGCGTTGCATTTCTTGGTTGACATTGGGTCTTTGATGTAACTACTGGCAAGGCAGGGTTTATTTTCCAAGAATAATTTTGGATGGGAATGTTTCTTTTTGCTTGGAGTGAACTTTAGATACCAGGTGAGTAGTCTGCTTTGCAACTGCGTATTTGACAAACTGTATGGCTGAGGTATACACATATTTATTTCTGTGAGACTGCTATACGTTTTCCTTTAATTGGGTGGAATTATCTTGTTGCTAGATCACAGTAACAGCAAAGGTGACTCAAGTTCCCTGTGAATTTTTCTGTGACAGAGTACCCTAGGTAATTCAGGAAAAGTCCAGCCCAGCCGCATCCCATAGCTATTGTGTGATTGTCATTGAGTCAACAAAAGGCTTGACCCTGAGTGGAAATTACATGAGGCCAAGATAAACTTATCAGTCTCAATAACCTTCACACTTTTTTTCTTCCTTCCTTCTATTTCAACTCATGCTAGTTTCACTCTGGGGTAGCACAGATGCCTTGTGAGCCACTGTGACCTTCCTTTCCCTTTCTAAATCTCATTAATCTATTCCTTCCTCCATCCAAAAAATTATGGACTCAGTGAAACTTGTTACAACAAGCCCTCAGAGAGGCCTGACTTTATTTTGGCTTTATAAAGGATGCCATCAATACCTGCAGGACTACAAGATGGTGCAAAATGGCACCTTGTAAGGCTTGTCACCTCTCAGAAACAGAAGCTTGATAGAGACCTACAGTCTCACTCTTATTGCCATGGGTCAGTCTCTAGTTTAGGGTGGATTACTTCACATTTGTCACTCCAGATCTCAGGTACTGTCCTCTGAAGTAAAAAAAAAGACAGCTTAGCTGCTCTAGCAGCCTCTCTACCCATTTCTGTGACCCTCTCTTGTGTTGTGAGTCCTCAGGCCACTTCACAGCCATAGACATTAACCATTAACCATTGCCACAGACACCAATTATTTCCAGGCTTCAGCCACTACCATATTTTCAATGAAGACAAAAGGGAATATTTGCAAGCCCAAGATAACAGTTCATAAGAACCATGGCAATTTTAGCACCTCGACCTGAGGTTTGGGCTCTAAGTAAACTTAGCAGTATTTACTCATGTTCTGGTATGACTACACTGCACCACAGCTGGCTGCTGGTCTTCCTAAATCACATCAGTACTAATTGTCTGACTCCTTCACTGATGTTACAAACACTTCAAAAGGCAAATTCAACATCAGCTAAAAAACTATTTGGGTTTGAATTATCCAAAGACTTCATTAGCACATACCATAGACTGTTCACTGTATTCACTATGTAAAAAAAACAAATACCGTGAAATAGAAAAATGAGTTGTGTAGTTTTCAGTAACAAAAATTATGTTCAAGAGGCCCTTTTAACAAACAAAAAAAGGGATGTAGAAATGAAGTTACAGATGGCTCTACCCACCCTTTTCCCTTTCAGCTGAGAGTTCAAGCTCCATGCCAGGAAGCAGGCATGTGCCTAGGGCTAACTGTGCTCTTCAACACTATTTAAGCACTGCTCTTGGAAGAGATGCTGTCTTTGGGGAATGGCTGTCAGACTAAGGTCATGTCTACACACCTCTGCTATTTGCCTATGTGTCATTTTTTTTTCAAGAATTTGGAAATGAATGCCAACATCCAGATTTGCATTTCCTCTATCTCTGCTAAGCAGTTTATTCTGTTTAAGATTCTATTTGTGAACTTTCTGACTGCTACATTTACCACAGTTGTATGCTGATCTACAGCATTAAACACCATGTTTTGTTGAAATTTCTGGACATGCAATACACAACATTCATGACATTTTAGAACTAAGTGATTAAATAGGCAACAATCTCTAGAATGTAGATAACCTCAATGTTTCTTATGAATTTACCTGTTTCTTATGAAGTTAGTGGTGGTTTTAGCAATGCTGGGTTAATGGTTGGACTCAATGATCTTAGAGGTCTTTTCCAATGTACATGATTCTATGATTCTAGTGCAGTCCTTTCTCTCACACCACAGTATAGATCACAGCAATTCATTTCCAGAAACTTTTCCTGCTTTCCTAACAGTAGAAACACTGCTACCATCTACACTGATTTTTATTCAATTCCCTTCTCCATAGATAATGGTGAGACCTATACTTAAAATGTAAGTATCATAAACATCTTTTTAAAGTATTTTTGCTCTTCATTTAAGACTGCTTTACTGCAGGCTCACTAGGCAGGACAGGATCTGAATTGGGTTTTTTTTTGTGATTTCCAACAGCTCCTCATTTTCTCTGAAGACACATGCAGTATTTATAAGTCTTGTATTTTACTGGGGTAAGTTACATCGTACTGACAGCCTATTGTCCCTGCTAGTTGTCAACGGACCCTGGTAATTTACTCTTTGTCTCTCTTTCTGTACCTGAGGCAAGTTTAGCTGAGTACTGTGCTAGATGGCTCATAAAAATTCCATTACAGCAGCTCCCAAGGTGAAGGAGTCTCCATGAGATATTTCTCATACAGACTGCCTGAAGACCAGAGACTGTGACTAGGGAGAAAAAAAATTCCCCCAGTGTGAAAGCAGATGTATCCACAATCTTGTCCTGAACTTTTCCTGCCATACCAGCAAACATCAGCCAGATTAGTCAGGTGGGAGCAGTGTGAGCTGCAGGAGGATCAAGCTGCAGCTGTGCTGGTGCTCTCCAACAGCCTAGCAGAGAGGAGGAATTCATCCAGATTAGTTTCCTCAATAATATCCTTTATAATTCATTGTAATTCCCATTGTAATGAGAAGCACTCTATAGCTATCACAAAGAGGTCTTGATTTAGTATATTTAAAAATAGAGAATGGAAGTGAAAATCAAGGATTAATAATGTCCAGGTAGAATGAGTGCACACAATTTATCTGTGTCATCTGTACTTTGAGTTCACTCATGCAAAGTATAACCATCCATGAAGGGCTCAACCCATGAAGAACAGCATCCATCAGAGCTTCAGACTCCAGTATAACACAGTTTGTCTTGGAGAATCTGGTTTCTTTCTTGATTAGAGCAATATGAACAGAAGTCTAACCTTGCTCAAAGAGTGATATACCTTTCAAACTTTCCTTCCCTGTTGACTTTTCTTTCTGAGTAACCAGAAAATGCTGAAAAAAATAAGGTAAGTAAATTCAATATTTAGATCTGATTATGTTACTTTCTAAATCTCTGCTCAAATTCTGGAAATTAAATGGTCCTAGAAGTGCAAAGACTGCATTGAGGTTTTGTTGTTCTCCAGGCCATTTTCCCCTGAATGTGTGAATGAAGATCTCATGAAAATTAGTAGAGTTATATTCATCTAACAACACTAAGGAGAAAGCCCTGCTAATCCCTTATTTTACTGACAATATTAAAATTACAAATGTTCAATTTTTAATTATTATCTGACTCTATTAATGTCTAACCTCATAACTTATGGCAGCTACATTTTTGCATGACATGCCCAGGCTGCTGAGGCAGTATTTCCAGCCTACATTTACATTAATCTTTTTTTCCTCCAATTTGTTATCAAATCTATCATTCAGAAAGATATTTGAAATCTGACCCAGTTTCTTTAACAATTTGAGACCCAGTGGAAGATGTGAATAAAGGGATGGACAACTGAGAAGTTGGTAAATCAAGCTATTGATTTCAGAACAATATCACAAACTTGTATGACTCAACACTGCAAAGGCAGCATAAACCTACCCAGCAGGGATTTTTTTCTCCAAAATTATGATGAGCAATTATATCTGTTTTCTGAATGTCTGCCTTTTAACCTGCTTTTTTTTACACAGCTACTGTAGTGTGATGGGTCTATGCCTCCAACTCAGGCCCTCTGCCCATAACTCCATGGTGTGGATACTGGATCAAATGCAAAAAAAAAGGTATTTTTGTTGTGAGATTTGAGAGCCCAAGATCTCCCCAGATGAAAGTTAATTTGCCTCTTCCTTTCTTACTCTGGTTTAGTGCTATTGAGACAGAGCTACAAGTTCTGCTGTGGAAGAGAGATTTATAATACATAGCATTAAATCAGTTTTTACCCTGTATTGTTAAATGCTTTTTGAGATTGATCTACTCCCCACTGAAGTCAGTGGGTGGTTTTCCACTGAATTCAATAGCTCTTGGATTGAGCCAAAATGAAGGAATGAAGCAGTAGGACACTACAGCACATACAAAGAGCAGGACAGTACATTAAATGCATGTGTTTTCTCATCACAATTGGTGTTTCAGGCTGTTTAATCACTGCCTCTCCCCAGATAATAACAAAAGATATCTGGGCCTGGAAAAGATAAATTATTTTTTCTTCTATTGATTTTTGTTTTAGGTGTATCCAAACAGCACATGCCAAAATGTGACACAATTCCTATGTATATGTAAATTCAGAGAAGTTATAAAAAAAATAAATTTCCTTGGTACTTTAAAAAATAGTTACCTAGCTTTTAAAAAATATTTAGGTATTCACAATATGTCTTACATTCTCATAGGAAATTACATGCCAGCATGCATGCATATAT
Source organism: Dicrurus megarhynchus (assembly GCA_013399195.1). Classification (NCBI taxonomy): domain Eukaryota; kingdom Metazoa; phylum Chordata; class Aves; order Passeriformes; family Dicruridae; genus Dicrurus; species Dicrurus megarhynchus. Next base: position 901,182 of record VXAD01001115.1, read on the forward strand.
TCAAACCCAAGCAAACATCAGAAGAATTTGTCTGGATGGTAGTTCATAAGTCTTAATATCTGCTAATATTAGTCATCTGCAGCATTTAAGTTTTATTAAATGTACAAACTATGTGACACTCCACCCTTGTTGCAACATCAACTTGCAGTGTCCAGTATTTTCATATTTCAAGGACTTTTTGTCTTTCAGGGCAGGGGTCTGGAGTATCTGCGTAGTGGGAAAAAATAAGGAAAGGGAAAAAATAATTGTAATATTTTGTAGACACTGAGGTAACTTAGTCAATGCATAGCTTTTATTTATTTATTTAAATTTACTGAAACAAAGTCAAACCCTGAAAAGTTAAAAGCTAATCATAGTATTTATTATAAATTCACCCTTGTTGCATATGCACTACATAAAAAAAGTTTTACATGAGTGATCAAATAACATAATTGTTTAATAAGACTTCCTTTCATTGAGAGGATGGATGGTGCTCCAGGGATGAGTGAGCTATGAAGTGACAAGCAGAAGGAAGTGCTTTCTCTCAACTCCCAATATCCATTGATTCGACCATTCATTCAAAGAAAAGGAACTAAATCTTGGGTACATGCGAAATGAGGAAGAACTTCTCATGTACCATAGCATAAAAATGTGCTCCAGAGCAGAGGATGTAGAAAGAAATTAACATAATTCAAAACATTTTGGAGGCAAGAGAGAGGAAAACTAAGATGCATTTCTGTGGAGCTGGTGCTGGGTCTCTGAGGCCCTTAGCTTGTTGTGAGTAGCTGTGATATATTCTGCCTCATTTCAATCCTAGAGGAAATTACAAATCCTTAAAAACCCCACAACAGTCATGAAACATGAAATATTGAAAATCTGAGAAAACTTGATGCTTTCTGGGATATTTCCAGATCCCACTTAATGCGTGACTCATGATAGTAATTATCCTCTCCATGCTAGGGGTACAGTAACTAATTAAGTAGGCTCATGAAAGCACCTTCAGAATCTGGAAGGAAAGCATAACTGATGTGATTATATTCCTGACAGGTTCCTCTGTCCAAAGCAAACTTAAAACTGCTTAAGTCCACAGTTCAAATGAATAGAAATCAAGTGCCTGGAAGTAGTTTAATGCAGTTTAATGTACCATTCACTTTAAAAGATATTGTTCTTTGGAGGAGTCATTCTTTATATTTTATGATGTTTGGAGGCAGAGCTGCCTAATGACTATAACTAAAAGCTCTCTGGGTTACAAGTACAAATGAACTATTTAAACATCACTCATTATAGGGGAAGACTGATGGCTACCTTGATTCACAGCCGGCCAAGTTAAAATAAGTTCAAGGTACTGAACCTCCTAGAAACCAAATAAACTGCACAGCCTGAGCGAACCCAAAGGACAACACTAACAAGAGTCATGCTGGCACCCTCTCTTGAACTCTGAGTTTCTGAGAAGGGATGATCAAAGCTCCTGTGCTCTTGATAGAAATCCAGCTGCCTTTGTATCACACATTTACATCCTTACTATATTGGGTTTTTGTTTGGCTGGTTTTTCTTACTATCTAGTAAACAGGATTAAAGATAATTGACAAAAGAAAGAATAAAAAAGATGAAAAGAGGAAAAACGGAAGTCAGAAAAGCATCTAAGCTTTCCCAGAGAAAAGACTACTAATAGAATTAATGTATTTGTACTGACATTGAACCAGAGAGTTATGGACTAGAATTTGCAGAGTAAGGACCTTACATCTATGTCTGAGAGAGTTGCTCAGTCACATCTTTCCCTGTTGAGCTTCTTTGGAGGTGGTGCTGCAATGAATGTTGTTTTCACATTATGAGAAGACAGAAAGTCACTTCATCCTGGATGGATCTAGTAATCAAAGTCCTCCTTCTTCCCAAAGGCATTTGCTGACATTTAAGTTGCTGAGGTATAAATGGGTAAGGGCAAAAAGCTCTCTTGCTTAGAAAGCAAAGATGATACCCAAACACTTACTAAAAAAAAATCTGTGGTTCACTGTTTCACTTAGCTGAGAATCCAGTTCATATATAAATAAATCTGTGTACATCTATGTTTGTGTCCAAATTTATAAACTTCACGTTATATATGCATATGTGTGTGACAACATGCACTAAAATGTTTAGCTCTTTAGAGTTTTGCAATGCCTTTTTCTTTTTACTTTATTAATTTTTTTTTGTCATTTGTATTTAATAATTTAAAGGGAGAAGACTATTTTTAATGCTCTCATCACAAAGCTCAGACTAGTTGTCAGAAGTATTAGACAAGGTGATATTCCTTCCCTACTTCCACACACACTCACATGCACAACATAATAACTTACATTTGAAAAACCCGGATGACTTCACAGCCTTCTGCCAAAGACCTTAAGTTTTTAATGCTACTATTAAAATTTTCCCTCTGCAGCTAGGTTTCAAACACTTAAGATTTTGAAGTACTTCCATTACAGATGTCTGACACTATATTTTCCACTCTGATGCACACTTCTGAGAATTGAATTATATAAATAAATGAATCCTGCATGTGACAACATGTCTCGAGAGAATTAATACTATAAAAACATGTTTTAGCTACTTATGTTAATTGATTTTTAGTCAATCCTTAAACATGCAGTCTGCAATTGCTACTGTCTTCTCCTTGAAATTACAGCCCTCTTTCTGGCTCAACTATTTAGACTTCCAGAAGTTTGACACCAATTTCTCTGTCCAATTATTTTGTTCCATGGCACTCTGCTGCAACATACTGAAATTCTAAACCATGAAGGTATGTTCATCTGCTCAAAATGCTACATCAGCTGAAAATATGCAGTGTTTTTCTTTCAGTAGAATTATCACCTTTAGGGTAACAGCTAAGCATTCTTTTTATGTCTCCTTTAAAGGTATAATTCTTCTTTTATTCATTTTTACTGTACGTTATTGTCTTTTGTTTTAACATAGAATTTTAAATATAATAAACTGCACCATAAGAAAGTGATATAGCATAGCTGCACTTAGATGAGTTTGCCTCTTGTAATAGATTAAAAGTGTATTTAAAATTGAAGAAGGAGTTGCCTACTATTATGGTCTTAAGTGTGCATTTAATTTATTTTATGAAAAAGAAAATATCAGTCCTCTGAAGACAAGGGACGATGATTTTAATTACTTTTGGTAATGGAGGCTGAGCTACTTAGTGCTATCTGGGATATTTAGCTGCAAAATTGCAATTAAATTAATGGGAACTGCACAGGTAAGCCTTGTGCTTTGTATTCAGTCATAATATCAGCTGTAGGATCCTAAAAACTGGAAAAGCTACTGTCAGCTTCAGAACTGGTTGGGTTGCTTAGCTTGTCCACTTACCTCAAGCCTTGTTGGGCAAAGGGCAAACCTTGACATAATTATTGTGTTTTCCATTTGGCAATAAAATGTGTAAATAATTTCGTGTTAGTACAAAGGCTTTGTTCTTACAAATCTTTCCTGTCACTACAGCTGTAGTATTGATGAAGAAACCATGGGGGGTGGGGAGGACAATCGTTGTTTTACTGCCCTGAACTTGAGAAGCAATATTGAAACAGGAATATGAGAATAGAAATATCAAAATAGAAAAAAAGACAATGGAGAAGTTGTTGAAGAGAGATTTGACTCACAGTACAGTGGGTTGTAACACAAAAAATTAAGTCTGATAGCTGCAGAGCAGTAATGTCTCCAAAAGCTCTGTTCTTTCCTCTGTCCACATTATCTTAGTTTTGAACATTTTGTCTTTATTCTTCTATTGCCAGCAGATAATCCAGTGTAGACAGGTGAGACACTGCTCTAATAATTCAATTTTTTTTATATACTTCAAAGTGAGACCAGAAGGAAAAAATCCAGACACAATAATAGGATTCTATCAGATTTGTCTAGGTACTTTCAAATGTTACAGTACTCCCCACTTTGCTTCTGGAACATGCTCACACACCACAGGCACTGATGAAATGGGGCCAGGATTTCACTCAGACTCACGAAGGTTCTGCTTGTTTTTGATGTGAGTCAGTTCCCAGCAGACGAATCATAAACACTTCCACCCCACAGAAATCAGGGGGAGGTGAACAAGGGCCACCAAGCAAGGAGTTGTAGGGAGGAATTAGTATGAATTCTTCCATTTCCCTATGGGTTGGTGCAACCAAGCTGTACTCTGAGGAATAATGCTGCAATTTATTCAGTGAGTCACTCAATGCCAGAAGTTTTGCCTTTTGTCATTTGTAAGATAGGCAATGTAAATGCAATTTTGCTTGTGATGAAAACGAAATATTTTAGGAAAGGATATATGATATTTCAGAGAACTTCTAGCTTAAAAAAGGAAATTGAGTTCTGAAGTGCTATTATTATGAAACATCTTTAAAATATTGTGGATAAAGTAATTTTAAACCTGATTCCAGTAGACTTAAGAAAATGGATGCCACTGCTTTTCTGAAGATGAATGTTTATTGGGAGCTATATGGCTCCCTCTGCACTATGCGGCTGTGTATAACCTTACCACTCCAGAAGGACAAGAGGGCACTGCTGGGGCTCCACTGGCTGCAGAGAGACTCTGGAAGTCTGTGAAGCACAGGGAACCAGCCAGGCACTTTGCTAATGCTGTGGTTCCTTGGCTTGGCTGAGAAAAAAAGAGACACTGAGGAATCAGCAAGTGCACTCTGGAAGGAGAGAACTGGAACAGAAACCAATTGTTATATTTTATTTAATAAAGTAAATAAAAAGAGGTGCTAGCAGGACCTACAGAGTTGCTAAACCCATTCTATCTAATTGCCTTCATGGAGCAAAAACATCCTTAACTGGGATCACATCGAATATTTACAAAAGTGCTACCATTTCCAAACCTGAGTTTCAAGAATTTGGAAACACATACCTCTTAACTGGTCAACCAACTCATACAGTCTCCAAAACAAAAATTTTAAATGTCACAATGAAGAAAACTAGTAGGGAGTTAAATCAGTTAAATCAACAACAACAAAATAAAATTACTGATGATAAGCTGTTCTCTATCACTTATTGCCCTTCTTTGTCTAGCATATGTGCAGGAGCAAGTTATTTTCATGGATAGAGTTGTTCCCTACAAACATTCCCTTTCATGGTTCCATATTTCATAGATAAAATACATTTTTTTAAACAACCGTAAGCCTTTAATTTCACAGAGACTCATGCTTTGAAAAGAAACTTTCATTTAAAAAATATTAGAAAACAGAAAATGAAGTGTTCTTAATCTCTACCTCCCTGCCAAGTTATCATTCCCTCCTCAGTAGGAAAGTTCATTTATTTAGTGATCACAAAATGTAAAAAAATGTTTACTTTTAAGTCTTCAGGGTTTTATCTGCCTCTTTAAACTACATGCCCTGCTGTCTTTGTCAAAGTCTCAAAACAAAGAGATTTTCAAATTGGTGGAGCAGGAATATGTAAGACTTTCATAATCCAAAAATGTCTCTTTTTGTTAGCATTTTTTGGACCAGATAGGTAATGTCAATTTTTTTTCATAGATTCTCAGACCACCCACCAGCATCAGTAAATATGCATCTATACATGGACGCATGTGTTCATGAAGATACAGAGTATAAACCAAAACTGTCTGGAGAAATATTTGTGTTACTTCTACAAAATGAACAATAAGTCAATTAAAAGATTTGTAAAAAGCAAAGAAGGATCAAATCTTGATTCCTTTATAGCAATCAAGCAATTGTGCAAATAGCTTTTAAATTGCACACAATTCCACATCTTTGCTACAACTCAGGTGCCCAGATTACAGACAAACGAGACTTGAAAGTGGTGACTCATTTCTTCTGTAAACACACCGAGTTCACCTGAATATTTTCATGTCTTCTTTTCCTGCTTTTTTTTCCCACATTTCATTTACCCATTTTGAGATCTTTCTGTGCACAGTTCTGAACATCTTCCCAGGAAAGAGCCACCATAATATCCTTCCAAAGCAAAGTCCTCCCTTCCAGTTTCACTTTAGGAAGCAATTTGCCATCTCTTGGGCTGTCACCCTGTCACCATAAATGCAAATAAGTATGTTCTCTTTTATAATATGAAAAGACAGAGAAGTAAGTTTGTTCAGGTCCTTTGCCCAAGAAACCTCAATTTCTGTTTATTGATCTCCATCTCCAGCCTTCAGTTCTCTCTTTGGTGAACATATATCAGGATCTAGGGTCTTGAAGAAACTGATCACTGAGAATGAGGATTATGTCAGGTAACTCACACCTATCTCTACTCTTCAGAAAGGAATAACTCTTTTAGTTATTAATTATATTTATTAATTTAAAAAAGCTAGAGATGTACTGAGATTTTTATAAGGAGCAATGCATAACACAATGCTAAGAAAAAAAGTGTGAATAGTATTCTCTCTAAAGCTGCTTATCACATAGATTTGTGTATTTGTCTTCCATCTCTTCCTGAAAAAGCTTTGCAAAAATACTTCAGCAAGTGGCTGAAGTGGGGGAAGTAAAAAAATTTCCAGAAAGAATAGTAGGGGAAACTCCCAGCTGCGAGCTCCACTTGGAGAACAGGTTTTGATTTTCCCTGATTTTTTTTCCTAGTGTGAATCTAAACAATCTTTTGGTGTACTCATAAGACATTTCTTCATTGAAAGTAAGAATTCTCTCACCTAGTTCTAGCCATCTGAAACACAGGTCTCTAGTCTGAGAGAATCCTTGATGGTTGTATTACAGACTGCAAGAAAGAGGTCCTTCTAATTAGTAAGTCAGGTACTATAATGTCTGGAGCAGTTCTCCAGAAATGTTCATCTTCCTCCATTGTCTCCAGAGGGAGCTTATGTGATTTGTTAAGACCAGATGAACAACCTCCACATGGCTGACATCAGGCCAGCCTCAGCTTGCAAGGTGGTATCCCAGACAAGGAATGACAGGGCAAAAAACAGCTTAAACCATTCCTCCCACACTTACCTGCTTTCACTGTACTCCTTTTGAGAGACGGGTCCCTCCTGCATGTTTTAGCAATCAAGGCATATTTCACTGAGGAGAACAGAAGCATTCTCCCTCCGTTCAATCAAAGTGCCATAAAGTTCCAGCACTTATTTTCCACAGTTAGGTTTTAAGGAACAAGCTGCAGAAAGAGAAATGATCGTCAGACAGTTCTGCAGGAGAAACCAGCTTGGCATTAAACACAAGAGGGTAAAATTGTAGGAGGAGAATTTTCCTTTTGAATTAAATAGCTACTTGCAAACTCACACGCCACTTTTTCAGTCTAGACTGTTGTGATAGCCATGCCCAAGTGAAATGGAAGTTATAAAAATCTTTATTCTTATTCTGTTAACTACTTTTAGGGAAAAAAAAATAAGGTGGTCTACAGAATAGTTTTGTGCAAAGACTGTACTTGCTATAGGCTCTCAGCACCATCCAAATAACTTTATGAAACACCACACAAAAGCCAATGAAAACAAAGTTTGGAGCTTTCAAATGCTCCTAAATTTAGATGTCTGGTATTTTATGTCTCTGGTAGTTATCCTACCCTTATTTTAACCCTCCACCCATATCAGTTCTATTTTCATCTAGGCTAACCACATAGCTATTCTTATAACTCTACCATTCTTCCCAATAAAATTGCTATTTTTCTACTAAGACAGGCTGTTGAATATTGATATAGCATTAGAGCTTGCAACCATTTAAAATACGTCTGAATGACTTGGGATTTTTTATCATTTCACATGTTAAAAAATGCTACCCAGGTTTACACATTAAGCAATTGTGAGACATTTGCAATTATTTCAGGTATCCCAGATTCCAGCCAAATAAACTAGTTGAGAACTACATATTATTAGCTCTCACTCATGATAGAGTATATTTATTCTACTATTTAAGCTGCATGAGTTCATTAAAAGATGCAGAACCAAAGTGAAGGAAAAAATCTTATCTTTTTTGCCTACCTTTGATTCTGAATGGTTATTTTAATATAAGTGTAGTTTTTTCACTGCATGTTTAGAGACACGTCTCCTATGACAATAAAAGACAAACATCAGGACTTCTTTGCTTTGTGCTGAGCTACTTATTTCAACATCACAGTAGTGGGATAATTTGCAGTAGACATGTTGACTAATATACAAGTTTATACCTCCTAGACGTGACAAACTGCAGGTGTGAAAACTGGGATGTGTCTTAAAAGGACATAGCATTGTTTTGCTCTCCTTTAATGTATTTTGTCTACGAGTGCTAGAATACTTAGAGAATTAAAAACACCTATTACATCTGTGCAATGATTGTCATATAATTATCATGATTATACTTGGTTATTGAACTATTCATCCAAGTCACTCGCTGGATTTGGCAGGGGAAGGGAGGGTGAAAGAAAAGAAAATGATGAGGGTTTTTCTCATGTGCATGGTGTGAGCCTTCTTTGCAGCATCTCCAACTCCGCTCTGAAAATGTGCAAATACTCTGCTGTTGGTTGTGCCACCAGAGGAAGACCTTTAAGCTAAAACTTACTATTATACTATAGTATAATATGAAACCCAGGATCGTGTATCTTATCTTTCTGATTGCAGCTATGTGTTCTGGTAAAGTAAAGCCTAGGTTTCTGAAAGTATCTAAAATCCCACACACTTATTTAAAGAATTTCCTGGAGTGTTGCAGAAGAGATAAAGGTGATGTAAAGTATCTACATCTGATATCAGGAATCTTATATGGAAAACTGCTTTTTTTCACTCATTTGGCTCTAGTCTAAAGAAAGCTGATACAACCGTCAGTGAACAGAGAAACTAAATCACATTCAAATTTGTTCTTTAAATTTTTAGCAATCAAGTCTCCTTTTTCAGTATTTAGGTAATTCTAACAAAATTATGTGATTTGATATTATTTGAAGGGAAACCTGTACCTTTATACCTACTAGCTTCAGGAAACCTGATGCATTGCAATGTCTGTTCCACTTTCCTTATCAGAATGAGAACCTGCTGAGCAACTTCCATTTCTCCCATTCCTTCTGCAATAGAAAGCAATAATGACATCAGAAAGTCCTGTCCCAATCGCTCATGACTGCAGGACTTTGTGCTGTGCAGAATCCTAACACATTCACTAAGAGTAAGAATTAACTTCTAATATTGACAACGGAGATAATTTCTCTAAAAGGAGAAACCTCATTAAGAATTCCTCACGGACGCATGAAGGATATACATGGTACAGCACAATGCAAGAAGCATTTGACAGAGTGCTATACTATGGTGTGAGGTTTTTGTTAAGCTACTCAGAAATTATTTTCAGAATAGGAGAATAAATTTCCAGATGTCTGGATTTTCATGGGAATTGTTTAATTTTCAAGGAAAAAACCAAAGTTTTTGAAAACCGAAACAAAATAATTTGTCTTAGATTATTTCATCTAGTTAATAGAACATCAAAATGCTTCTTCTTGGTTAAAAACAGCAAAATGAATTAGTTTAGTATTTCTGAATCAGAATGTTTTATAATTTCTGTCAAACACAGTGATCTTTGACCTTTTGTTCCAATTTGGAAAGTAAACAGGTGCTGAAATGAATAAATGTGACAGAAACTCCACTTCTATTCAGCTTCGTTTATTTGCATGAGCAGCACTGTTAAATTTTGGAGGGTCTTTTGCAGCATCCTGCACTCCAGAAAAAAGAACCAGGAGAAGTGAATTTGGGAGCATTCTGTATTTCCAGCGAGTGCTGTCTATTATATCACTAATGGAAATGTCCTTTACAGAGGTCAGAACTAATAACATATACATGGCCATATATAATGACATACATTTCAGCTGAACTGTTTCAGGTTTAATTTGAAAATGGCAATAAAAATAAGGAATGAGAAAGCCTTTTAAAACTGCAGTGTGTTCTCTTTTTCTTTACCATTTCCTGGCCCATTTTTTTCTTCATTCCTCATGTCTCTTCCATCCCATACTATGATTTTTTTTAAAAAAATTGCTTTCAAGAAAATGTAGCACATAATATCTGTCTCCAAAATAGTTAGCGTAAAGGCAGAGAGAAGTGGGGTCAATTAATTTTTTTCTTTTTTAGTTTCTTTGGGAGTCCAGTGCAGAGATGGGCTTAAGCCACAGACTTGGCACTGGTTTTGATGTAAACTTGAGGGAGGAGGTGCTGCTGACAGACAAAAATGCAGTTTGCAAAAGCGCCATAGCACTTCCCTCCCGGCTCTGCCACCAAAACTGCAGCAGAAATGCTGCACAGCACAAAGGGAGACAAGAGGCTGGTACAAGGAGTTTCTGGCATTCAGCAGAACAGGCCCTGGCTGTGGGAAACCAATATTGGTTTTGAAAACAATCTTTGGAGGTGGTGTACATTTCTCAGAAAGCTCTGCAGGTGGCCCTAGTGCTGAGCTTTCAAAAGTACAAAGCTTTCAGGCATCGTTACACAGATCTGCTGTATATTTAAACCTATTCTTAGAGTGGATGTAAGGTGCCTAAATACAAGATCGTTGTAGTAGTATTAGTAATATTAATAATTATAATAATAAAAAATTATAATAGCACTATTAACAAAAGCTGTGAACACTCTACCTTATGTGATCCCTAAAAGGGAAGCTCAAAAGCTAAAGTGTAGTAACAGATTTTTATTGGTTTCTCCTTTCTGTAGCGTTCATGAGTCACAGGTCTGTCAAGAAAAAAAAAGCCTTAGAGCTGCCTCCTTTTAATAGTTTAGCTGAAGGAGAAAGATGATGCAAGCTGTCTCATTCACTGCTGACCAAGCTTCTTACTCAGGACACGACAGAACTTGACTGCAAAGGCAAGAATCCCTGTAAGTGGCAGAATGGGAAAGGGGTATCCCTGGAGGCTGCTCTGTCTTTCATTGCCAGCCCCTATAATTATACACTGCCTTTCAAAGCAACTTGTGAAAGCTGTCTTTGCAGCCTGCTTCTCTTTCCCAGGCCCTGGGGAAAGCGCATCATAGCCGTTCCCTGCCAAATCCAAACACCTTACGATCAAGCATTTCTAAATATGGCTCTGCAGTGGAGCTGCTGGGGGAAAGAAAAAAAGGTGAAACTTTTTTCCCATGCATGTCTCACCTGAAAATCTTGTAAGGGTCAGAATAGTACTGCAGAGTGAGGAGCTAAAAGATTTTATAGTAAACGACAGCCCTAACTCTCCGATATTTTTCTTATTTTTCTTGATTTTGAGATCACTCGTTAAAACAAACTGTGTTTGCTTGTGTTTCTTAAAATCTTTCAAAACCTTAAACCCCCTTCAAAAAGTGGAAATCCTCTTCATCTAGCCCATGTCAAAGATACTGTCAAAACCACGAGGAAAAAATCTTCGTGCTATTACTAATAAATGCACATTACAGCATGGATAACAAAGGATAGATGCGTGTCCTCCTGCGTGCTTACGGGCAGGGAAGAATAGCTATTTTTCTCTCCATGGCCTCATGCAGTAAGAGGCCAGATCATTCCAGCTCATGTTATTACATTCCTTGGGAACATTCTTATAGAATACTGCACCGCTTCCCTGGTGCTAAGTGATAAAGATTGCAATGCCTTGCCTTCGTCTGGTGAACATTTCTGTGAAGAGATTCAATTTCTCAAGTGAGTAAAAGCACACTGGCATAGGTATGGACTGCAGAGGCTGCCTCTGTATAGGGAAAGGCAAACACAGATTTATCCTTCAGTTGCTCTTTTCTCAGCTGATTCAGGTTCCCGAGGCTAAACTTGTTGTGTTGTCCTTTCCAGTGACTGTGCACTTTGGAAGGATAAAGAACTATTTTAAGTTCTCATTTATATGGAGTGCTATAAAATAAGGCCCAAGATGGATGAACAGGGGCTCTGTTTTTTAACAACAGTGACTTAGAGATCTGCACATCAGCCATCTCTCCTGTAGAGCCAGACAGATTTACAGTGCCTGAAAATGTTTGCCAACAAAGATGTTATTGTAACTCCAGTGCCTGTTCAGGGAAGTTTATGAGGTAGAGTTAGAAACTGTTCATATTGTCTTCCTGCACTTGATGTATAGGAGAGACAAGGTGCCAGATACATTGCTGAGTTAAAAACAAAGCTACTGCAATGTTAGGATTATATCTAACACCAAGTACCTCATGTTCTGGTCTGCTGCCTCTACCCTTCACCTAGAAAGTTTGCCATGTTTAACCCTCTTTGCATGGGTGTGGACAACATAGTTGTCTCTTCTGTGCTTTTGCTTGCACAGCTGATAAATAGAGGCAATGTTCACTCTTTGACAAAAATTATTGCATCTGTTCAATTCTTTGTGAGAAAGTTGCCTGGTCTTTCATAGGATTGGTTGTCGTTTACAATGATAGTAGCCAACTTTTCTCCCTGAGAAGCAATCAAAGGATAACCCATCACTGTATGATGGGCCATTTCTGTAAGCAGGCATATCTCCATTGGGAGCTAACAGAAACTAAACATTTGCCAGGGTATTATTCTCCTTTCCAAAATATTCTAGTGCTGTTTGGTTTGGCTTTTTTTTCATATTGACCTCTTGGATTGTCATTTTGCTTTTTCTAAACACCTGTCAACTGTTAAACAGTTACTCATGACAGATCATAAATCTTTATCCAAAGACAGTTCTACTTGCTAGTGAAGAACACGAGGTAGTTCTGCTTCTTCTGCTTGTAATTCTTGGACCATACAAGAGTTTTATGTATGTTTATATGTCTAAAATGCCTCTTAACTAAATCTCTCATATGACTATCAAACTGAATATTAAAGAACTTTTTGCAATTTTTTTTTTGCTCTTGGAGGAAGTTAAGTAAGCCCCATAATAAATAGCCTGCTCAAGGAAGAACACCCTGCCTCGGCTTCTACACTTTGCACTGATTGTGTTGAGCCTATGCTCCAGAACCAATGCTTTCCTATGAATACATCACTGACATTAGCTGCACATTCCTTGGATAGCAGCAAAGTATTCGTCTGTCTAGACACAGCCAAATAAGAGCACAAAGCTTACTTTGAGCAAATCGCTAACAACTTCTGTTGGCCAACAATGGGCAGAAAGGTTCTCTGATCCCTTTAGCTGTGGCTCATGGGAGTTAGTCCAGGCTCCACGCAAACTAAATCACTGCAACACATGCTACTCCATCATTTCCATTCTAGGAAGAAAAAATACAATCCAGAGAGGCTATAAAGAAATGTGGGAGCACAGCCAGAGTAGTTGCTGCTGAACCTCTCCTGTTGGCACGGTCAGTTTTTCAGCACCCAGGTGCAACATAAGGTTGGAGAGATACAGACCATGCAGGTGGTACCTGGCCAATCACTCAGTTGTTTGAATGGTTCTGTTTCTCTCACATTTCTGTCTAGTTCCATGTTTGGAAAGTTACTTTTTCCAGGCTGAAAATTTAGCATTGAATATTTTTTCTACTTGTGGTGAAAGCAGATTTTCTCTCTGTGATCCATTTGGATTTAGAAGTGAAGCTCTGAGAGGAGTTGTTTTTTTTTTTTTTCTTAATTCCTTGGTTATACGAAATATCTTCCCAGAAAATTGACTTCTTTCGAAACATTTTCCCAGAAAATCGACTTCTTTAAAGTACCCAAGAGCCAGATTTAACCATATGCTCCATTATAAAGAATGAGAAAACTGTATACATTTCAAGATAGCAGATAAAAAACAGTTACATCCATTCAATGTTTGAAGAGATTTTTCAGGCCTGAATGAAAACTGGATTTACTGGAGTATTGCTTCCTGTGATTCTATTTTGTTTTCACTTGTTCATTAAAAGCAAAGAGAATTCTACTTAATCAAAGATTCAAAATCATGTGGGTCACTTTTCAGTGCTATGAACAGATATTATTAGGTAAACTAGATGTAGCAATCTTGCTATAACAGAAACTGATAATTTAATCCATTCGGAATAGCACAATAATGTAGATTACTATAGTACATGCCATTGTTGTCAACTAGAGAAGCTGACCTTGTGACATGTGTAAACTCACCATCTGTTCTGATTTTTTTTTTTAATTTTAATGGTCTTCATATCTAGAAAATTAAGATTACCAGTAGGGATATTACAAACAACACCCATCTCATTCATTTTCCATTGACACTGAACTCACTGCATCACTCTAATTATATTGCAACCCATGATAAAGACCTAAGAGCTTGGATCCTCACAGTTATGTTGTGAAATAGATGCAAGAGGCTTTGTGATCTTGGTACCAGTGAGGCATGTAATGCTTCAGCCCACTCAAAGATCTTAAGCCTTTGAAGGCTTGTGAGGAAATGACAGATAATTAATTAGTTACATGAAAGTATATTAAACAAGGAAGAGACAGAGCCAGCAATATGCATTGAATGACTGCATCCATTCTGTCTCATGGACTTTCTCCTGCTTCTTCTTCTGGGTATAACCAAAAACTGGTGTTGTTTTGTTGCTACTTTGCTTTTGCAATGTGCCATGCTGCAGAGCATTCTAGAGCAGGAAAAAAAAAGAGGTGCCAAAAGGGGTTAGAAATATTTTTTTTATTCTTTCTCTTCATCCAAAACACTTTTCTTTGTTCAATAAATACATTTAACAGAAGATCCTCTGGGTTTACACACACTGCTGATGTCAGCTGCCTCCAGACAAGATAGAGCAGCCAGGGAAAAGCTTTTCTTTCAAATATTGTATGATGATGTCAGGATACTGGTAAAGGGTCTTTGATGCAGCCACAAGTATTCAACTGACTTCTCCTATCCTTCAAAATGTACAACCAGTTGGCTCAGACACAGCTAAATATTTCCTGTATGTAAACAAAAATTAATTGGTATAACAGTTGGCTTTCAGACAGCTGATTTGACAAAGTGTTCTAAGCACATTCAAGGCCTTTCCCCCATTTTTAAAAAGCAAATATTTATCTAGAAGCAGAGGGTTATCCAGAAGTAATGATGTCAATGGCACCACTAAGAACATGCTAGTTACACTTCTGCAGCCTCAGCTGGCCTCGCAAAGAGCAAAGTTCAAGGTCATCAACAAGGAATGTTCCAGAAAGTTGTCATATTTAGCACAAATAACACACTCATCAATCATCTCTGTGAAGCAAATAAGATTTTGACAAATGGCATGTTTGTTTTAAGTGCCTGAAACTACTGCTATTTTAGGAGGCCTTGCTCCATTGTCAAAGTAGAAGAGCTAAAGTTATTTCACTTCATCATGGGGTAAAATCACATATTGAATCAGGGCATTGCAGTCTTGCTGAAAAGCAGCCCAAATACTTGAGATGTGCCTACCCTCCTTGCTCTGCTGTAGAGCTTTGCGTGCATTATCCTTACTAGCAAGGCAGGGAGTAGGGTCCCTCTGTCCACTTCAGTTGAACTGAAGGCACAGTCCTGCTCTTCAAAGACTGAATGGTGGCTGGCAGCATGATGAGACTCTTGCCCTCAAACCCACTTGCAGGGCCATGTCCCTCAATTGTCTGTTTTGCCAGCATGCTTTCTTTTTTCCTTCTTCCTTCCTCTTTGGTATGCTAGGCAGACATTTTCCCCAAACAGTCTTATGTTGCTTCATTAAAAAATCATTTTTTTTAGCCTGTGCTGGTGCAATGTCCTTCAGCAGCACTTGTGGATAGATACCTTGAGAGGCAGAAGATCTGAGGAGGAGGATGACAGCAGATTTTGTGAAGATGAAGATTTTGTGTCCAGATAGCCTCCATCTCTCAGCTGTCAGAGGCAGTGATATAAATGAAAGAGAGCCTGAGTGTGATAAAGTAACACAGAGTCAGTGGACTTTGTCTTCTTAATATGCCTTCTCCTGTGAAATTAGGCAATGCATTTTAGTCTTTTCTTTCTCCTCCTTCAGAAATTGTTAGTGTCAAAACCAACAAATACAGACTGAATGCTAATAGTAGGTAAGGCACAGATCTGTTTCCTATGCTTTGCAATTCTGTTTTTATAAGTCTTTTATTTTGAAATTTGTTGTGAACACTGTTTGTAAGTAGGCTTGAATAGTACTATTATTCAAATTTTATGGTTCTTTCATCAAGCTACTATGACTGTACTCTGACTAAATATCATATTTTGTATCCCAGATCTCCACTGGAATCAGTGTGATGATCTTTAGCACTCATGATCTAAGCAGCAAATGTTATCTCTGAGGTCTTTATCAGACAGTTTTCCCTCTCTCTTACTCATCATGCAAATTAAATCAGAGGTTACCCAGTACCACCCACAAGTCCCCACATCCTGACTCTCCACTGCATCCTATTCCACAGCACCAGTCTTTTTGTCATGCTACATTTTACATTCACTTTGTAAGTCCATGGAATATTTGAAGATATGTACACTTAGGGGAAATCCCAAGAATTCCTCTGTTTTCATTAGTATGGGAAATGCATCAGTCCAAGTGAGATTACACATATTTTCCTGTCTTGAGTTTCTTAGATTTTTTTGAGAAGCCGGAGGATATCCTTCATCTTCCACATTGCTTCTTTTCTTTCTTTATTGTATATGTCCAAATACCTGATTCCTTCTCTGCTTCTTCAGTCACAAATAATTTGATCGAAGCATTTCACTGCTGGAAGAGCAGCCTTTCCCCTTCCTACCTTATGTCCATCTTTCACGTTCCCATGTGTGTCCTTGCATTCACGTCTTTGGCTCTTCTGTTTTCAAAGGTCTGTAACAGAACTTTTTTCTTTGGCTTTGTCACTGAAGAAATGCTAATGATGTAGACCCCAATGCGTCACGGAGGAGCTTTCCCCTAAGCTTCAGCTATCCTATTGTTTTGTCTGACCAAGTCTATTCACAAGATAATAACACTTAATGAGTCCCTCTCTCTCTCTCCTTCCCACAGGCAGACTTGTAGACGCCACTCTTTGGCTTTTTAGCGTTAAGAGTAGGAAGCAGTCACTACAAAGGCATGCCTACATTGCAGGCAGAGCCGTGATTGCATCACATGCAGACGTACTTGAGTTACCTATTCTGTCAGCCCCGGGACACTGCGTGCTTACCAGTGCCCTTACCCTGCGCTAAGCTGCAGCCTCCTGCAACTCCATTTCCTTTTGCAGCTAGGTGTATATCCAGCAGACCTCCCAATGATTTGTAAATATTTTGAAAGGCTGAAAGGTACCCAAATAACACCAACAATTCATAAAACCAATCTGGAAAACGTGTAGGAATTGAGGAAGTTTCTATTCGGACTCATGACAATCCAGGCTTATGCAGTGTGTGGTAAGAGATACTATGCTACAGGAAAGCATTTTCTGAAAAAAGGGGATTTTACCAATTTTACACTAGTAGTATCATCCCAACAAAAACACTAAAATGGCCTTAGCAGGCTTACAGCTATACTCCTGCAAGGACTTTTGGTGTCAAAGTAGTATAAAGAGGTGTGTATTTACTGAGCAGCAACGGGGAATGTCTCTCTACTAGGATGCTCCTGTCACACACAGGCACCCCTGAGCACCCTCTGTACTTACAGCCTTGAGTAAAAGTACTCTCCTGTCACAATTAACACCTGTAAAATGTGCTGAGTGATCTATTTTGACTAAGATTTGTCTGTCTGAGTCTCCCGTGTTACACCACCTCCTTCTTTGCATCATGGATATAAATATTCTGGCAAAGATACAAGTGTCCTGGCTGGACAATTGACCCTTTTCTCCCAGGAGAACCCTCATTTTTACCTCACATCACAGATTTTTCACCTCAGCTGCTGAAGGGTGAGCAGCTGCCTTCCCCTGTTTTTTCTTCCCCCTGCTTCTACACCTGGACAAGATTCCCAAAGGAGCACTTCCTTACCGGAGACAAGAGGGGGTTTCCAAACAGCTCTTCCCCCTGCATGGACCATTCCCATGATGAAACTTTGCTTTGTGGGGGTCGGGGGGATGCACCACAGCATGCCATTCTGCTTACTCTGTTTCCTAATTATGCAGATGTTTTAAAAATCCCTTTGCTTTGTATGTGAGCAATCACTGTTGCATTTCTTATTGCACCTATCTGCTTTGTCTGAAGCGGTATCTGTGGATTAATAAGGTCCATAATTTGAAAATTATATGTATAAAGAATACGGGAACATGAAAGCAGTGGCATGTTCTGGCAGCTGTGAGGATGTTCTGCAGCTGCAAGTTGCAGTTTGGGAAAATTAGTCCTGAGTTTTGAAGGCTGAATGTTAAGTTAGCCAAATATTGCTTCTGCAGACTGTATCCATCTGCACTGTGTGCCAGTTGGTTACTTCTTCCATATCAACCAAATACAGTTTATGTACCTTTTCTTCCATATCAGACTTGCATGGCAATTTTAATAAAGATTTTTGAAAGTATCAGGGATTATTTTAGTTCAAAATCTTGACTGGTTAAGTATCCAAAGTAAAAGCTGTTATATGTTTATTATTGATACTTTTCATAATATTAATATCAAGCTGCTAAACTTGCTGGCTTGCTGAACACCAGCTCTTCTGTTGCATTTTATGATCCCAAACTTCCTTGCTAGTAAGCTATGACTCCTTAATGTATTTAGCACATTATCTGCAATCTTGGCAAAGAGCAATCCATCTGTCTTTCGAGTAGGGTGCAAAATAAGCTGACAATGCACAGAGGGTGCCTAAAGCAACTTGTTCTGCAATGAACTCAGATGTACAAATGTGACTCAGTGCCTGTTGCTGCCTTTAAATGTAATTGTTCGAAACAGCTGACTCAAGCAGCCCATAAAACTCTGCCCATACAAAGACCTCACCTATGCCATTTGACAACTTGTTTTGGCTGGTTTGTGCTAAGCATTCTCATACTATTCCTGCCCATAGGACACCATCCACTCCCCCACTGAAAGCACTGAGACCTTTGCAGTTGGCTTCAGCGGTGTATGGAGCCTGTGATTATCCCTTACAGATATTAGTCCCTAAGAACAGTCCTCCTCCCACCATTGTTTTCATCAGTTGCTGGACACCTCCCACTGCATTTTTGGGGATGGAGTTCCCAACTCTCCACTCACTGGACTACCAGTCTCTGGAGCAATATCTTAATGGATGCGTGGGTTGAAAGTTGTGAGGGATGCTTAAGGGGAGTGTCAAGGGACACTGAATACTCTGTCACATGAAAGTGAAATATTCTTGACTGCATAGCTCTTCAACCACATTCAGCCTGGACTATCTCTCCTCCTATTAAAGAAAAAGTGATAAGCATGATGTAAGCAAAAATTCTGAGACAATCTAATATTTGGAAGCAAGAAGGATAAAATCAGGGAACAAGCTTGATGCTGGAACAAGAGGCCACTGCTCATGCCAAGCTATGATGAGCTCTGTGCTGCTGCATGTCTTGTCAGATCCATGAAAAGGACACACATGTGATTCTTCGCAGGATGTGTGTCAGAGCCTCAGGGTGAGGCGGCTCACACAGCTGACTCCGTGTTCGTGTGAACGTGCCTCTTCTATGCCGATCAGATAGGAAAAATCATGAACTTGGGTCAGAGAGGGACAGTTGGCAAGCAGGGCAATAAATATCAGAGAAGAAACTGTTGTATGAAAGGGAAACAAAAAAGGAAGGATGTTCTGGAAGGCATTTGGGAGAAAAATAAAAGACATTAAAGCATATGGAAATTATTTGTGGAGCTATATATTATCTCAGCATAACTTCAGTCACCAACTGCTTCCCTGGTCTACCCACTGTAACCTCTTCCACCATCTTCATTTTCTCTTACTCTAGTTTCTCTCTTCAGTTCACACAAATAGGCTTTTATTGATAATAGGGTTTTTTAAAAATTAAATTATTAGCCATATTTTTCAATTCACTCACCTGTCTACTTGCTATATCACCATCTCCTTTTTGTACCTAGCACTTACATGTTTTAAACCTTCATCCCTCTTCAGATTTTTCAGCCTTTATCTTCAGGTTCTGTCCTCAGTGTTTCCTGACCTTCCCATAACTTCCTTATCATTTTATTAAATAGAAGTGTCCTGCCCAATAAGCTTTAGATCAGCTTTTCCAAAATTTATTTCTATTTCTCCATTTAAAACATAACCAGAGATTGTGTAAAGGAGAGCAGAAATTTTGCCCGAAACGAAAATGTAGGAAAATAACTGAAAAATATACATCATATTAATTAAGTTTAAGGAGGTGATAAATACGAATTTACTTTTCAAAATTTCTGTTAATATTAATTTTGTAATGCTGAAATTTTAAAATGCATTATTACAGTAAAAAATATTAATATTTGAGACTGTCTCATTTCAAAAAAATAGCATGTATTGGATGATTCTAAAGGTGGTGTATTTTCTTTAGAATTTCTCTTCATTAATGGTACAAAAGTTGAAGAGGGCCGCTTTGGTTTACAAGGAACAAGAACTTTGAAATCATAGTGCAAACTACAAATGCCCTCCTTCTGTAAATCTTCAAAAAAAAAATTGCAATTTATGGTACATTTAAAAATGCTTTCAAAAGTCCAGGAGAAAATAATTATACGGAAATGTTGGAGACAATTATATTTCACAACTCTTTGGGATGGATGGCTAATATATTACAAGAATAAGCTGATTTTCTTACAGGTACAATCAGGTTAAGTATGCAATCCAAGAGTTTTGTGAAGAATTCCTGCCAATTTTCCAATTGCAAATATAGAAAAATCTCATGATTTGAAATTTTTCCAACTTGAAGCAATCATATTCTAAATCTTTCTTCTCAGTATGCCAAGTCTATGCACTCTTGAAAATTCTTTACCAGTGTGTACTAACATCAAAGGATAATACAAAATTATATGTAACATCTGCCTTGAAAACATGTCAGTATTGCATTTTAAATACAAAAATATAACTTGGTTCTACTGTGGGGGTTACTAAAATCTTCTACATAAGGATGAAATTGTACCTTATTTTAAGTTGTATTCCCCACCCATTTCTGTAACCGCTGAAAATAGGCTTGTGTGAATTCTTTAACAAACCAATTCTTTCCTAAGTAAAGCTAGAATTACAGAATCAGGTCATATTTCAGTAAAATAAAAGTGTTTTGACATTACTCATGGGCCACATTTTTAAGGCAAACAGAGAGGGTATTATCTCTTCCATGACACATTTGAGTAGCCAATTCTAAAAGTTTCCAGCTTTGAAATCTGAGGAATTTCCAGCCATGAAGAGCAAATACATTGTACTTCTGCTCCTTCTGTCATCTCTAACTGTACACTAGTGAGAATAAAATCTTCTCACAGAAACTATCGAATACTTGAAATTGAACTTTCTAAAATACCTGCATGATTTTCCATGTGATAGGTGCAAGAAATAAAGCATCAGAATCTACCAAATACAGACTAACTTCTACTATGACTTACAGAAATGTTTTAAGTTAGACTTTTTCTACTAAAATTCTCTGTATCGGGTGTGCCAAGGAGTTCACTCCCCCCAGATATGCTTTGTTCTGATCCAATGCCAATATTGTGATCTAGTATATTTAGACGAGGCAAAAATGTAGATTCCTACTTAAAAAACCCCACACAAAACACAAAACAAAAAGCCCAGTACCAAAATCACCAAAAGCAATTGATGCACTTGAGAAAAATTGTTGCACATTCTTTGAGGTTAATATACTGAGAGCAGAGAAAAAAAATCTAAATCTACAGCAACAATAAATTAAACAGATGAGAAAGTCACATATTAATCTCATTATTGGAAAAGAATCATGAAACAGTGGAGCATCAGATGTAAGGCTGAGGCTTTCCTTTACCCCTGTAAAAAGTGATACCAGATAAAAGGTGGGAGAGTGCAGGCGCTTTACGACAAACTGCATCCAGATGTGCACATGGCCCTAATCCAAGCTGCCCTGGACTGACAGGAAGACCCTCACTGATTTCAGTGCTGTTCAGAGCTGCATTTCAGAAGATTGATTTCTCAGCCAAATGCCACATCACCAGGTCATTCCTGCACAGCTGCTCTTAGAAACTGTCCTTAGTCTCTGGTGTGGTGCTTCTGGTCGCTCGTGTCCTCCTGGGGAGGGCTAAAAAAGGAGATGGAATACAAAGAACAAAATACCCATTTAGATGAAGCTTCCTTAGAGAGAGAGAATAAGAGAGAGAGAGAGAGAGAGAAAGCAACTGGGAGAGATCAGACAGAGGTTTTTGCCAGGTTCTGTGAGCAAATGACATCAGGCATTTATGGAGGCTAAAACAGTAACAGCCAAATTTTTCTCAACCTTTAGAGAACCAACTAAGGGCTCTGAAGTGGAGTGAAAGGAAGGGCAATCTGTCTAGTTTGCCTGCTTGACATATATGCATGTCCTGAACATCAGCTGTGCATAAGCCTCTAAAACCACAGCAGTTCAGTAGTGCTGCAGAATCAACATATGCATCTCTTGCATTGCCTTGGAAGGGACCATGGGCTGACTTTCCAAATATTTCTAAAAAAGCTGTATGCCTTCACTGATCTGGAGAGAAAATATCTGTGCCAACAAATGGAACACATGGGTGTCTGGTCAGGCTTTCAGCTTCTGTTGAAATCTAAATATGAAGCTAATCACAAAGTTGTGGCCAACTCTATTTTGGAGTTAAATAGCCAGACTTCATTGAAATTCATAGAGTTGAACCCCAAAATACAGTATATAGTTTTTCACGGTGGTTCTATGCTTTTATATTCTTGCACTCCCCCTGACATTTCTACACTAATGTCTCATTTTCTGATTTTGCAGTATAGATAATTATGCAGGCATTTTGCTTAAGTCAAGGTGTCTTTATTTTCAGTGCCAGAAGATCAGTATGAACTGCCCAGTAGAGGGTGCTACTTGATTTTAGGAATAAAACCTATAAATAAACGTTGAGAACAATCATATTTTGATGAGATTATGCAAATTATGAAGGGCATCAACTCCTTCTGACAGCAGCACTAAAGAAACTGAAAGGTGGCATATTTTTTTCCGGACATGCTTGTTTCAGCTGGTAGTACAAAGTTCTGAAGAGTGATCTAAATGAAGCTTTGGTTTTATGCTCTGACATCAGTCTAAATGACACTAGATACTACTGCTCAGAAATAAGCATTGTGCACACAACCCATGTTCTTGGTTCACTTTTGTAGATTTCTCATTTTATATTCTCTCCATACTAAATTTGGCAGCAGGTTTTCACTCCAGGACAGATTTTCTGGAACTTTGCCTTTTACCAGACCAAACCAATCTGATTGAAATTTCATAAGTTTGTCATTCTGGCAAAGTAGAAATTTAATGGAAAGTTTGAGGTAAATTCAACAAGATGTTTGGGAGACAGGACCGTTCAAAAAAGGAAGTGGTTTCACCTCTTGAAAATTTTCCTAGCTTTTTTTTGGCTTGTAGTAACTGCAAAATGTCTTGGCTGAGAAACTAGAAATTTTGTTTTAATCTTTTGTAGATAGTTATTCCTCTTTCCTTTGGCTTCTTTTGGAGTGCTTCAGGGGGCAATTATTTAGTCACTAAAAGACATTTATGCAAATATTTAGGGTTCCTAAATCCACGTCAGCTTGTATAGGGCTTATGAGATCTATAGTAGAGAAATGCAGCTTTCCCAGACTGCACAGACTGTTTCACAGGTAATTCTTGTGATCAGGGCAGAGCATATCCTTTCAGAATAGACTTTAGTAGGTTTCAGTTCCCCTATGAGAAGATCTGAAGGGTTCCACCCACAGCACCATCAGGTCTTCCAAGACCTGCTGGAGGCAAAGGCCATTCCCATAAAGGCATTTTGCTTCCTTTTTGTCTCTACATCTGCTTAGAGCTCTCCTTGCCTCTGTTATCTGCACGTACAACTCCTGGCAGGGTCTGAGGGAGAAAATATCCTCCACCACAAATCTAAACTGGTTCTGTAAGCTCTGCCACTCCCAGTGTATGGCCAGAGGCAGACCTGTGTGTAAAGATATACCCCAATGACGTCCAGAAAAAAATCCACTTTTGTGTTCTCACTAAGTGGTAAAATGTCCTGTACTGGCTCTGAAGATCATGTCTTTAGGTGTAGTTAACAGTTTTTCAGTAGTTAGCAAAACTTTCCATAATGAGGATTGAAGGAGATATGGACATTCACAGTCTGTGATTTGTTACTCCTATTGGCCCAAAATCTAAGGACTGAAGCAATTTACTGGAATAATTTTTCATAGAATACTATTAAGTAAAAGATGAGGTCCCCTAATTATTTATGAACAGAACATGGTCCGAATTAATACCAACATGGTGAAGATACTGTTCCATTTTTTGAGATTTTTGTGCTGCTTCCAACTTCTTGGATTTACCTTGAATTATACCATTTTCAATCCAAAAAATACAGAAATAAGGATGTACAATGAAAAAACGTAAGTCAGAAAGAATCTGTGGAAGTTTGGGAAACTTGAAACCATGCTGTCAGAAAGGAATGAGGGAGGTATGCAAAATGTATAAAAGAATTAATATTACACCTGCAGGCAAAATTATCGTCCAAAGTACAGAATATGTTCTGTAAGTAATTTAGTGTTATTGAAAAGTTGACTAGAAGGAACAATGTGTAAAGCTAGTCCTGACACAGCCACTGCATTATGTGTGAGATGTCCTCCTGCCACCAAACTCTCTTTTTCCTCATTCCATCTTTTCTCCTGTCTCCCTATGCCAAACTACCCCAAACTTTACTGTAGAATGTATTTTATCAAGGGAAAATAAATTTTTAAGAAAGTCCAGTATGTTTGCAGGTACTGGCCCCAAGTTTTATGTGTCAATAAGACACCTAGTCGTGCCACAGACGTAAAAAAGTGATGACTTAAAGATGATATACTGAGTTTGCGTTGGTTAAATTAAAGAAGTACTGGTGAGTTCAAAG
Source organism: Dicrurus megarhynchus (assembly GCA_013399195.1). Classification (NCBI taxonomy): domain Eukaryota; kingdom Metazoa; phylum Chordata; class Aves; order Passeriformes; family Dicruridae; genus Dicrurus; species Dicrurus megarhynchus. The sequence continues at coordinate 925,797 of VXAD01001115.1, forward strand.
AAATACGGACTTGGGCGGGAGCAACGACAGAGAAGTGGCAGCTATCTCAAAATCATGGGAGAAATGAAAAAAATAAATAATATCTTAAAACTATAGAGAACAGGGCTTCCAAAAATATTGTTTCTGGGGCCAAAGGGAAAACAAGAACAAAATTATTTTCAGCAAAAATCCTCATTATATTTAAAAAATGAATATGATTTAAAGATATACAGCCTGTTAACAAACACTTTATAAGCTTCACTTTGCTAGCCTCTTCTATAAATCTGCACTGGATGATTTTCAACTCATTTATTTCTTTCCTTCCACCAAGCAAAAGTATCAAGAAAGCACTGATGAACAGAAGACCAGAAATGGAAAACAGAGCAGAAAAGATCAGTGCTAAGACACCTCAGGGGCAATCCTGAATGTTGTCCCTCTTTGAATGCTTTCTAAGAAAGACATTTTTCATCCTGCAAATAATTATGAGGACCAGTCATCCATCACCTAAAGGAAATTTTTTCTTAAAAATCCATTTGTCTTGTAATTTCTCTGTTCACAAATATGTGTTGGCCTTTTTTTCATGAAACAAGTCCATCACCTTTCACATACTTGAAAGAGAAACTCCAACAAGGAGTGCTTCAGGTTCATTATTTGGCTCAGTTATTTGCCAGATGTTAAGTGAGGATGTGTTTTGGCTAGTCTGTATGCTCTAATGTAATGTTAAACCAAATAAAACATTAAATGGGGTCCAAGTGCAGACCTGCAGTTAAGAGACCCATTTTATGAAAAAGAAAAATTCCTGAAAATTTAATCTTCACTCTTGAGATAATCTAAATTATGTAACAACATAAATTAAAATCAATATACTGTAAAAAAAAAATGAAAATAATCCACTGGTTTTCAGTCCAAATAATCACCAACACTCACCCTATTTTACCTCCAAAATAACATTGCAATGTCTGGAAGGTCTAGTTGTAAGGGACTCTGACCTCTGCTTCCAATTCTCTTCCTGAGAATTGCAGGCTATCTATCTGCAGACCTGGTTTCCATGTGTCCCATTTTATAATCATATCAAGAAATTTATTCCACCAAACATCCTGAAATGGCAACATTGCTGTTTCTGGCTGGCAGTTCACAAGAATTTCTGGATTATAAACTCATCCGTGAAGGCCAAATGTCAGGTTAGCTGCCTGTACGGTTACAGTGTGATGGAAAACTGCATAAAATGAAAAACATTTGGTAATTGATTAATTTTTTTCTCTATATGCCAAAAATTTTTTTTCTCTATATGCCATTTTTGAGGGTTAACATTTATAATTGTAACTCCAAAGTCTGCTTGCAAGATCTTCCATCTTTATCATTGCTATACTTATGAAAATGAAATTAACATGCTTTTATCACTTTATGTATTCATCTGGTACATAAAATAGACATCACAAAAAACTACCCTGAAGAAAAAAAGAAAACAAACAAACAAACAAAAAAACCCCAAAAAGGCATGAAATATGTATTAAAACATCAGAAAACACAAGAGAAAGCTAAATGAAAAAGTCTACTTGCTGGTGTCACCTGGTGACAGAAATCTCTGACATAAAGTCTGTTCTTTTTGGATTATGTGCTTTTAGTATCATCCCACAGCTAACATTAAAGCAGTAAGATAACTTTGTGGGAAAATTTTTTTTTTCATTTACTGTTTGAAACGCTAGGTCCCTATAGTTCTGCAAAAAGACGTGTTTTGATCTGGCATTTTTTTGGAAGACCCTTCTTGACTTGAATGAGTTTCACATCAGGCCTTAGTTCTGTACTAGATAAAACTCTCCCCGCAGGATTTTTCTGCCATCCATCATAGGCCAATTAAGAGAAAGCAGGAGGTTATCTGAATCCTGAGGTGCACAAGTAATTGTGAAAATTACTTCTGGCTTGTTTATAGGAAGGATAAAAAATTACCCATTTAACTGCTTGAAAACTCTCTAACTCTCTCAACTATGACTCAAATAGGAATTGTTTAGTTTCTTGGAGTTGCTCTGGGATTATATACATTCTCCACTTGCAAGTCATCATTCATGACCAGTCACCCACTTGTAAGTAGCACAGCCATGTTCAACTAATTCTGGTATGAATTTGAAATCGCATCACAGCATGACAACATTAATTTCTATCTTCCTCTGCATAGGTGTTGACAATAATAAATAGGCAAATGAATAGGATGGTAACTAGGATTTCGTCTGTATATGTGCATAAATAGTTATGAAAGAAACACAAAAGACAGATGCATGAATAGCCTAGAAAATAAGAAAGTGGGTGAAGAAATATTTTTTGGTGTATATGAAAAAATATGTACAACTCATATAGGCTTAATTCCACATGCCTGTATTTGTCCTCAACCCCATGCACTTATGAATGATTGTACTGACTGTCAGGACTTAAAGAGAGGAACAAAACAGTGTAAACTAATATTTATTTGAAAAAATATTGAACCTTTTCTTAGCACAAACTAACAGGAATGGAATGATATTGAGACAGGCATTTTGTTTAAAAGGTTCTTTTAGCTGTTCGAAATTCAGGCAAGAGAAAGCTTAGACCTGTCTGGGTTTGCCCGAGCACCTCCACAGCTAATGAGTGAAGCAAAGCCTTGTGAAAGTTGTGGTTGAAATAGATGTTCATAGCAGAAATAAAATACACAAAAGTTATTACTTGCATTTCAAAGCAGCCATAAAAAACAAGCTTAGCAATTACTACAGACATGAATATCCTAATACACCTCTAACTGTAATCATGTTCAGGTCATTTGATACAAACCTTTCTAATTTGGCAACAAACAGCTTGGAAGTCAAGTGAGAGTAGCTAGAAATTACTCTAGGTTTAAGCAAATATTGTTCACAGTTTAATCCTCCATTTGCTGTGGTTATCTCTTATTTGTTTTCCCCAGGGAAATGCAGATTGCTCTGTCATTATTAGCTGCCCTCCCTCTGCCTCTTCTCCTCTTCCCTCCAGTTGCTTCCACTTCAGTGGTACCAACCTCAGGGAAACAGGCCCTCCTTAACTTCCTTGAAGCAGCAATGTGAGAAGACTTTCAAAACATATGCTCTAAAAGGAATTTTTTATCTTAATATAAAAATTATTCAGCAAAGAAGGATTTGATTTCCATTTTTGCTTTTCCTTGATTTAAATGTGGAGATGTATACAGAAGACATTAAGAGAATTTCCATATATTCCCAAGGCCACAGAGATACAAGAGTTTGCTGTCTAGGTTCCTCATTGCTTTTACTCTCTTGCTTGTCAATGAAGCACATGCCAGCAGTGGGCTGGGGGCAAATCACACCCCTGAATTTTGCCAGGGTAGTCTCCCTGCCTCTCAAGAGAGCCTCACTCTTACCAGGTGTCCCTCCCTGCTTGAATCTGTACTCCTGGCATCCCAGCTTTCAACTCAGGCAAAAAAATGCCTCTGCTTCTGAATACCCTACAAAATGGGGACGTCCTACTCTAGACTAGCGTGCTCTTTGTGGGGGTGGTAACTATGTTGTCCAACCTTGTGGGGCTTGACCAAAATTCAGGTGTCACAGTCCCCGGATGTACTCTAATCATTAGGCCATTGTTCAAGAGGCAGTTTCTTCAGGGAAGCTGCCTACAGGTAGTAAACTCAAATCCATCCAGAAGAGCTATATGAAAATTCAGAATGCATTGTTAATAATTCTCAGATGGAGCTAAGTGGTAAATAGTCATTTAACCCTCTCAGGTGGGTAGCCTGTCTACTGAACATATTCACTTTCAGTGAGCTACTTGTGTTGGGGAGCTTTCATCAGAAAGTAACCTGCTTGTGCCATCTCAGATATTTTGATGCATAAGAACATGAGGCTGGTTTGACTGGGTCACACCTCAGCTCAGAGTCCTAATATCTAAAAAGTCAAGAAGGGGATGCCTAGGGAAGTTTGTAAGTGATGCCACTGAAGAATATTCATCCATCATTCAATCACTTGTGCCTTGCTGACTTTTTCCATAGGTTGTCTTACATACAACAACTCTCAACAGATTTTTCTCATATGAATTTGTCTAGTTGCCTTTTGAAATCATGTAAACTTTCAGCATCTGAAACAAGCTGTGCTAAGTAATTCCAGATCTTATCTACATATTGACACAGATGGATTAGGGATATCTTGTTTGAACGTCTCTCCTGGAACTGAATTACACTCTGGGAACTCAAGTGCTATTTACAGTTCCCCCTTGGTCCCTTAAGCTGGTGACCTGGTGGAACAAAACCTGAAAGTAAATACCTGCCAGTACCACTGAAAGTTTGCCATAATTTTATATATTTTTCCGGGATGACATTGCTGTGCTGTGCTAGGACTGAAGTGTTAAAACGGGGCCGCATATTAGGCCTGTTCACCCCTGCCTTTCACAGACTGTTTTATTTGTTCCTTCATATTTAGTGCATTTCCCTCTGCTACCACTTGCACTGCTTTCTTTCTTTTTTCTTTTCATGAACAGAAATATCATGTATTAATGACAAGTACAATAAGAAGAATGAGAAATTTACATATAAAAAAAATCCAATCAGACTAAGCTGATTTAAGGTTTTAGGACACTAAAATACAGTTTCCCTTCTTATGGGGAAATAAAAATTCAGTTCAGATCTTGGACGAGAAACAGCAAGGAAAGTTATTAAACATCACATTTCCTTTTGATGGAGGAATAGATGCAGAATGATTTCTGGTAGCTGTTTAGATCTTTAATTCATATTGAACTATGGAAAAACAAAAAATGGAAAGAAAAAAATCTGATTTATGTTGCAAATATTTTGGTTTTGCTTTTTTTATCTGTGTGCAAACCATCTATTTGTTTGACACAGGTCATTTTCTTGCCATTGTACATGCCATTCCCACTGTGGTATTACAGATAGGCAAAACAGATAAACAGAAGAAGCAAATAAACCGTCTTCAGTGTGATGAATGCAATTTGTAATTAACATGGACAGGGAAAAGATTCTAAGCAGAGGCTTAGAAAAATTACAAGTCCTGATGTTCAACTTGTTTCTAAATTCGTCTGTGAACCACTGATAAAACAGAATGAGAAAAGTCTTTATAAAGTAAATGATATATCATTACACAAAACAATAGGAACATGCAGTGCTGTAAGTATGAATTAGGCATCCTGTGGTTGACTTTTGCATCATATAAACATACTAGTCAGTCCCAAGCTGAAAACAGAGCCAGGAATTCAGCAATCAGTGTCCCTTGTCCAGCTATTAGTGGACAAAATTCCTTGGAATAAAGGACCCATATGGAACTACTCATGTAAGTAAAGCAAACTGCCAGAGCAGCCTATATATGATGAGTAATAATATATAAGCCAGAAATGGAGAGTATAAATACATAAAGTACCATTAAAGCTCACTGAATTCACAGATTTTTCTGTTGTATTTGTTCGCATTGAATCACGATGGGAAAGGAAGACTTGCTTAATATAATGCCTAAAATAATATATACATGATTATTAATCATGCTACCAGTACACTGCACCTGTTGAGTGAAGGCCTAAAAGAGAATCTTTGTGATTGGATTTGGTAATTTTTGGGATGGGAAATTTGCTTCTAAAACCTCATGAAATTTCAAAGATGCTTCAGTGCTGACAATTCCCCTTGCATAGTGTGGACACACGGTTAGGGAGATGATCGTGCTTACCAGTTTGGTGTGGTTTTCAGCAGCAGACTTTGGGTATTCTTTGCTAGAACATTAATCGATAAGGATTAATATCATCAATATAATTTCTTTCCAGATTTTTTCTGATCCAGAAACAAATAGCTTCATTCTGATGAAGTACCACTCTCTTAATTTACTCAGCTGGTCCCTTCCTGTATTAAGATCTATAACTTTAAGTTAAAGTCATGAACATCTTTCCAGATTTATTAATACCATCTAAGTCAAATTAAGCCCATAAAATGAGCAGTTCTCAGTTCTCTTGTTTATTACATTAGATTCTAGCTTAGGCAATCTAAGACATTTCTTTTCTTTGTGCTCTTTAGTGCCTTGATTAAGACTGCTCTGAAGACTAACATTTCACTAAAAGCATGTCTCCTGTTCTTTTCCCTTTTTGCTGTAAATTTAACAACCTTCTGATCAGTGCAAAGGGCTAGTGAGACGGGGACCATTCACCTTGTGTATTTACTTCTCTGCTTAGAAGGTGGAACAGACTGCCTTCCACAAATGATAGCTTCTGCAAAAGAAACCTTTCTCTTTACCATACTTGTCTTACTGGTACTTCTGCCTTCTCACTCCTCTTATGACTAGGCAAAGGCAGCAATGGGAGGTGCAGACCAGCCACAAGGAGATAGGATGAAGCTTATTAGTAGGATTCCTAGTAGTGCTACAGCCCAAGGATAACCCAAAGGATCTGTGACTATCTGCAGAGTTCCTTCATCATCTGAGTTAGCTCATGGATTTTTCCTGCTCCTGGAGAATCCAGTTGTTAGGATGCCCAACATTCTACCCCCCATCTACCCCCCAGGCAAATAATTCTTTGTTTTTAGAGGTTTAGAAGAGACCATGGCCCTCTCTGAGCACTAATGCATTATGATACTTTGGATCAGTGTGAAGTGTTTCACACTTACTTTTAGAACACTGATGTGTTATTAAAAAGTAATATGAAACTCCAAAGCTTCCAATTCATGTATGGATTGCTATTTTGTGTATATTTTAAAGACCATCCCAAAAAAACAGTCATATGAATATAATAACTAGTTGATGTCCCAACAAATTTGGGTTGCTGTGAGGAAAAATATAGGGTATAATTTTAGAATAGAGATTTTTTTTTTTTTTTCCATTTGTAAATGCTTAGCAAATCAAGGAAATTAGCAAATGAATTAAATTTGTGAAACATACACAGCTCTGAGTGCACAGTCATTACACATGGCTACTTCATAGAGGTCTTGGAAAACAGTATGTTTGGTGTTTAATAACTTGTGTTTTAGAAGTGTTATTAGGGAAAGTAGTAGGCAAAACTAGAAATTAATCTACTTATCTATATATTTTATATAGACTAAGTTTTTTTTCACAATAATATAACTTATTAATTCATGACAGAAGTAAAAATAACATTTATTGCCTTTCAATATTTTGCTAAATCATCTAAATCTGCATTTGCTGAATATGGCTAACCAGAATGACATACATTTGGTGACCCTGGACTTGGAAAAAAAAGAAATAAATACAGTTTTGCTGCTGTCACAAAATTCCAGAGAAATACTTCTGCTCACCAGCAGGCATGTCATGAAAAAAGTACTCCTGAAATCCTAAACCTAAAATTTTCCTGTTAGCCAGCGTCAATGTCCTTAATGTAAAATCTGATCCCTTAATAAATTAGAATTTTTGTAAACTCTGCAAAATGCTCTTTATAAGCAAGAACTAGTCCTGACAAAAAGCTTCTGTGACTAGGCTTACTTGAATGTCTATCATTTCCTCGATCAGGAGGAAGATCAGTCCAGGAAAGAGCCCCTGGCACCTTCAATGTAAAGTAGAAATTAAGGCAACTGGTAAATTCAAGAAATATTTGCTTTTAAAATTATGTTTTATTTGTCTCAGCCAGTCCAAGCTTGTTTCAGGATGATTAGCAACAGTGTTTTCCAGTGTGTTGGAGTAGACAAGGGTTTTGCATTTGCTTTTCAATGCACAGTCAACCTTGTTACAGCAAAGAGATTAACCTCAGAAAAACACAGACACAGCTTCTGGGAAAAGTTATAGTAGTGCTCTCTTAGGACTTTTGCTTCTTGCATTAGAAAGTGAAGGACAAGAATTCAGGTGTAGAATGCCACTCTTGCAGACTAATGGGGACATGGTTTAGTGGTGGACTTGTCGATGTTAGATTAATGGGTGTAGTCAGGGATCTCAGAGGTCTTTTCCAACATAAACAGTTATATGATTCTAATTTTGCAATTTCTTGCTAAAGCCTTTCTCCATAGAAGACATCTCATCAGCAGCACTAGTGGGACTACTTCCTTGGGTAAAGTCTTCTCCAGCTTCTGACAGACGAAGATTCAGATGTGCATTTCAAGTGCTTTCAAATCTGGCTCTTAAAAAAAAAAAAAATAGGAACAAATAATCTAATTATGCACTGAGAGTATTTTAACATCAAAAATCTATAGGCAGAAATGAGTTTCCCCTGCCTCCACTGCAAGTATACAAGAAGTTGCTCCATTATAGGCTGGTAAGCAATCGTGTGAGCACAAGTAAAAGCCAGGCTGAACTTGAGTGGACAAGCCTCACCAAGCAGAAAATACATTGCCTCAGAGCTAAGGCTGCAGTACATATGCAGTACATAGCTTCTGTACAGATTTATCGTGTATAGATATCTTCAGCCTGTTGGGACTATCACCTTCCCAAGGCTTTCTGAGGAAAGGCAAACTGGAGAGAATGGAGGATTGTACCATCCAAAGGGGAATGTGGTAGAAATAACACTGTAGCAGTCAGTCTGCTCAACTAAGTCACTTAGTGCCTGAGTGCTGCAAAGCCAGCACTCCTCTTTCAGGGTGCCAGGTGGCTCCTGCTCAAGCACTGTGGTGCTTTTGAAGCAGGTTCCCCACTCTGGGAATGGCATGAATGTGAGTGGAGTCTGATCATGTCTGCCCTTTTGTAGTGGCACAAACACCTGCAGAGGCAAAATCCCAAAGAGCCACCGTCTGGTCCCAAAGCCACTAGAGTAGCTTTAGGTTTTCTTTACATTGCCTCAGCCACACAGCATACCTAAAGTCTACACAGCATGACATGCAGTTGGGGGTGAGGGGTGGAAAAGCAGAATACCAAATTCTGTGTGGTATCCACCAGGCAGATAGAGGATCTGGATAAACTGGCTTCCATCTAATTGCTTCAAATCTATTTCTACATATGCATTTGCTTCCTTAATATCTTCTCACACCGAGTTCCCATCCTAAAGGTCAAGGTGCTTTATCTGGATATTAAACAGTCTGGGAAATCATTGCAAAAACAATTTGCAAATGTAAGCAGGCAAATGTTTAGAAAATATGGCTCTGCTTATACCCTCCTCTGTTCAAGCAAATTATTTTACTGTCAGACATTTTCAAACAGAAAAGTTGAAGTACAGGCTAGTAGTCATTAACAGTGTGCAGAATATGAGCTCCAAAACAGAAACATGGATCTAAGTGTAGACTTCAGCCAGTCAGAATGGTAGTTCTCTGTATGACCTATTTCTCCCACCTTACATAATCAAAACAACTCAAACTTATATTTTTGAATACATGACAGTCACAACACACTAATTGCAACTAATCTGCAGGCCAAGAATTATTCAGGACAGTTATAGGGTAGAATTTCTAAAATTCACGTGTTTGAGAAAGTATTCACTTGTAGATTCTAAACTGGAAAAGTACAGATGCTAAAAAAGACAGCACTGGACAAAAAATCTCTTAGGTTTATACATTAGATTATATTCTCTTTTTAAGAAAGGCAAATAGAAACACTCAATAGAATATGCATTCATTGAGCGTTCAAGAAAATTGATTCAAATCCTTGTTCTTCCTCATATAGGCTACAGGCTTGATGCCAGGTGCCTTATCTCCTAGGTAAATAATGTATATTATAGTGTGGATTCACTTTCATTTTGACAATAAATCCCACACCAGCTAAATCCCCACTGGTAAACATTTTTTTTTTTTTTTTTTGGGGAAAAAGACATTTTTAAAAGTTCCCAGCCAGTTCTAATTGTAAGTTTGTTTCTGGACAGGGAAAAATGAAAGGGAGAAAATATAACCATATTTATTGGGCAAATCACATGCTATATACATCCTTCTGTTGGAAAAAACAGATGTGGAATGACAGGCAGAGATATCCAAAAAATCAGTCTTTGAGCAGGCAGCACGATATTTGTATTATAGTCCTGGCTCTGTCACTGACTGACTCAGGTTTTACTTTCCAGTTCTTTGCCTTTTTGAATTCCTTATGTGTCTTGCCCATTTAACTTTTAAAAACTTTGGCATAACAGCATTGCCCTAAAGTCTGTTGCTGTTCTGTCGAACCTGGGACACCCCACAGTGTCAATACTGACATATTAGCAACATTAGGTTCAGGAGACCTCTCAGCGTAGATCTGAGTAGGCAAAAGTAGGAAGAGATGCTGTAGCAGATGAGCTTCTTAGGGCAAGTTTTGAAGAGTCAGTTCTAGGAAATCAGGCTGAGCTTCTTTCAGCACAACTCTCAGCCTCTCATTTTAAGTGGAACCCTCCTATTCATCTCCATTGTTCAGGGACTTCTCTGTCTCCTTGCAATAAGTTAGAGCTTTGACACAAAAAGGATGGGGTTTTTCTCATCCTCAGGAACTTTTCTAGTTAGGGACTGATACTGTTACTATTTACAACCAAAATAAATTCTTTGATGTCACAGAGGAATACCAGCATAAGCTAAGGTCAATGAGATAAAATCAGTCTCCAGTGCAAAACATCAAACCTATGAAACACTAGTAGTTGACAAGTTGTTTGTTGGTGGTAATTTTTCTTCCACTTGGCTGCATGGACTTTGGGCATTAGGTCAAATTTGCCTCTCAAAACACTGGGTCTGGGAGATGTGATGTTAATATCAAAGACAGCTTACTCTAGCACTCTGTCCAAAGCACTTATCAATGAATGTGTTGCACATATTGCTAAATGCATAACTTATTATGTGTTAAAATGACACATGATATCTTTATAAAACTAGAAAGAATTTTTCTGCAGCAATATATTAAGAGCTATGTATATGTTTTACGGAACCTTTTGTGTAAAAAAGGACTGTTAGTTTGTGACACCTAGTTTTATTTCTTCCTCTTTTTTTCATTTCAGTTTTAGCCATTTAGGAAGATCTTTTTCTAATTTAAGTTACCTTGACTCATGCTTGAATTTGCTAAATTACTTTTCCCAAATGCTCACTAGGAGAGTCTTTCGAATTAATGGATAAAACTAAACTCACTCCCACTCTGTAACTACATTAGCATGTTACATGCAATTATTTATGATTCATCCAAACTAGCTTCCCATAGCCCCATAAATCTTATAGAGTCAGAACATCGTGGCATCATCTCTGCTGATAGTTTTTATTTTTTTGCCAGGCATAATGCTCCTTGAATTGGAGAAAAACTGTTCCTACTCAGCAAGGAGATATACTGCAAATTTAGGGAACTGTATCCAGCCTGACAGAAGGAAAGAAGTTATTTATTTCTACCAGGATAAAGCACCTACATCCAAAACTGCAGACTTCTAAATTCCTGCTCATTTTTTGCCACACCCTGGAAGCGCCTAAACTCCGGAGGCGTCAGCTTTTCACATTAAAATTCTCCAGACTCCTGAAATTCTGCTGTGGGCATGTCCAGAAATGCTTCTCATGTCATGGCACCCAGTTAATTCACACTCTGGCACCATCAGATCCAATGAACTCAGCTTTCCTGCACCTGCACCCATCTTGCCCAAGGGGTAGAGCCAATGAACATTCCCAAAACACAGAGAGCTGCTGCTCTGCGAAGCGCAGCGGCAGCTGTTGCTGCTCTTCTCTGCCGCATTCAAGAGCTCTGTGGTCAGGGCTTTTACCCTAGATGTGGGAAAGCTGGGGTTTATACCCTCCTGTGCCTGAGGAAATCAAAACCCACGCCCTTGCCACAAGGCTGGGGCTGTTCTGGGTGAAAGTGCTCTCCACCCTGCCCTTTGAAGCTCTTCCATCCTACAGGAGCAAACCACAGCTTCACAACGGCTGTGGAGAACATGAGCAAGCATGAACCTTCGAGGGGTTATGGCCCTCGTGGGAGGAGGCAAAGGAGCTTTCGATGCCCTTTCCTTCCCCTAAGGAGTTTCTGGGTATTGTGTCCTTGGTCAAATGTATAACTGGTCTTTTTGGAGCACATATGGGGAGGGGCTTCTCCAGTGCTGCTTTGTGGAATGAGGAGTGTGGCAGGGGTGAGTTTAACCCAGTGCCTGTGTCACCTCTCCTTGGTGGACACTGCCGCTGGAGCTTCTGAGCACCACTGCCCCTCCTCTTGGCTGGCTCTCCCAAAGGCCTTATGAAGGCTGAGTTGCCTCAACAACTCCTCTCCCAAGAGAAGCAGAAGAACACCACCACCAATGACCAGCATTCCAGTGCAGCATTTCTAGTACATAAGACATCCATCATGCTCCACATCCCAATTTCCCTGCAGTCCCACACACTGCCAGAGCTGCAGCCACCCCACTGGAGACCACAGGGCAGGCCACGTCCACTTCATTTCCCACGGCCCAGGATCTCTGCCCCTTGCAGCTTGCTGAAGCTATTGTCTGTTTGACAAATTGCCTGAGGAAAGTCATGAACGGGACTTCTTCTTTCAGGGGTTTTGGAGAACAAGTTGCATATTTCTCTGTAATATGCACCCATCTCTGTGACAACCCTTCCAGCCCAGTTCTGCTAGCAACCATTGTTTCCCAGGAAAATTTTCATGAAGTGGTAGCAGCCTCTGGGACCCCAGGTCACAATGAACATTTTGTTTGGCCTTGACTGATGGAAGTCTCCAGTGACTCTCCAGTTTCTATCAGTGAAGTCATAGGTGACACTCAAGTGCCCTTTAGTTTGTGCCCATTTTCATGGGATAGCTTGTATTCCTTGGCCCACAAAGTCAAACCACCACCTTACTTCATAAGCTTCAGTGAGTCCTTCGGCTGCTCAAGCACATTGTTCAAAGATTAATTCTTGATCTTCAACATGCTTCTTTGACTTCCTTAGGCATATTTCCAGTGAAATTAAAACTTGCTATATCAATCTCTCTGCATATCCATGCAATCCACAGTTCATTTTGCCTTTTTTGTCTACTGTCAAACAAACCCAACAGGGGGATACAGGCTTGACAAGAGAGATGGGGCCTCAGCACTCACAAGTTGTCCACCAGCCGATTTCTGTAGTGAAATATGTGACACATAATACATATATATCATCGCCAACATTCTCTTCAGAAGCACATTAGGGATGTGCCAAAGTAACAGAAAATTTCATTAAAACAAATTAACTGACAGACAGAAACAGGTAAGAAAGAAGTCTTCATACTGTCCCAAATCAGAGAATTGCAGGGCTACTGACAGAGCTGGGGTTGGTGCTTGAGAGAGCAGGCACTGCACGGACAGGTTCATGAGTGCATCCTGTGCAGTTTACCAGGTGAGGACAAGGGCTGGACCTGGCGGGAGGCAATCATTCATGGCTACCTCAGGAGCTGTTAGGGGTATATTACTAATGCTAGGGACCCATACCCACCCCATAAATAACTATGCAACACAGTTTGTGGAATTCATTTTGATTTGGTAATTTATAAGGGACATGTTCATCTAATTTTAACCCTTTTCTCTATGAAGAAGCTTCAACGTTGTCTCTCCAACTTCAGTATTCTGAGTACAATAGTCATACATGTTTTGTTTTTCCTGTTGTTTGAAGAATTAATGACTTTTTTCTGTTATAGAAGCTGACTAGACTATAACCACTTCCAAACACTCCCCCTGACAAGGATAAATCAGCCTGTGCTGAGCTCAGGGCTGCTATGGCCAGGTTGCTGCCAATATCAAAGCCTGTTTAAAAGCATCTGAGGGATCTTAGTGCTGCTCTGCAGATACAGATGTTTCACATTTCATTACCAAAGTTTTATGCTAGCCTCCTCCAGGTGACTGAACTGAAACTTTTTCTAAATGCCTAATGCTGTAGAATCAACTATTGCTGAAATAAGACTGTCTTCTATATATGTTCTCCTGAGCTGGCAGGTGCTGCTGGCATGTACAGTGAATTACTGTTTATTCCTCCTTCACTGATCCTTTGCACTTCTAGAGCATTTCAGCTCAGGCAGGGATTCTATCAGCTCCAGCAGTCTGCGGCTCCTCTTGCTTTACTCCTAGTGCCTTGTGTAGTTGAGTAACCACTCAGAGCTGACAACCAGCCCATTTCTAGATGTCCAGCCCTGCAGAGCACTGTCCCTGCAGGACACAATAAGGGGGATAGGATGGCCTGGAAAAGCCCAGGCCTGTGGCTGGCAAGGAGCATGAAGCTTTCGCAGCTGTGCTCTTTTATACACTACTCAGCTGTGCTTTTGCTATTTTTATGTTCTGAACACCTGCACGCCTCAAGTTAGAGGCCCTTGCTGATAACAAGAGATAATAATAAAAGCAGTAAATGGCTTTTTCAGTTGAAAGAGAAATCTCCCCACAAAGAAAGAGCAGAAGAACCCATTGCTTTCAAGATTTTTTAGTGCCTGGAAAATAGTTTTTGGCATTATATTCTGTGCTGCTTAGAAAGCAGCATGGCCAGCAGGTTGAGGGAGGTGATTTTCCCCCTCTACTCTGCTCGTGTGACCCCACCTGGAGTACTCCATCCAGTTCTGGGACTCCAAACATTAAAAGTTTGCTACTGGAGCAAGTCCAGAGGAGGGACATGAAGGTTATTAGAGGGCTGGAACACCTCTCCTATGGAGACAGGTTGAGAGGGTTGAGGGTGTTCAGCCTGGAGAAGAGAAGGCACTGAGGAAGTTTTACTGCGGCCTTTCAATACTTAAGGAGGACTTATAAGAAACCTGGGGAGAGACTATTTACAACGGCTGTACTTATAGGACAAGGGGTAACATATTTAGGCAGAAAGAGGGAGGTTTACATTGAGCATAAGGAAGAAATTCTTTACTGTGAGGGTGGTGAGACACTGAAACAGGCAGCCCAGAGAAGCTGTGGATGCCCCATCCCTGAAAGTGTTCAAGATCGGGTTGGACAGGATTTTGAGCAATCTGGTCTGGTGAAAGATGTCCCTGCCCATGGCTGGTTGGAACTAAATGATCTTAAAAAGTTCCTTCTGATCCAAACCATTATGTGATTCCATGTTTCTCTTATTCTATGAAGAAAATGAGCTATCTGCACTGACAGGAAAGTGGTACTTCATAAGGTTTTAAGCTACGTTTGTTGTTATTCTATTTGTTTGACGTTTAGGAGCTCTCATAAAACTGACTCACAATCTAGCTTTGGTAGTGACAGATTAAAATCACAGCCTCCTTTCTTCATATAAGATTACAGATCAACTGATTTTTATAACATCCTTCATAACATCACACCTTGGGAAGTAAAATTTGATCATTAAGTTTGGAAAAGACCTCTCAGATCATCAAGTCCAGCATCTGGAAGCTTTGTATAGAGCTAACTAGAAGGGCTACATGAATGTTAGATCATAAAGTAATGAGATATCTTGTGCCTTTCATTTTAGGAAACACTATATTTGCATGAGACAGAACACGCTAGCAATGACATCTGAAAAAAAAAAAAACCTTCAGCTAAGGAATGATCATTTTGGTTTTCAAAATAATTCAATTTTCATGAAAATTCCATCAGAAATTATTATATTTAGTCCTTTCAACAGAGCTGTTTTCCCTTCAGCACACTTTAGAACATGTGTTACCTGAAATGGCAGCAGATACTTTGGGGCAAGCAAAAACTAACAAACCTATTAAGGTGAGATGGCTTAAGTCAGTTTAGAATACAGACTACCAGTTTTATAAAAGCGCTTTTGGTAAAAGATAAGGTAGCAAATATGTGGCCTTCTTTTACAAATGAATTAATCTGTGATAACTATTAATGGAGATAGAAGGTTCTTCAGACACAGGTAAAAATATACAGCAGCTTTAGAGTATGATAGAAGTTTTACACAACAACTTCTCCTTATATGACTGATTTTTGACTTTTTCCAGTATAGCAGACTCAGACTTTGTATGCATGCTGCACACATAAGAACACAGATGAAGCATTTTGTGTCTGCTATCACAAAAGATATATTTGCAGCAGAAGACAGAATTTTTGGACTGCCCCTGTTCTATCCTGCATGAATTCACAGGTATTTTAAAAGGAAGGTCTATTTAAGTGTCGGCTTTAATCCCTGCTTCTCTCCCAGTGCGCACATAAAGGTTAGCTCCAAGAGAGCACAGTCTGCCAGCTTTGGTCCTGGAGTGAAATCTTTACCACCGTATATCTTCAGAGGAGAGTCAGGTACTTCCTAATGAAATCCAAAACTATCGACATGCTAAGCTTGGACCTGCCTGAAATCAGTACGCTCAGCAGGCAGCTGCTGAAACCTACTTTTTACGGAGCTCTTAGGGCAGGGTAAGAGAGCTGCAGGTGGCCATCTCTGTCATTGCTGCTCTCCCGGCCTGGAGAAAGCCAGGAGGTGAAACTCCTTCAAAAAACTGAACAATTCGCACTACAACTATCTGTAGGAAAAGCTGCTCATCACAGATCTTGTATTTGTTGGGTTTTTGTATCTGGGTTGATTTTTTTGTGTGTGGGGGGGATGTTTTGGGTTTTTTTGTCCAAGTATACAATCCCAAAGGTAAAAGAATGGGATGAATTTCACTTCTTAGCCTGAGGGGTTCAAACCCACGACCCTCAGAAGAGCAGCCTGCATATCAGCCTATGAGATAGGAATAAAACTCCACCCACCTGCCTCACTGAAAATGAACTGCAGCACGGCAAAAAATTCAGGAGGCACTAAATTGGAGCTGCTTGTTCCTGTCAAGACTGGGACAGCTCTGGGCATGTATGGCGAAAGTCTGTGCTCTGCTTTGTTGAAGAACAGCCCCAGGGGCCCAAGAGAGGGTAAATTAAAAGTGGTGTTTAAAGGGGGAAAGTTCACCCAGGATTTTGCTGCTGGAAGGATCACAACTCCATGTTTTCTTGTTCTGGATGGTGCTTCCACACTTCTCACCCGCAGCACTGGCACTTGAGCTCTGAGATGCACAACCTTTCACTGTGGTACAGTGTCAGCAGAAATCATCTGCTAACTCCACTCTTTGCCCCTCTGCCCAGTCTTTGCCTTTGTGATCTCTTACAACATGTCTTTGAGAAAGCGTTCCCCCCTTACTATCTCTCTTCTACCTTTGGACTATATTATATCTTCATGGTGATACTATAAAGTGAATAATAAAATGAAATGCAGGCCCTGGGTGTTTTGCTGAGGTCAGTGAAGCTGAATCTATTTGCAGCAGCTGAGAAACTGCACAAATGTATTTGTTTTCCTTCTTTGCTTGAGAAAACGGAACCCTTCATTTTCTGTTGCATGAAAAGGCACCACATAATGATTATTTTCATGGATCATTTCCCATCCACTCTGGGTTGTCCTTTTTTTCTGAGTTTATACTGAAGTCTGGACAAAATCTTTTTAAAATGTTATGTTTGTCTGTGAACTGCATCCTGACAAAAAGAAGGGAAAGAACCACAACTTTTTATTTAACAAAAAATTTCTCAGGTATGTCTTAGAAAGGAATAGGAAATGGATTCCAGGACCATCAAAGTGGTGTGTCTGTGTAAATTTATACAGGACATTTCATCAGGGTTTCATAGCTTTTTGTTTTTAACCTGATATCTAAATGAAACTACAACAAACCCAAGATGATGAACTTCTTTGGATGTCTGTATCCCTTAGAAACAGAGGTCCATGTGTTGAAATAAATTAGTTCCTAGCTTTGGTTTGTATATCTGAAAGGCTGTATTACTTCTCGTGCACACAGCATATTAGAAGCCCAATTTGTCTCTGCCCAGCACAATCATTCAGAAATCTACCCCTGCTCATAAAGTACTTAAGGGGGTGCTTCTGCAAACCTAAATAAATTCTGCCTTAGTTTTCAAGCAAGAGACCATATTTCCCAGAAAATGATGTGGTAAGATCTCATACCTAGTTTATACTTCTTTAGAACAGCTGCAAATCATGTCACAGTAATATATCAGATCCAGTAACCCAGAAGCCTGAATAGCCTGTCCTATTTACATAGACTGGGTGATAACGCTGACATTTTAATTAGTCCCTTAATTTGTCTTAGCAGATATCCTAATGCTCATTTTTTTTTGCAGTCACTTATGGCTACTGTTTATCCTAGGATTTGAAATCCACCTCCTAAACAGTCTAGGCACACAAAATGTCAGTTCTCTAATCCCCTTTCTTTGATCCCCTTTCCTTCATCCCCTGAATACTTAATGCGTTCACAAGAATGAAATGTTCGGAGCATACCAGAAGCTCAACAAGAAGCATTAATAATGTGGAAGCTCCTAAACTCTTTCATTAATAGACCTTTCCCTGTGAAATTCATTTTAATCAGTGTAATGAAAATGTACATATGGGTTACCTGCATTCTCCAAGCATCCATTTCAATATTTAAGCTAACATAGCATTTGACAAACATGCTTAAACATTGAAATCTACTGTTGACTGCCAGAGGCATATAACTCTATGACACTGCAAACACAAACTGCCCTTTTGCACTTTTTCTGCCAGTCATGCCATCTAAAAAAAAAAAAGGCCATTAACTGAAGGAGGCATTGCAGAACATCAGGAAAATTACCAAGTCTGAACAACTGAGGAAAAGAAATATTACAACTGGTTTTGCCCATAAAATCAGTCTCCCGGCAGATTTACTTGCAATTTAATTGCTAACAGGAATATTTGGATGCAATAAAAAGTTTCAGAGTTGAACAGGAGTAATTAATAAAGATGATCTGGATGTTGAGATCTTCAAGTAAACTCTACCTTGATTTTAACATTGACTGGTTCTACAAGGAGAGTTTGACCACAGCTGTGCCCTTCAGAATCATTAAACAGATCAGGGCTGTTACGTAAAATATTGTTCAGAGAGGAAAGGTAGGCAATGTGCCTTATATGATAAGAAAAACACCTCGATAAAAATAAATTATATGAAACTCCACTGGAATTTTGAATACACCAAACTTGTGTCAGATGATCCAGGGAGAGCTTTTCGGTTGAAATACTACAGAGCATACAAAGTCTTATGACGCATTTTCTCCATTCCTATGTTTATCTGATGGGTCCAGTTCTAAACTTAAAAACATGAACTTTCTCTTGGTTTTATTTTTACATATTTATTTTACATTTAAAACTGATCACAGCCTCTTCAAGTTCTTGTTCTATAAGGGCTCTTGTCAAATTTCCACATCAACATAGCTGCCCCATCGTATGCAGGGTGGGATTGTGACATTTGTAAACTATAATCAAATGTGATTTTTTTTTTAACTTAAAACAATGCACTGTTTTTAAACAGGGCATTTTCATGAAGCTATGAATAACTCTGCCTCACACAGATTTTGAAAGAAAATGTATCATTATCTCCATCAAAGGTCAACCACAGATTATAACCCTCTTTTTGCTTGTTATGAAGGATGCATTTTCTGTGGGTAACGATAAGATGTAGCAAGAAATGTGTGAGAAAAAAATCTCAAGCAGAATACATTGTTTGTGTCCAAGATCTTTCTATTGTTTTGTGATATGCTAGTTGGCCAATACTGAAAAACTACCCTTCAAATTTGTTCACTTCTACTCTTTGTCTTTCAAAGGTATCTAGGGGAGCATTATGCATCAATTAAAGCTGATGGATGTTGATCTTTAGTTTCTGTGACTCCCAAGGCACTCAGAAAACAATCACCAAGTGAAGGCTGTTACAAGAAGTATTGATTGAGAAACAGTCCAAGACAAGAAAATCTGAGAACCAGCCACATCAATTTGGGGTCTGCAGGACCCAGATATAGAGCAGGATTGCTGAAACACATGTAGATTTAGAAACCAAATGTGACTGGTAACATTGCTTGAGAAAGAAAACCACCTCTAGGCTGGACACATTCTGCAGAACAGAAGCAAAACCGCATGGCACAAATTTGGAACATGCAGTGATTTTCTCCCATCATAGCAAAGGACAGTGGAAAGCTCCAAGGAACAATCAGGCCAGACTGGAACACGGTAAGCTGGAAGACACATTAGCTGAAGTACTCTGTGACCAGACCTTAGTTCATTGCACGTAATAGCCGAGTGTTGCCTCAGACAGCTTCTCTCCCACTTCGTATTTTGTAACTTCTTTCTGCAGTGCCACAAGGCAAAGCTTACCTCCAGCAGCCAGTGGCCATGTGGGAGCACATGCAGCTGTGGAGTTATGGAACAAGGGAGTGTAGGAACATCTTGGTCAGATCCACAGAAGCAGAGGTCCCCAAACACATGCCTTGTGTTTCAGACCACACAGGAGAGACTCATCTCTATTTGGGAAGCAGAGGGGAGTGTTAGGGTTCTGCACATTTTCTATTTTATTAGAGCAGTTAATAAGTTTTCAGAGCAGGGTATACATGTTAAAGAAAAGTTAAAATAATTAAATTTTTTACACATGCACCTACATAAAATACACACCAAATCCTTCAGATTACACTATTTTTCCAATGAATTAGTTTCTCTTCACATATTTTTATACAAGAAAGTAACATGTAAGTCTAATATTCAGACTTTTCTACCTCTAAAATACATTTTGCTTTGTTAAAACGTTGAGGAGAAGAGGAAGAGGAAGAGGAAGAGGAAGAGGAA
>VXAD01001115.1:946224-1032697 GCA_013399195.1 Dicrurus megarhynchus
AGGAAGAGGAAGAGGAAGAGGAAGAAGAAGGAGGAGGAGGAGGAGGAGGAGGAGGAGGAGAAGGAGGAGAAAGATTGGTCTCAATTGACTTATTCTTCTGCCTTTTTATAATGTAGCTCTTAGGAAGATGAAGAAAGAAGTGGACAGTTCTTACACAGCCAGAGTACACCAGAACAATAGGGGAAAACTCTCAAAAATCAAAAAAAGAAAAAAAAAATCATTTTTCACTGGGTTAGCACCAAAAGCACTATTATGCAGCAGCCACTTAACATTGTAGACAAAAGCTAGGGTCTTGCTGCAGAACATGGCTTGGCAGAGACTTTGATTTCCTGGCTTGAAAATACTCAGTTTGCCCTCTTTGCTTCCTTTCTCCTGCTTCATTACATCTTGCAACTTCACTACTATTATTTATTGATTAATTTCCCTGTAAGAAGGATCCCAGCACAGAGAGAAAAACACTTTTTAGTATTTCATTTTTCTGTAGGTGTATGTGGGTATTTGGAGAGGGAAGGGTGGCTCTGTGGAGTGTCTCCACCTACACTGACATTAGTAAGACTGATGGTGCTTCTCCCACTAGGAAGAAATGCATTTGTTAAAAAGGGGGGAAAAAAGAGCAACTTATCACTGGCTGGAGAGAGGCTGAGCCAGTAACAGTGCCATGGCATGATTGATTTGTTTGTTCTATTGCAGCCTGTGCAATATCAATGAGCTGAGAACATCCACATGAAGCGAGGAAGGTTAAGTAATACTGATTGGATTTCTCCACACTTTTTTTTCCTCTCCCTAAAAAACATTTTCTTTGGAATAAGACACATTTGTCAGATTATACAAAAGGGCATACATTTTCCTGGTAAAGTGGATGTTCTTGTGGTTAAAGAATGAGACTGTTAATAAGGGTTTTCTGTTCAGTTCTCAGAGATTTGTCACATCAGGCCACATTCAGTTCTGGCTATCACAGCAGCTCACACTAACTTCAAGGAGAGTTGTATCTGTTTAAGCCAGGTGTGCTCTTTCTGTTTGGGAATGACAGATAAATCAGTGACTCTCAAAATTGTGTTTATAAAGATAATGTTTACTCAAATGTCTGAGCATTCTCAGGTGCTGCTGGAACACCTAACATTTTTATTATTTACCATTAAATTACAACCAGCAGTCCAAAAGACCCACCTGGCACCAGACATTTAATTGTTCTGTGTTATTAGAGGTCCATACTTATGATTCACTACAAAAATGCATTTGTCTTGTGTCTGGGTTCCTTCTCCACTAAAGCTAAAAGGGTACTAGGGTACTAGGTACATTGTTCCACTACCCTTAAAAAAAGGATTTATATATGTTCACGGGTAATGAACAATTTTTGGGACCTACAGGCAACTCAACTCATCTTTCTCTGTCCATGCTGACTTAGGCCTGCCTGGCTGTGGATCACCATCATGAGCAGCAACTCAGGTTTTTCAATACATCAATTTTCATCAGAGTTTCATTTAAAGAAGATGAATTTGTGCTATTGTTACATTTCATCTTGATCTTTTTCAGAGTGCAAAAAAGTCCAGTTCCATCACATTTCCCCTATAGTATTCTTTCCAACTATAGTGCATTTTTCTGTAGGTATGTATTCATGTGAAAGTGAAGGGTGTCCAGTCTGAGGGTAACAGTGCCAATAAAGCCCTGGATCACACATTTTTGGGTATCAGGATAGCCTGCTACCCCAGGCTATTCCTGAGCTGATGGTATGTAGCTTTTAGGCTTTCTTCTCTCAATACCTCTGCCAATTTTACAATTGTTTCAGAGAACTGACTCAAGCTCACTCTGCATCAGGTAATCCATTAGTGGGGGACAAAATAGATTGAAGTTTCTCAGTGATGATGAGATGCTTCCTTTGAGATGCTTCTACTGCCATTCTCCAGCCTTCACTCAAACTGCTTGACTTTGTGGAGAATACAGATTACCATCTGAGGGCAGCTCTGCTAGCATTTTCCATTACATGTTGCTGTGGAGAAAACTGCAAATCCCATGAAAGAGAAAAGAAAAAACAAAGCCATCCTACAAATCTGTATTCAAGGTCTTTGTTTTGTTTACTTCAGTCTTCAAAGCATTATCTTGCTAGGAAAGTGAAAATTCAATAATATGGACAAGGTCATGGGAAACATGAGTATTATTTTGGAGGTACTCACTCAACACAATCATTTAAGTACTAGTCTTATTCAGCAAAACACTTGTGTTTACCTTTTCTTATCATCCTCTTAAGCAAGCAGGCTGGAAAAAACATCCATGCCACAGAAATTTCCACTGAAGTTGGCAGCCATGCATGAGTATTTCTGAACTGATTTGAACTCAGAAATGGACATTTTTATCCCATAGCAATTCCTCAGAAAGACTTAACATTTAAAATTTTGTATGTATGACTAGCTCCATTCACCTAAAAGAGACTCAGCCATCCTCATATTGCACAGAATAAGAAAACAGAATATATTAACAAGGACTTCTAATTTTCTTAGTGCACTGCGTGCTGAGAGCCTGGAACAGGTCATATTGTCAGAGGATTACTGAGTTTCTGGCCAAATCCAGGTCATCTTAGAGCTACCAAGCCTTCCCTGAGGTGGCAGGTTTGGCTGATCTCTGGTCAACAGCTCTGATGTCACCTTAATAATCATGACAGCTGGGCTATACAACCTACCAGCACATCCTCTATCCTGTGACAGCAGGAAGGATGGTTTTGGAAAAGGAGATCTCATGAACCAATCAGCACACCATACCTTACCTGTAGCCTAGTCTCTTATTAATCACTCCAGATGAAAACTTCATAAAGCACATGTCATGAAGAAAGTTCAAGAAATAAAATACAAACATGTAAAGCACTTCAAATTAATCCCACAAAAAATGCATAGATCAGTGAACAGTGAAACTGATACCAGCCTCTTCTTTACACAGATCCCATTAAATCTTTGCAGACAGCTTCCGTAAGAGCACTAAACCCTCTGCAAACAAAACTCATTTGGAAAGCAGTTAACCAGTTTATCTACTGCTTAAAACAGATTAAACAGAGAGTGACAATGACAGCATTGTATAGTGATTGAAAATGGAGCCTTGTCTACAAACTGCAATCAGTTTTCTTTGGCAACAAGGAGCCTACCTTTCTCAGTCCTTTCCATGCCCACCCGGGGTGGGAGGAGGCATGGATGGCTGCTTGCGTCGCTCTTAGCTCCTCATTGCATATGTCAGATTGCCCCTGCAGCTCCACAGACTCCTTCACTCCAGCAAAAAGTCCGGACTGACAACCTACTGAAAAACAGTGAGTTTTGTGCTTTTGAATAATTTTGCCTTATTTTGAATTTAATTTTTTAATAGCCCTCTCTGAATATAGAACACAACATTAACTGTGTAAATATGAGAGTCCTTAGTTACGTTTCCTTCATCAAGACTGGTGTCAGTGATGAAGTAACACACAACATCATTAGACATAATTCCCAGTATACTCTAGGTGAAAATTTGCAGTATCATCCTCCTGCCCTTTGTACAATCCCACTTGCTGCAAGTGTGATGTCATAGCAATGCAGCTATCTTGCCACAGCCAGTACTTGCAAAACAGATGCTCATTAAAGGGAGGCTGAAGGACATCACTATAGAAACAGTTAATTAGGGAACATCAGCCTCAGTTAAGGATAACCACTCTGGCCAGAGCCTTTTAAACACTTGGAAACCAAATCACTGATGTAGTAGGTAAATTTATCAACTTTGTTAGTCATTTTCATTACTTTTTCACTCTAGTAGATTCTTATCCTAATGTAAGCTCAGCAATTTTCAAATATAAAAAAAGTATTTAAAACACTGGAAAGACAATACCAGATCCTTCTCCAAGCTAATCTGCCAGTCCAAGAGAAGTGGCGCCACACATAACGCAGCATAAAGCAAGTAAAGTTATAAAACATCCTGCAGCTGCACAAGTTTGAATTAGATCATCATAAATCTAGTGTGTGGCCCCATGCAGCCACCTCACAGTGCTTCCAGCAAACCAGTCATGTTCGAGTGCTTTGACAAGTTTAATTGCTCTGCCCAAGAGGCTTTATGTAATGCCTTAGACAAGAGCATAACAAACTGATCAAAAGCAGAGTAGCCTTCTATTCCTCACCATGAACTTACATATCAGGGGTGAATTATGTCATTCATAGCACACCAGGAGAGTTCCAGCACATGATAGCATCTTTCCTAACTCCAGACCAAGTACTATGAGGAAACATAAAATTTGAGAAGGTATATTAAACTCCAAGCAGCACACAAACACTTGCACATACATAAAACAGTTTGTTATCATTTGCATTTGGTTGTTCGGAACAATACTTTGCTCTGAATTCATGTCATCACTCTGCATCACCATCATAACAGAGCAGCTCAGCTGGTCCATGAAAAATTCATTCCACAGAAAAATTCAGTTCAGTGATCACATTAATTCACTCCAGCTGAAGATCTCTGTGAAATTGAATTACTTCAGTGGGACCATTAAATTTAACCTGGGTCTTTCACAATATCTGTAATCACAATGGTGCCCATTTTACATTTCCATAGTCCTAAGAAAGAGTTGGTATTTTTATGCAAAAGGTCTCCTAAACTGGACTTTGAATTTCATATCAATAACATGCTTTCCAAAAATGCCTATTTCCTTTTCGAGCAAATATTTTCCAGCAATCTGAAAAAAATCATGCCCATCTTCTATGATACATCAATGTGTTTTCTCTCTTATCAAATCAACAGTTCATTTGTTTGCTCCAGTCTTGAATGGAGAGGAAATAAATCCCAATGTAAAAATACAAAAAAAGTAATCAATAGAGGATACACATTTGCAACAACGTACAAAACCAATTATTACTTTAAAACCATAAACAATATCATAAGAAGTTTTTTTTAATAGATAGGCTCTTAGAAATGTTTGCATGAGGTTTTTTTTTGTATCAGTTGAATTATAAAACTAACTTTCAAAACAAAATATTATGTTAAAATATAGTGTACCTTAATCTGTTAGCATTGAGATTTTATTCTTAAGATTTACTGTTGTCATCTAAATATATGCATATTGCTGCAAGAGAGCAGAGCCATAGGAATTCCAAACAAATTATGTTTCTGAGTAAAGGGTTCTTTGCTCTAGTTTATATATCTCTAGCTTTTAATGTAAATATACTGCAATAAAAATCATAAGAAAACTTGGCATTCAAACTTTGCCTAAGTAGTTGAAAAATTCTTAGCTTGAAATTGTCATTTATCTGCCATTTCTGAAAGACTATTATATCCATAATGTAAACCACAATGTTAAAAATAAAGGCACTAAACATTTATAACAGAATATGCAATCTCCCTTTACATTAATCATAGCATTCATGTGTGTGTCTTATGCCATAATTCTTTTTAGCTTTGCTTATATTTATTTCATCTTAATTGTTTCTATTATTTGTTAAAATTACTGCACTGTACTTGTTGTTCTTTCTAATATTTCTTCAGTATTTTGTTGCATGGTTGCTTTAAGGCGTTTTAAATGCAGGTTCTTCCTTCTAAAAGAGCTTTTGAATGACTCTTCTTAAAGGAAACTCCTAAAATGTGCAATTCTAATAAGCTTGTACCTTTACAGTCCACAGTTTTCTCCTATTCTGATCATTTAAAGAAATACAAATAGCAAGCAGCAAGCAGATGTTTTATTTTAGTGTTTCACCAGCTGGTTAAAAGTGATTCCAACTTCCAGGCTCACCGAAGACACTGGCGCCACCAGGGAGGATGCTAGTCAAAAAAAGTGTTTTTGAAAACTATACACTTTTGTGTGGGAGAGAATTGGGATAAGGAGCACCTGACACCTTCCATTCGGCAGCTGCCCAATAGCCCAATCATGACTTCAGCAGTGCCTGACATGGCTGAACTCAGTGGTGGGAAGGTGTTCTTAAAATACTGACAGTCCCAGTCAGAGTGCTATTTGCTCTCTAACATTTGTTTGGGGAGGCTCTGAACAAACCAAGTCTTCCACACCTTTCCCTCCCCACCTCTGTAGTCTGCTTTCATTAACTCCTCCATCCCAGCCTTCATGCCCAACATTATCCTTCCCACCAAACTCAGAGGTAAATTATTCAGTTACTTTAAGGGACAAACCTATGTTCTCTGCCCTGGCTTACTAATAACTGCCACATGTTTAATGAGAAGCCTCTTCTGTCCTTGATCTTAATATACCTGAAAAATTAATTTTTGCTATTGCTTCAGTATTCTTTGCAAAGTTGTACTTCTCTTACAACCTAGCAACAACCACTTTTCCACTAACACAATGCTTGACATTCTTGAGCCTTTAAAGCATCAGATTTTTTGCTGATAAAACCTTTTTTCACTCTTATCTCTAAATCTGAATTTGAATTAAGTTAGGAACATTTCTCTAAAAGCCTTTTCCAGTGGACTAGTGAATTGACACAGTTCCTGTTCCACCTGAAGTAAAGAAATTCCAGCTTACACACAATTTGCAGTCCTTGAACTCTTCAGTTCTGCTTATGTCTTTGAGAAATCCACATCTTCGCAAAATTGGACTTATTAGGAGTTTCTACACATGAATCAAATTATGAACAATCTTCATGTAGGCAGCCACATCACATAAATTGCTACTTGTTTGTCATATTTTTTTACCCTTAGTCTTTTAATTTTCTGAAAATTTTTCCTGACATGCCATAAATTAAAAGTGTCCAGTCAGGCAGTAATAAGTCTTTTCCCAACAATTTTTTACAGCTCAAATCTTATTTATAGTT
The DNA here is from genome assembly GCA_013399195.1 of Dicrurus megarhynchus. Taxonomy (NCBI): domain Eukaryota; kingdom Metazoa; phylum Chordata; class Aves; order Passeriformes; family Dicruridae; genus Dicrurus; species Dicrurus megarhynchus. The sequence continues at coordinate 952,986 of VXAD01001115.1, forward strand.
CCTCTTAATGACTAGCCTTCTTTAAAAAATGGTCTAAAGATGGCTTTTTAATTGGTTTCTGTCTTTAAAAAAAAAAAATCCCTCATTATCTTCAAGACCTTTACATTTTTGTTTTCTTTCTGCCTTAGGTAAAATATAAAACTTTCATGCCCTGTTTCATATCTGACTCTTTTGCTGCTTCTTCAAAGCTTTTTTCTCTTTTTTTTCATTATCCTGAGTATGAAATCTATCTGCCCAGTGCTTCTGCACCAAACCACTATCCCAAGCATTGCCATTTTTAGCTCACACTCACATCTGTGGATTTCCTGTACAGTTTAAATTGCTGTTTGAAACTTTTTCCAGAACTGCAAATATATATTGAAACTACCACCAATGCATTTGTTTTCCAGTAATTTTTTTTCCAGTAAAACTGGATCATTAGAATACTTAGGAAAAGTGGTCTTGAAAAGGATAGAAGATGAGTCCCCTCATTTAATGAGTACATAGTGGCTCTCTCTAAAAAATCATAATGGATTACTAATCTTATTTTCTTAAAGCAGTCTTCTAGCAAACCAAGAAGTTGGATCTGGGGTTTTTGAGATCTTAAAACTGAGTACAAGTAGCAACCAAAAGGTAAATGCCTGCCTAATCTTTATAACTGAGGAAAACATTGCAGATATTTTTTGTAGTGCTTATCCAACAATGAATGATGAATTTTACCAAGTTTAACAATTTTCCCTATATTTAAGCAAAAAGCAAAGGCAGAAGAAAAAAAAAAATTGGTTTGTTTTGCTTTTTTTTCTCAAGAAATGGTTCATGTGCTTCAAATTTTTTCTACAGGATGGTAAGATGACCAAGAACATAGGAGAGTCCAAATCCTAACCCAAGTCATTTGAGTTTAGTCTCCTTCCTTAATCAAACTGGCCTTTGGACAGTGAAACTTGAACTAGGGGTTTTGGGACTCGGCCAAACACCAACAAGTTCCGCAGTTTCATTATTCCAACGCAATCCTTATGATTTCCCACGATGTCCAACCTTGTATATGGTAATGATAATCTCATTTTCTGTCCTAGCCACAAACTATGAGTGTGACTCACCAAGTATGGTCTTTTCTGACTTCTGGTTAGGTTGGCTTTTATTCATCTGTGTGCCATAGTGATAAAATGCCAACTGCGCTTTCTGCCTTGTCCTCCTTTTCATTTGCCACTGCCTGTACACGTAGTTATATTTTAATAAATGAAATGAGTTCTTACTAAGAACCTTTATTAACAGCTTACATGCTGTGATGCACATAGCAGGTACACCTTGCCTGAAGATGCTTCATTCCGGATGGAGACCTGGGACTTCAAAGCGCGCTGTCATACAGCAGCCATCCGGCAAAACAAGCAGAGCAATGAGATCTCCAGTCTTGCTGCAGGCACAAATGCTGTTGTGCGACTCTTTCCAGGGCGGATGCAACTTCTCCCCAAGCCCAGTATGCTGCAGTAAATATGCTGAAAGTTGCTGGGAGTCCCATCCAACAGGGAAATCACCATGACCAAGTTGCCAGATATGTAGCTCTAGCACTTCTGCCACTCACTGAAAAAACCAACAGGCTTCTGGAAATCCATAAAGATGATAACTACAGCTGGCTATTTGACAGAGCAGAGCTCCCCATGGTGAGAACTACTGTGGCTAGTTCTGCCAAATATTTTCCATTTGCTGAAACTATTGCTTCTGTTTTTCTCTGAGTTTCAGCCAGTTGACCTTTATAAATGTGCTAATTTCAGCCAGGTGTTCAGGCCTCTGTATTATCAGCATTGGGAGTGAAAAAGATGCATGGCTGAGGGTACCTGCATGCTGCTGACCTTCTAGAGGTTTCATGGTTTTTTTCTCCAGGGTATTCAAATAATAGGTGAACAAGATCAGCAACAGCAAAAGGTATATTGGATTCATCCTAGTGACAGAATCATCAGTTTGAGTAAATGTGCTCTCTGTAGATGAAGAGAAAGATGGGAAATCCAGAAATCCCTGTGTTCTGCCTCCAGGTACAGGGTTTTTACAACCATTAGATGTCACCACAGACTTCAGACCTCAGAGCTTCTGTATGAAAGAAGTGGACAATTCTTCTGAGCATATAATGCTCTTCGGATTTAACAGTAGTGACTGCTTATATGATTTACAAGGCTGAAAAATGTTGGTAATATAATTTGTAATGGTAAAATGACCAGGCAGGATAAACTATGATTCACGGATCATCTGTTGAAGAAGACAGATCAATCAGCAAAGAAAAGAAAACAATAGAAAGTTTTATCCAGTTCTAAAAAGGCACAGATTTGGAGAGATTGAATTGATAAGGAAATAAGAGCTGGATCTGTTGGCGTTAAAAGAAAATGAAGAAATGCTTAATGATCAGAAGTTTGGGAGTAACTTTGTTGATCTTGTTAAAAACCATGTATGTTGCAATGGAAAGCAGAAAACTTGAGATGCTAATGAAGACTTAATGACTTATCTGTGAGTTCCAGTCATTGGCCAAGACCCTATTGTGCCGGATGGGGAAACAAATGACTGGCTCCTTCCCTGATAAATTTCTAACCTAAAAGGGGGTTGGGAGTGGAAAAGGGAGAGTAGGGGAGAGAGATTGATATGGACAGACCATACAAAAGAGAGTAGAAGAAACTATTAAAAACCATTATCAACAGTGCCAGCACACCAGCAGTCAACCTGCTGGAGTAGCAAAATTTGATTTTGCCTACTCTGCTGAGAAAAGTTGAGCTGGGAATGTGCAAGTACATGTCTGAAAATCTAGGATGTGGGTGATGAAAGCTGGCCAAGAGAGAGAACAGAACTAGCTTCTTGGAATATGGCAGCAAGCCATTAGACAGCCTGAGAAGAGCAGGGGGTAGTTTATTTGATGTGGTGGTGAAGGAGGAGCCAGTGGAAGAGCAGACAGGGCCATAGGAACAGCAAAATAAGCACTGCAGAAGCCTCTTGGAATGATAGGAGTAGGGCAGCATTGCTTTAGCCAAAGGACAGGAAGTTAATATTGTAGTATAAAGGTTTGTGGTGGATTAATAAAGGTCCCAGAGGATAACTCAAATTTGCCAACTTAAAGGTGTTACAAAGAAGAGTTTAGACATAATGCAAATGCTTGCATTTGTAGAACTAAAGTAGATAGCGTGGATAGTGCTTAGAGTACAAATGGGAATGACAGGCAGGAGGGAAATGTGGGAGGCACTGTACAGACATCAGGTAAACTCTGACCTGAAAAGTTTGCAATCTCAAACACAAGGCACGTGTTTAAGACAAGCAGTGGCCAGTTAAAGTGTAGGGGTGAAATGTGCTTGTAATGCTTAGTGGAGCTGTAGCAACAACCACAAGTCACAATTTACATTAGATGTTATTGCACAGCAGGTTCCTTTTATGCATTACAGCACAGATGTATTTTAAAGTGGCATTTGGAGCAAGATGAGTTGAGACACTGGCATGTCCAGACGTGGAAAGTAGCTAAGTCTCTGCTTCTGTGCTACTACCTATTTCTGGAGCCAGGAAAGGAGTGAAGGGAACTGAATCTTCTTGTTATTCTTCTGGTTTTGGGTTGTATGGTATTTCTTGACTACCCAGCTACTAAATAGTCAGCTAAATATTTACTTGCATTATCACAGCCAGACTAATGTCAATATTTTCCTTTTAAACTGTTATCAGTATATTGCATATTCCTAAATGTGAGAATGTTTTTTCACATTACACAAAATGGGAGTGTGAGTAATAAGCTCCAAGTGAAATAGTGATAGTAACATACATGTTGCTATGAGTTTTGGGGAGCAGTCTGAGCAATAAAAGAAGACACTGAAATAATGGAAACTGGATAAATAAATATCCCTTAAAGATCAGAGAAATACTAAAACTCTTTGTCACAAGTTGAAATCCAGTGAGAATTTCTTTTCTTGTTAGAAAGTTGAATGACAGAAAACATGAATACACTGTCAGACAAACGTTCTCTCTGCTTTCAGGCATCCTCAGTCCCTTGGACCATGCTGGAGAGACACCTCACCCCCGCACAAATCCGTCCTGTGCAGTGGATTCCACAAGCTCTGTTGGAGACCTACTTACTCTACCATATTACTGCCTTCCAACTTACAGCCTTTTCCCAATAGGGCAGCAAAACCTTTTGCTGCAAATTAAATTATCACCTCCTTGTCTGCCTGTCATGGACATGGTGAACAGTTAGCTTTGTATACAGGAAAGCTGCTGTCACATTGTTCTCATCTTCTCTTTCTAGACTAAACAGTACCAGTTCTCTTGACCTTTCCTCATGCAGTGTGTTTTCCAGACTACTTATCATTCTTCTTCTCCTCTGAACTCTCTCCAGTTTGTCTCTATATATTTATCTATAATTTTATAGGGTGGTGCCCAAAACAAGACAAAGCACTCAAACTGAGTCTCACCAGTTCCAGCAGAGTAAAACAGAACATAAAGCACTCTTACTAGGTATGTTCTGTGGTGAGATTCATCTTTCCTCAGCCATATAGTGCAGCTTACTCTTACTTAGCTTAGGGGCTGTATAGTCTTCAGGTTTCTTTACTGTTCTGCATCCCACATAAACATTTCCCATTTTGTATTAATGCACTTGGTATCTGTGGCAAACTGCACTTATTTTTTTTTTAATTTGTACCACTTGTATCAGAGTTTCTCTCCAGGCTCTAACACAGTTCTCTGAAGTGCTGGCACTTGCTGGCAATTGCTATCTGCTGGTGTAACTTGAAGATCCACTGTTTCATATATCAAGTCATTCATGAAAATAATGATTAGAGCTAGACCAACAAGTGACATCTGTCCATGTGTATGTTATGGTGAACTCATCTACACTGCATTTTTCCAGTTTCCTTTTGAGAAAAGTGTGGAAGACTCTGTGGAAAGCTTTCTTAAAATCAAGATCTAACAAGTCTGTTCTTCATCTTTATCCCCTTGGCACATTAATCTGTCAAAGAAAAATGAGATGGATTTGTTTCTGATAAATCCATGCAACACTTTTTTATCACTGTAAAAATGTTCAAAGTGTTCACAAAGTGATTATATGCTGTAGTATTGTACGATTTATTTGGTAACAGGATTGTCTTTCTAGGCATTTATTATTTGTTAGGCACCCATATTTATGGATGGGAATTACAGCATATATTCTCTCACCCTGGTGTCTTCCATGGTATTCCATATTTTTATTAAACTACTCATTGCTGGTTCAGTGACTGCTTTTGGCTAGCTGATTAAGTATTCCAAGGTGCATATGCCTGCCTGTTCTTGTTAATGAAGTGTTTGTGTTCAGTGATTATCTGGTTTCATAGACCTTACTGGAAGAAAGGTGTCTGCATCACACACTGAGAACTGAAACCTCCAAGAAATTGAAGGAATACAGTGACATGAGAAATAATATGTATTTTCCAGCCCTTACTAATTGTTCCCTAGAACAGTACTGAAGATACTTAGTCACTACATGCAAGCTGCAAGTGGAGTGAGAAGAGGATTCCTGTTTCAAGGGTTCAGTAGTCATTTTACTTATGTTAGGACTAATCTTAACAAATACGGAGGGGAATTCTTAGGGGTGAATGATAACCAGTAGTCACTAATTTGACAACAAGAAAATCTTTCTGTATTTGGTTACCTACTTTGGATTTTCTTTGATCACTGTTTAACATAATATATCATCTAAAGCTGTGATTGCAGTTTATCTTGCTAGTTAGTTTAAGGATTAGCAATATTTCCTCTCTTTATTGGTTATCCCACCTCTACCATTGTAATATATTGTCATTTATCCCAAGAAGATCAAGAACCAAGTCTTTAATAAATGTCGTGCATTGACACTGCTCCCTCTTGGAGTAACAAAAAGCATTACTTTGGGTTGAATGTTCCTGCTCACTTGTCTTAAAGGTTATTTAATTAAAACAAGAGCAAAAGAAGAATGTCCCTGCTCTAGCCAAATGCCATCCTAAAAATAGAACTAAAATCCTCACTTTGATGTGACAATGCTTAGATCCAGCTCACAATTTAGTGAAAATCTTTGTGTTGAGCACAGAGGGAACCCGACTATCTCAGTGAAAAGATATTTGTTGCATCATTCCCCAGCACCTCCTGCTGGCTAAGAGAGATGGAGAGACTTTTATCTGTATGAGGGCTAACTGAGCATAGCCGGCCTATAAGATAATGTGCACAAAACTGAGTGACACCTTGCCACCACTCAAAAAGCCAGGGGTTTCTGTAGTGTTGTCAATAGTGATGGTAAACAGAAAAAAAACAGGTTTGTACAGGACAAAAGAAAAACCAAGAACTTGAGCAAGTAACAAAAAATATTTCTCTAGGCCTTCTCTCATATGCTTCTTTATATTGAAAGTAATATTGCAGAGACAATCAGAATTTTATCAGAGTGAAAGATACAAGAGTGGAATAAGAATCAACCACAAGATAGCATCAATAAAAACGGTGTGCTCTAAAAGTGCTTCAGGGCAATGACATGTACGAGAGTTCTTTTGCTGGCATTTATATTTTCATTTCAAGCATATGGTGGGCTAAGGGGAATATTGCCATGGAGGACTTTAAAACTAAGTTTACTGTAACCCCAAATTGTAGCTTAGTATCTGAGGATGTGTATATAGTGTGTATCAAAATAAACTACTGGTGTTAACCTTCTGCATCTATTCAAAATGAAAATTTCAGGGAAATCTGCCAGGTATAAAAAAATAAACATTGCTGGTTAATGTCCATGGACCAGAATGAGCTCAGCATGAACAGATTTTATTTACATAAGTGCAGAAGCAGGTTCCATTTGCTATTAGATCTTCTAAGGTAAACTTTCTTATATAAACCATGGAATGTCCCACTAAAATAGTACGGTGAAAGAAAGCCAAAATTTGGGATTAAAACACAAAGGCTGCATTTATTCTCTGAAATGCACACAAAACCTCATACTTTTGCTATTCTCTTCATCCAAGGATCACGAAGGTAACCATCAGTTATAATAATGTCTATGCTTTCATTACATACTATGGCAGAATAGGAACGGACCTGCAAAGCAAAACAGGTAGTACCAGAGACTCAATACCCCCTATGCTAAATATTTTGAAGGTTTCAGTTTGAACTTGCTTTATTCCATTCCTGTTGATTGAACAGCATCAGATGTGGAGCTGGAGCATGTCCTCTAGCTGAACACAAGGAAGGACCCAAGAAGCATATGGCGAGACATGCTCCAAGATGAACCAAAGTGAGGTAATCAGAGCAGATGAAGAAGTCCACTTCAAAAGCCTCATCCAAAATAAAGCAGCACTAGAGACACACCCAGAGAATTAAGCCCTACCCAGCAGCCCCAGTATATGAGGCAGATTTAATTAACCCTGTTCCACAGGTGGCAGATGGAGGTACAGCAGATTTACATGAAAAGGAAGTGGCAGAACCATGACAAAGCCAAAGAATTTGCTGTCCAGAGACATTGGGCACTGTGGGGCACTACATCTGCAAATGGACAGGACACAGTGGTGGAGTAGTGAACTAATGAAGACAATTCTTATCAGAAAACCCAAAATGCAAACAGAAATTAGAGGGTTTGGCTTGATTAAATGACCTGTGATTAATCTCGTTCAGCCATACCAGTGTCACTGATAAGGAGGATAACAATTAGGCTGGCTGTGATGAGTAGCAACTTAGAAATGGACCATAAGACACAGGTTTAAGTGAGAAATATGAGGGCAAAAGAAATCACAGTCCCTGACTTGGCATTGTTAGATGTAGCTCATTCCCTTGGTCACTGGATGCAGAAAATGTCACCCCGCTGACCTACCACCCGCCTCCATCATGGTTTCCTTTGGGAATAGCTATATTCAACACTTGAATATAGCTATATTCAATAGCTATATTCAGAGCATCTCAGGGAAATCAATTATTAGGACTCCACTGCTTTCAGTTAAGTGACTTCACTACCACATAAATGGGAATGTTGTTTCAACCAGCAGTAAGAGCTAATAATGTCTTATTTTGTATGATGCATTCTGAGGTTATCATATAAAGCAGAGCTTGTCATTGCTATTTTTGTATGTTTTCCTGCTATTTAACCTCTGATAAAACAGCTCTCCAGACTGGCTATGATATCAGCTAGATATTTAATTATTATGTGGCTGTACTGGAAAGTGATGCCAGAAAGTATAGACACCCCAGATGTGCTAGTGTTGGTTTTGGGCTTAGCCCACATATTTTACTGGTGAAGAAGTTTCATAAGTATATTAAAGATATCATTCTGGAGGACTCTAAACCAACAAGTTACCATAAAATCACTGGGCACAGAGAATGACCCAATTTATTGGTAAACTCGTGAGAAGGAAAGAAACCTAAGCAGAAAAAGGCCTCAGATATTGCTCTCATTCGCAGCAGAAGGCAGCAGTAAACTCTTGTCATGAGATAGGGCCTTAACCATAATGGCTTCAAACCAGTCATTTAGTAGATGTACAAATATCTGTAAATGAAGAGCCATGCCTTTATCTCCTCTTCAAGAGCCCAAATGTATAGCAGCTAGAGGAACAATATCTTTAAGGTTTCCATAAAAGAACTTTTTCTTATCTCTCCTAAGTGATTTTATAATAAAGAAGTATTGAAAACAGCAACTCTTTGGATTTTTTAAGTGTACATTTTTAATTATTTGGTCATTATATTAAGACAGTTGGATATGAGAATTATTTTTTTGACAAATATTTTGTAAATGCCCTTTAAAATACTGGCACCTAATCCTTGTTAAAAAGTTGTGCTAAATCCATTGCTGAGCTATGCAAAAAAAACCTGGTTCAGGTTCTTTTCTCTCAACCTTCATTTATGATTGCTGGACTCTTCAATAGGGACAGGAGATGAAATTGTTTCAAAGCTGCATCAACTCTGCTCAAAGGGTCAAGCAGAGTGTCCTGCCACCACAGCTGGATGTGCTGCAATTCCCTCTGGAAATTCTGTTCCTTCCCTTCATCTCTACAGCCAAGCTCCAGAGTATGATGCTGTCAAGTCAGAAGTATGCAAGGCAACAAAACATGAAGATGTACCAAGATGCTGCATTTACAGGAGTATAAATAAGTCTTTCCCTGTCTGATATTTCTCAAATTTTCATTCATACCTCTTAGTACATTCCTTTGGGAGACACTTCATTTGAAAGATTTTGGTAGAGCACCTAATGAACAACAATAAATACTGATCAAATGGTAATTCTCATAACTGGAGGAAGGTAAGTTGCTGAAGAGGTAGAACCTTGTCACAAAGACTAAGAATACATCCTATGAAATTTTAAAAGATGGAAACGAAATTGTTTCGAGGTTTCCATAGAAAAGCTTTCAGCAGTGCCATTTTCCATTTACTCTGTTTGCACTTCATGTTTCTGTAAATCGGTAAATATGGCTGAAAGAAGTTGAGATTATGGAAGCCAGCAGTGTTTGTCATCTGCAGACTCCCATCTCTCTCACCACCTCTGGTAATTGCACAACGTATTCAAGAGTCAACTTGGCATCATAAATAGTGGCAGGCTGCATGCACAACCATACTGTGCCTTTGTGAATAAGAATTTCTCATTCCAGCAAAGTTTAAATTCAGAATGTTTTCTCTAATTAGCTATACTTTGTAGCCAACAAGATCATAAAGCTGTTCATTTAGTACATTTCTTCCTGTTGCTTTAGTTTTTTACCCTGGAGAATTAAACAGCTGATTCATACTTTATTTGCTTACGGAGAGAGTTTAGTTGTTTCTTCTAAGAACTTTAAAATCACTTAAGCTCCAAGTTGTAAAGCAAGAATCTCAAGCTAAGATTTTGCAAATGCAGCCTACACATGATAAAAAAAAAAAAAAAAAAGTAGATATAATTTTTTTGAGTTGCAAAACCTTGAGAACAAAATGTTTGCTTCTCCTAATTCCCCTGTCTGTTTATATTTCTGGACAGTCAGATTTTCTTGAGGTTTGCATCAACCTCAACACAAGGGTTTAAGATATTTCCTCTGTACTACCTTAGTTGCTTTGTGCCTAGAATCAGTGTTTGGAACTTGCCCTACCTACAGAATCCCAAAGATTATCACATTGTCTTCTGTAAGGTTTAATATCTCTCAATACCATTTGTCTGTTGTCAGGCTTGCATAGCATCGCTGCACATTGCTAGGATACAGTAAATGTTTTTAAAAGTGAAAGACCTCCCCTTTTTCCTATTGCTATCCAGAAAACATAACCAGATTTTACCCTCTGATATGCAAGTGCAACTCCCCATGGAATAAATGGAGTCCTACATGTGCAGAAGGACAGAATTTGGCCTTAAAGATTTATAGAGCTATAAAACTACAAGTAGATAACTTAGATTATGTTTTCTGGGACTGAGGGCTGAATCCACGTCACTAACAAAAGTTTCATCTTAAAATGGCATTAGTATGTCTTGGACTATGAGTTTGGATTATTGTTATTGCACTCTTTTAGGTCTTTGGATTCATTTGACCCTCAGTCTGACCTGTTCCCTTCCCTCTTCTTTCCTTTCCTATCAGCTGGTTTCATTTGTGGGGTATTATAGGAGAGAAATCAGGAGTGGAAATGCAGTACCAGCTAACTCAAAATCTCCTGGAAGTTGCAATAGAGATTCTCCCACTGTCCAGCAGGAGGGTGGTATGCTGGGAGTGGAGCTGAGTGGCTTAGAACAACACCAGAGGCGGTGACCTAGAAACCTTACATAGGAGGGAAACAACACAGACTGTGAGCTGCAACAGTAAATTGCTCAGGCTTTGCGCAAGTGGGTGAATAACTACTTTTCTGACTTGTCATGGTGTCCCAGAATATTCTTACCTTTTTCTTTCACTATTGAAAATAATTTTCCTATTTCTTAGGCACTCACTCCATTAGCCTTTTGAGAAGGGTGTAGTATAATGCATTTATCGTAGGCCTCGGCTTCCCTTTTATTTACAGTCTGGTTTTTCCACTCTCAAAACAGAATTATCCCAAAATAAACACCAGACAATGAGAATCAAAAGCATGTGTAATAGCCGTGCCATTTCGTAACTACTTGCTACATCTTTGTTTGGCATACTGGACTTTGTTTAGCAGAAACATGGTAGTATCACAAGGTCAGAGTCTCCCACAACTTAATCCATTGCTAACAAAACCTGGAATTCATATAACACAGACTTCTGTACAAAAGAGTTTCAACCAGAGTTTAAAATAAAACCCCTCAAAATGGTGAACAAAGTGTAGTTAATTATAAAGAGGGGGGGAAAAAACCCTGAAAAAAACCCCTCCTCAATTAGTTCACTTTTTAAAATTTTTCTCTTTTCTTCTTTTTCTCTTTTTTTTTCTTTCTCTTTTCCTTTTTCTTTTTTTTACCAAATAGGCATACATGCAAGACGTGGTTGCTTTGTTCTCTTGGCTAGGTGCAACATCATCACAGCTGTGATCATGCTGGATCTCATAAACTAAGCAGGACTAATCCTGCTCAGCAAAGTTACTCAGTGGGGAGTTTTCCAAGACAAGCAAAAGGTCTTGCAGTGCTTGCAAGCAGTGTTTTAATAAGGGTGGAAGCAGCACTCCTCTCAGGCCCATGGACTCATTCTAGATCTTAGGAAGAGTTGTGCTACTATTACTAGAGTTGTGCTAAAATTACTTCAATTAGCATCTAAAAGAAATGATGGTGAAAGACACTGGTCTATAATCATAGGTGCAAACATACAGGTATATATGGATCACCTGGGAAAGTGCTCAGTACACCCAAAGGTCCCCCAACTATTCCACCAGTTTGATAATGTGTACTGAATTGAAGAGCATGAAATGTCATGTGTCTCCTAAACCTCACTGTGGCCCAGGGCTGTTCAGGATCTTTTGCATCCTCCAGAGTAATAAAATCACTTTCATGAACTTACAGTCCTCTTCATGTGCACAAAATGACTTGTGGCCAAAAGTACTGAAAGAGGGTGTAAGTAGCATGAATATGTTTGTTCAAATAACCCTGTGAAAGGTCTTCTGACTTCTATATCTGCTTCTTCTTTACAGAGAATTATTGGTATTGAAAGACCAAGACTTGCTCTAATGGGAATTGCAAGTCTCATGACAGTGAGAATTTAAATCTAGTCACGTAAATGAAACTGTTTAGGGATCATTCTCAGTTCTCAAGAATACATCTGAACTTACAATTTTCATACTTTCTGTTTGGTTTCTTCTGCCTCCCTACCAACCTTGGACATGGTAGCCTCAGCCATTCAGCAGTCAATAGCAGGTGATTGGCCATATTTCTTCCCAAGTTGTGCCTAGGACACATCTGAGGAGCAAGGCCAAACCCATGCCAGAAAATAGATTAAAACCTAAACAATATGGATAGTTAAGGGAGAGTAATCAAGCTTGTGTCTTTTATATTACAGTAAGGATGCAACCTCTGGTCCCTGAAAAATGTGTAGGTGGCACTGTGACCTGCCATTTGTTCTTGGCAATTAGAATACTACTGATAGGGAAATAAGAGTTATTATTATTAGTGCTTTAATAACAGTGAAGCTGTCTTTTAAATTAGCTTACTACACACCCAGAACAAAGGTTAAATTTGTAACAATTGCCATATGCAATAGTACAGACTCTAACAGCAGTGCCCCTCTTATGTCCCAGTGATGAGATTGAATCGATACCTACTAGGAAAAAAATTAGAGTTTGACTTAGCTCTTTTCTTCCATCACTACACCATGAAGTGGTTGCAATTGGATTTTAAATTTTTTTGGTAGGTGTTTTGTTGGGGGTGCGGGGTTGNTTTATCTTGGCTACTGTATTCAAAGAGCACTGGGAAATACCTGAGGTGGGTCTGTATAACACATCTCTCACAAAATAACTCCTTTGGTCTTTTCCCAATGAGAATTATGCTGACATCTGTCCCCCTCAGAGGTTGAGAGGCAACACATTGCCTCAAAGCCACCAGTCAAAAGGTGCGTATTTCCTGGCTGGGCAAGCAATCAACTGTGTGTAAGTGTGTCCACTCCTGACTGGGCCTGGAAGAAATATGCAGGCTGGCCTGCTGGCTGCAGCTGAAAGCTCTAGACAGCCTTTCAAGACCTCAAGCAAGCTGAACAGGTTATGTCTACTCCCCAGTGAAACTGGTTTGGTGCTGGTAATTACTATGGCTGGTGAGGAGGAAGAGAAAGCCAGTCATTTGCAATAGGAAGGGGGTTTGTGGTAGGCAGGAGGAAGACAGGCATGGTTTGATTTTAATAAAATGGAGCCTTTATTGGTTTATCCCCTCATTTGTGTTGATGGCATTTGATCCACGAAGAATGAGCTAGCATTAAGTTATATCAAATACATGAGCTCAAACTTCTGTTTTCACTGCACAAGCCTTTTGTAGCTCCAGTGATTTTAAGTGTTATATGAAACCATTGCAAGTAGTGCCTCCTGGCAATTGAATACCTGAAAGATTTTCTTTTTCATGACACCAACCAGGTCAATTCACATTAAGTGTTAAGTGAACATACTCTACTCAACAGCAGTTAATTTCACCTTTGCTCAGTCTTGGTGATACAACAAGGCTTGGTTGCTTTTCAAACCAAACTCACTAGATTTTCTTAGAGTTATACTTACAAAATTTGAAGTTGTATTCCCCTGTACTACAGATTATTTCTCTAATGAGTATAAAAAATGTTTGTCTAACACAGGTCCCAGAGTAAGAGACCATAATAAAACTCTCTACAAACAACTCTGAATGGGGAGATGGGAAGTTCAGATTAAGAGAACATGTACATTTGCATTTCAATAACACTTGCTATTGAACCATTTTAAAGCATTGATAGCTTGATCCTACTTTCATTGAAGCAAATGGCAAAAATCCCACTGAGGTCAAAGGAAGGCTTGATCTGACCCTAATTCATGAATGGCCAGATTTTGGTACTCCTACTGAATAAACTGTTCAGTCTGTACAATTCCACTAAGTTATGTACTTTTGAAATAAAGTACTACTCACTCTCAGTCTCTGTCGTGAAGCTCATAACACTCCTTTGAGGTTCATCAGTCAAATTTATGGATCTATTCATAGCAAAGTAAATTTATTAAAGTGCATACCATCTAGCTACTCTTTAAGTAGTTATGAAACATTTCTGATAATATATTCACAATTTTGATGTTTTTATGACCTTATGGTTTTTATGGCCTTTTTATGACTCTTCGCTATTTCTTTTGTGAGCTTAGTCAACTAAACCACATGCACAGTTTATCTTTGCTGACTGGATGCTAACGTTTTAAACATAGCTCTCAAGTAACCGTAAGGAAGAAGTTTTTGGTATGATTCCACATAACAGTGGCTAAAATTTGAGTAACTACCTTCCTGAATAGCTGCAAATTGGCCAAATACTCTGGGTAAGCCAGAGAAAAAGACACTGTAAGCAGAATTCAAGGTTGTTTGTTCAGTTTTGTCAGGGTTTTTTTTCCCCAGAAAAATAGCAGTATTGCATTTATCTTCTTAGGTGGTGTAGTGGAGAGTATTTTGAAGTCAGAAAGGCAAATTGACACTTGAGTATCAGTGAACATCCCTAGGAATTGAACACAAAACACATTTTCCTGGAGAAAAGAAGGCTCAGGGGAGACCTTGTCACTGTCTACCACTACCTGAAAGGAGGTTGTAGGGAAGTTGGGGTTGGTCTCTTCTCCCAAGCAGCAAGTGATAGGACAAGAGGACAGGGCCTCAAGCTGCACCAGTGGAGGTTTAGGTTAGATGTCAGGAAAAACTTCTTTGTGGAAAAGGTCATTCAGCACTGGAAGAAGCTGCCCAGAGAAGTGGTGCAGTCACCATCCCTGAAAGTGTTTAAAAGACGTGTAGGTGTGGTGCTTGGAGACATGCTTTAGTGGTGGCCTTGGCAGTGCTGACTTAAGGGTTGGACTGGATGATCATAAAGGTTTTTTCCAACCTAAATTATTCTGTTCTATTCTGATTGTCCATTAGAAGCCTCTCCATATATTAATTTACATATTTACCTACATTGTGCACGTTGCATGAAGCATTAAATAAATTTTCAAGGATGGGGTAGTTTGTTGTGAGAAAGATAAATGACCTCCTGTCTCTGAACGGTATCTTTGATCCCTTTGTTCTTTCTCCCATATAGGACATATCCCTTTCTGGCACCATCTTGCCTATAAAAGAGATTAGGGAGCAGTGGCTATATCAAAGTTTCAGGAAAATTCAAAAATTCTTCATTAGGATATCATAACAGTTAGCCACAGAAAGAGTGGAAAGGATGATTGAGATTGAATGTAATAATTCGGCACATGTGATGCTGCTAAGGGATGCATATACACTGCCACAGCTCCTTGGTATAACCACACATGTCTAAAGTGGATCTTCATGTAGACCTCCAACAAAATAGCTAAGATTATATTTTTTTAATTTTCAGTATGAAGTCAGAACACCAGTGTTCAAAACCATGTAGAAAAAGGTTTGTTTTCATTGTCATAAGAAATCACAGGAATTACAGAAATCTCATGAGATAGATCAGTTTTATAATGAAGGAAATAAGGTTCAGATAACCCAAAGAAACCTTAGACGAAAACAAACAAACTTTCAAGTGTCATCAATTACTCATATTAAAAAAAGATGATCAATAATTTTATCATTACAAATGTAGGTCTACAATAAAATGGCAAACTCAAGAGACTAGAATAAACTAGAATTTTTTCCCTAACTGCTGTCAATATTTGGACAGTGAAGTACCTTTCTGGTTACAGTTCAGCAGGAATTAGATTATTTTCAGCAAATATTGATAATAAATAGAGAATCAGCAGGGCCTGGAAAACAATCTGCTCCAACACTCCTTTCACAATCAATTTATTTTAACAAAAACACCAAGATTTGTTCAAACTTGAAAGCAAATACAAAATTTATTCAGGCTTAAACAGCAAATGCCAGGTTTTATTTTTATTATCAGTACTGTAGTCATCAGAATTGCACAAGACAGCATGACAAATACATCAAAATCAATGGAATTTAAAGCCTAAAGTCACTTCAATTCAGCGGTTATATTAAGATTCTCTGCTCTTTTTTTTCATCTGTTTTAGTTTTTTTTTTTAGCTGTAATAGTAAAAAACTTCAGTTTTTCTTCATTGGATAAAGGGGTATTGAGATTAAATTGGGCAATTATGTTGTGTTTACCTAAGGGCTAAAATCTGTTAAAGCCTGTTCAAAACTCTCAGTAGTCTTTGATCTACCCTTGATAATTTCTGGTTCATCATAGTGCCTGGGAAAGGTGCCCAAAGACTGGAGCAAAGCAAATGCTGTTCTTACTGTCAAGAAGGAGCCAGGGAACTACAGGCAGGTCAGCCTTGCCTCAATCCCTGGGAGCATGATGGGACAGGTGATCCTGGAGACCATTGCTGGGCATGTTAAGGGCAAGAAGGTGATCAGGAATAGACAGCATGGATTAACGAATGGCAAGTCATGCTCAAATAACCTGATAGCCTTCTGAGAGGAGATGACTGACATGGTAGACCAGGGGAGAGCAGTGGCTATTTTCTGCCTTGACATCAGTAAGGCTTTTGCCACTGTCTCCCACAGGATCCCCCTACAGAAGCTGATGAATTATGGGCTAGGTGAGCAGACAGAGAGGGGAAAATTGCCTAAACTGCCAGCCCCAGAGGGTGGTGATCCATGGCATGAAGGCCAGTTGGAGGTTGGTGGTGGGGTACCCTGGGGGCCATGATTGATTCTGATCCTATTTGACATCTTCATTAATTACCTGGATGATGCAGCAGAGTGCACTCCCAGCAAATTTTCAGATAACACAAAACCGAGAGAAATGGCTGATGAATAAGAGGGTCATGCTGTCATCCAGAGGGACCTCAACAGGCTGGAAAAACAGGAACCTCCTAATTATTAAGGATCTAGAGCATCTCTCCTATAAGAAAAGGCTGAAGGAGCTGGGAATTGTCAGCTTGGAGAACGCTCACAGGGTTTTAACCATATATACATAAATATTTGAAGGGAGGGTACAGAGAGGATGGAGCCAAGTCTTTTCAATGGTTCCCAGTGACAGGACCAGGGGCAAAAGGCCCACACTGAAACACAGGAGGTTTCCCCTGAATATCAGAAAACACTTTTTTCTCTGTGAGGGTGACCAAGCACCAATACAAGTTGCCCAAGAGAGGTTGTGAAGTTGCTATTAAGATCTAAACTGATGAAACATGTTAGTTCATCTGTGGTAACAATCACAAGGTAAAATCCCAGGCCACATCTCCATGAAATTGAAAATCCAGTTTTAGGGTTCCTCATACTTGTCACACGGTCCAAAACACTGATTTGATATCAATTCATAGTGCCAGATCAACTCTGTTAAAAAATAATGACCACTCGACTTCATGCTGGTTCATTTACCATGTGCTGCCCTTCCTGTGGTACTCCACAGATTTCTTGCCGTGCCTTAATCTCTGTCCTTTATATCCAAAGGTTTTTATGCCTGCATGTCCCTACATCAGGTCATGGCTGCCAAGATGTGATTACTCTCTTTTTATGCAGTGCCATCATGTGTAAAAGTGCAAACTGTCTTTCTCTAATACGTGGTAAAATTACTTCAGACTTCAAAGGAAAGAAAACACCTTTCCTTTTACTATGGACAACGGTTGCAAATACCTTATACCTAAGGAATTCAACTTTTTAGGCATATAGGAATGGATAATTTGTATAAAAACATATTAGGTAAACATACTTGGTTCCAGAAAAAGGGGCAGATATTGATGAAAGTCGCTTGTTACTTGTTTTCCACTAAGTAAATATTTGGCAGGTAAACAGTAGATTTTCCTCAGGATTAGAACAATCATATTTTGGAAATCTTGGACAAGCAGAACAAAAATCTTTACGAATAGCAATTGTAGGTGGGAAATCTGGGTGACATCAAATGCAACATGGCAATAAAGTGATGAATAAAACTAAACACAGACTGTGCCTATATGTGGAAGTCAGAACATCAGCTGTGTTTAGTTCTGCTGTGAGGACTTCAAATACCGGATCAGAAGAAACCTCGCACTGAAGTATAAACATAAAAAAGATGCATTCAAGACTGTTTGCTTCAGTACATTTCAAATGGATTTTGGAACCACTCCTAGGAAATCTTTGTGAAGGTGATAGCTGCACTTCTTATTATAATGTATAACATATAATAAATTCAGTACTTAAATATAATGTCTTAGATACCTTAAATCAGTCTCAAAACCAGGCAATATTCTAGCTTATTCTGACCATGCTCTGGTTCCTCATCTCTAGATGGAAAAAAAGGCAGTTTATTTCACAGCAGTCTGACAAAGATAAGCACTAATTAGTTTTTAAGCTGTCTAATACCACCACAAGCACCACAGCAAAGTCTGTGAGGAAATTAATAATTCTAATTTTAAAAGGGAATGCAGTAAATAAGGCATCCAGCCATCCAGCCACACATTGAACAAGGAGAATGCAGCTGAACATTGTTTAGTATGTCATATGAGTGCAGCACACCAGGTACACTGAATCAGGCAAGGATCCTCCTAAAATGGTATGTGAACATATAATCAAAAATCAAATTGTCATGTATAAGCAAGATAAGTAAGTAATTCAGCCTTGTATCCTGGCATTAGTATGTCACTTGTCAGTCTTACTCATCTACCTCTTTTAACATAGGTTTTGTTTTTAACCACTGATGCCACCCCTCTTCTCCTCCAGAAAGTTCTTATTCCAAGAGACTCCACCACAGTTCAAGAACTGACAACAAAAGGTAGAATGACTGGTTGGGCCTTACCTTGTACACTGCCAGAGCTCCAAAAAGTTCAACAAAGTTATCATAGGTGTTTCTAGGAGTAATAGAAAGGACTAGGCCAAGCTGCTTAACCCCATGTTTTATCCCCCTACCATGCCCTCTTTAGGTAACTTGGAAAACATTGAGGAGATTGCATGAAAGGTTTCAGACCTTCAAGAAGAAATCAGGCAGGTGAAAGAGAAGGCTGGGACTTGCTTGGGGAGCATCCATTCATCTACAACTCAGTCAGTAATGAAAACCTCCTGAAACTCTTCCCCACATATTTTGGGAGAGAATGGCATCTGCTTTATTGGGTCAGGTTTCACTCAGTATATATTGGGAGGATTTAATTTCTACCTGTAACAAGAGGAAAAGTCAAGGGATAATAATTTGCAGTCATTTATCACACATGACCAACAGAAGTTGCAGCAGCTCCAAACTCCTTGCCCTATGTCCCACCTTCCCCTCCTTGCGCCACTCTGACTCCCCACAGATGGGAATCTCCTAGTTACACCACACCATGTCTTACTCTCCTTCAATAAGAAGCAGCCTTTGGCCTCCTTAATTTATAACATGGAGAACTCTGTTGTGAAGGGTACTCACTAGGCTCCTTCCTATGTGATGATTTTCCTTGTTGAAGTAAAATAGTGTACCATCAATTCAGAGAATCACAGAACCACAGAACCACAGAATCACAGAGTCATAGAATGGTTAGGGTTGGAAAGGACCTTTGATGATCATCTAGTTCAACTCCCTGCTAAAGCAGGCTTACCTAGAGCAGGTTTCATAAGATCATGTCCTGGTGGGTTTTGAATATCTCCAGAGAAGGAGACTCCACATTCTGGGCAGCCTGTTCCAGTGCTCTGTCATCCTTGCATTCTGTTGGAAGCTGCCTCATATCTTGCAAATCCAAGCCAAGTAAAGAGCAACCACATGGAATAGGCTTGGAATGATAAGCAAAGTAAGGAAGACTGGACTTTGCTTCAGAAGAATAGGACTGTTGGACTGATAGGTATTTGAAAGTGCTTGCCAGCCTTTAAAAAAAGTTCATCTGAACACACATTTCTACCTTATTCTGCATCTAAAACTATTGTGCTGTTCTATAACTGCTGTCCCTGCTAAACACCATCATTACAATACATGTCTCTGCATAAGGTTTTATTTCAGTGTGTGATCTTCTAGACCATAAATTTTATAACTTAACATACAACTTTTGAAAAATCAGAATGGCCACATATGTTCTCTTCCAAGGACTTGATTCAACAAAGACCTTTAAACACTTTCCTAGTCTCATCATCCAAACTCCAACCTAAGGTCAGAACACTTATAAGCATTGTGGAAAATGCTGTCTTTGACAGGCATGAAAATAAAATGAATAATAGAAATATGCCATTGATAGTAATACTAAGATTAAAAGTCCATTGCAGGAAGGGATTAGCCTGTCTCATCCTAGAGACTGACACCCCTCCACCTAAGGGGTCTGTGTTGCTCTCTGCCCTTGGGTCAAGTAATGGTATTTTCAAAAAATTACTGCAGATGCCTTACTATCTCCTTCATCCCTCTCACTATAGCCATCAAGCACCCTGCCCTTCTATCAGGTTCAGTGTGAGTGGACTTGATTTATCACAGGACAGACAGTGTAACTTTACATATTAGGGCCAATAAAAATGTCTCTGTTCATTTTAAAAGAACTTTGAAGCAAATATGATTATTTTCCTACACTTCAGTTATTCGACGGGCTGTTTGGTCAAGATGAAAAATAGTAGAAGTCTGACTAATAGTGGTGCAATATTGAAAAGAGAGGGAAAAAAAAGCAAAATCCAAAGTGAAAATTTTCACAGCCCCTACAGCTTTAGATATTGATATTCATTCTCTTGAGTATTACATGTCCTCTAGAAAATACTGTATTTAATTCCCATATCACTACAGGTGAAATACAGAGATAGAAGTGAAAAGTAAAAGCTTGTAAAAAACATTTTTTTTTCAGCATTAAGATACATAACAAACTTGAGGTACAGAAACAGAGAAATTAGTCACAAATACTGCCCCAAAAATCTTCAACACCTGCCAGTCAGCTGAGAAGCATGGTGCGATCAGGTTTTCTGTCTTGTACGTGACAGAGCTTTTATTGTTTCTTTGATCTGCTCCAGTCTGCATGGAACAGTGTGATTAAGATACTGGCTTTAGTGAACAGCTCTCCAAGTTGCACAGCTCACCCTGGAAAAGTGTGCTGAGAGACAGGAAGAAACAGTAGACTGTTGTGAATTTTTGCTATTGTTCTTTCTTTTTTTCATAAGTAAAGCATTGTCACTAGTTAGCTGGCTGAATGGACTAAGTGTCTGCCAAAGAAGACACATGTCATTTATTATAAAACATGGGGACTACCATCTTTTGCCACTGAACACGCCGAAAATATCATGTATTATATAAATATCCACATGATAAATTAGAACATTAAATTTATATAATCTTTCACCGGCTCCAGCTCATACCATGGCCGTGTACTGTGACGTGGGGAGCCGAAATTAATTTCTACTGATCACCCTGGGAAAAAAAAAGAGGGTAGTATTTTAATGAGTCTAGGTCACCCAGGTGATAGTACATCCATGCCGTAAAGGGCACACACTAAATGCCTTTTACACCATCACCATATATTTCATGTATGAAATTCATTTGCATACTCATGCACAATCTTATGATGCAAAGAATGATCAGATGCGGATTTGGTCAAATACAAGACTCAGTAACTTCATAAAATATGTAATTGATTTACCTCATAATAAGTAATATTAAATGTTAAATTATGTATTTTCCATATGGTGTTCCACAAACTCTCTTACAAGTCGTGCTGCTGATGTAACACCATCCCTTTCCACCTACTTTATCTCTTACCATTTAGAGTTATAGTTGTGGGCATTGCTGATAAAGAGTTGTATGAAGAATGCACAGTGAATAATCTGTGGTAATGATTGTTGCTTGACTTAAAATAAAAAGTAGCAGCCTTTTACGGTCAACATCATTTTCATGTTTGGATTGTTTCTACTATTTGGAAAGGTTTGACATGTTTTAAATTACTAAGTAATGTGAAAATACATCACCAGCACAAGACTGTTGTCTATGTAAATATTTTATGCGTAGAGTCACCCCCGTCATTGGTTAATAAGGTAACAAAGATTCAAAGCTATTTATGTTGACTCATATTTTTAAAATGAGGAATTTGAAAACAAGAAAATGTGATAAAGTTGATCAGGATCTAAGATACTGGTTTACAGACTGTTTGTGCCTTACATTACATGAACAGCTCTTTTAAATTACTTATTGAAAAGAGATGTAACATTGTCCATGTGAAATATATTAAATGTGTAACACAATGAGTCACCTAATGAACCTAAGATAAATAGTTATAACTCCTGGTTTTATAGAGATGAAAGAAAAAGATCCTGACAGGTTTTGCTTCCACTGATTCTCCCATGTGTCCGTAACATCAAATAGAGTAGGTAGCCCGTTCATCATAGAGTGTACATGAATGTTCTCACCATGGGGTTAGCAGCATGATGGGAGAGTGAGTGCAGCTCATGGGTTCAGCCTGTAATGGTTGTCCCCTTGGTACTCCCCAGCCTACCTTCATTCACAGGCAGCATAAGGGCTTCCATGATGGACTGCTCAGTTTGGGCTTATTTATTGTCTGGTCTGGTGAAGGTGGTCTTTCTTACTGGTCTTGTGCGATTTTTGTTGCACAAGACCAAACAAATGCAGCTCACACTGTCCCAGTGCCACTGTGGGAGAGTCCTACAGACCATGAAACAGAGAGATGGGGGACCAGTGATGATGTTCAGGGGCTGAAAGGTGATGATTTGCCTTCCACAGAGCCCATCAGAGAGGCAGCATTATAGCCTGTGGCTGACAGGCTCCTGGAAGTCACCTTCCTCTGCATGCATGCATCAAGCAAGATGAATGTTGTACCACCCTTTCTTCTGGGCAATGCCTCAGGAGTCTTGTCAGTCTTTTGCAAGGGACTTGGGGGTAAGAAAACATGTACAGACACTGCAGCTGATTTCACAGAGCTGCCCAACAACAAACTCCTGTGTGTCTCTTCTGTGCAGGACAGTCTTTCAAGTTGACTGTAAGGTAAACATTTCCATCATCTGATCATAAATTTCATCAGATGCATGAGAGCTTCGACCTTAAGTATCACCTGAACACTCTGGCCAAACAAATGCACGCCTTTGCTTAAATATTAGACCATATGGCCCAATTAATATGCATTTGAAGTGTTGTAACTCAGCTTGTTCCAGGGAGGTCCTCAGGCAGGATTTTAGTTTTATTTTACAAATTGGTCTCTTGCAGTTTTATTTCATTTCATGACATTTTAGACAAAAAAGTCCTATGTTCAACATAGGCAGGTTGAGAGCTGTTCAAGAAGAAGCTGCTTCATAGTATTGACTGTTTCAGAGTGGTAAGAGTACAAAGGCAGATAATATTGATGTTTAGAATAATCTGGCAGTCCGATTTACTAGGATGTAAACCACAGGATATCAAGACATCATCCAGATCCAAAGCAGATCTAAATGTTCCTGTTCTTTTACTATTGGGAGCTCATCTTTGAGTGTCCTCATTCCTGTATAGCTGGTACAAAACTGATTTGCATGAACCTCAAGTAATTCGTCCAGGTTTTCCTTACAGCCATGAAAGTAACTTTTTGTCTGTGTTGGCACTTTCAAGACATCACAGAAATCCAACAGTTAGAACTGTATCTTTAGGGGACCCTTCTAGCAAGTTCCATTGTTCATCCACACCTAGATACACAGTGCTAGTCTTAGAAGAACAGGAATGTGTGAAGGATATTCACATGTTCATGTGAATTTGAAAGAAGGTGGCTGTAAGTTGTGTTTCCTTTCTAGAAGATATATCTAAACAAGAGCTGTGGAGAGCCAAAAGTTTGGTGGAAATACAAGACAACAATTGTTGTGGAAGTATTTATGAGACTGTACAAAATGTGCATTTTCCTGAGAGGCCATGGTACACCCTGTGAAATATCCCTGTTGACCTGTTCCTAGGAAGATAAATCATACAGGAGTGAGATCTCTGGGTGTCCTAGCTGGTACTCTGTATCACTGCACAGGCCAGGTCAGAGCTGCCTAAGCAACGAAATGATTTTCATTAAAATTTAGGCAGTCAGTCTAAGATTAAGATAGGCGTCCTCACACCCTCAGATGTGACTATCGCACCTGCACAAGATTGCAGGAGTAAACACCCCCTGCAGCCATTGAAGATGAAGGTTGAAGATGAAAACAAAATAATCCAAACAAAAGCCCCAAGCCTTATGTTCACAGTTTGGTGCTGTTAAACCTCACATGGGAATGATCTGTTTCTGGGCTGCTAAAAAAATCCCCAGGAAATGAAGTTTATGATGTGTGAAATAATGTACATGGACAACGCTCCCTTCCCCCAACTCCTCAAAATAACCCCCATGCTCCCCATGTAAACCAAACTGATCTTCCTCTCTGAGGCCACAGCCCTGTGAAGCCTCATCCCTCCCACCCTTCATCCCCCCGCTTCAATTTACGCAACAAATTATATGCAACGCGTGATATTTGGAAGCCACATCCTGCTGTAGGCAGGGCTGGCTGTACTTCTTAACACAATATTTGGGGATGACTCTGCTTCCAGAAAGTGGAGTCGATGTGCTGGACGTGGCTTAATTGGTGCCAGCTTTGTCCTATTAACAAGTGTTGTCTTTCTTCACTACATGCACAAACGGTGATGTTCTGCAGGTTATAGCACCCTCATGCACTAAAGCCTTTTGTATATATTGCTGCATGATTAGACAGGAAATAGTGCATGGTACCAGGGGATAATTCACAGGAGCAAAGTTGCTTGCATGCATATGCAAAACTGGGGCTCCAGATGTGAAATACATCTTTTTTTAATCCCTGAGCTATTCTCTGTGTGTATGTCTATATATACATTGCATGCTTACTACTTTTTATTACTTTTAAAACTTAAAAATAAAATTGGCTTGAATTTAGTTTGAGGATTGGCACCAATCCAGGACAATTCTTGTTTTAACTGAAACAGTTCGCCCACTGCTAATTTTAACACAAGTGATTTATGTTATTAACATGGATGCAACTGGGAAGCACACTCTCCCTTCCTACCAGGAAGCCTTGAAAGCCTAGCACAAAGACTCAGAAACAGCTATGCCACAGATTTGTGGAGATGATCTCCTTGTCTGTGAAAAGCTGTTTTTGAGAGATGTCAAATTTTCATACCTGCCTTTGCTATCTATGCAGGAGGGAAGGACCTAAAAACTTCATACTCCCAGATATCTGCAAGAAACTGACTGAGACACTGAGTCTAATTATCCCAAACCACTCATTCTCTTTAACTTCACTGAAAATGTAGAGGACCTGCCTCAATTATGGCAGATGATGAGACTAAGTAATTCACATTCAACTAGGAGCGAAGAGGGAAAAAGCGAGGGGAAATTGCTATGTTTAGACAGTGCAGCCATTGAAAGACCTTTAACCTGTTTATCTTTCCTTAATAAAGTTTTTGCAATCTGTGAAAGAACGACTTGGTTATTCATCACAAGCTTCGGCACATGACCCAGCTTTTTCTACCATTCAAGGAATGTAATTTAAACTAGATTTAGAATCCTCTGCATGGCCAAGAGTGATGTTCAGCTTATGTGGAATTGTTTGGTTCAGTTTAAATAAATAAATAGCATTAAAATCTAATCATGGAAAATGTAGCTGTTAAAAATAGACTGAGGTAGCACTAACTCAAAGCGTCAGAAAAGGTATGTGCAGGAGGGACTCTGAGAGCCGATTCATCAAGTGCAAGAGCAACCAGACAACCAGCACTGGCGAGCTTTCAGGCACGTAAGCATCACCACCGGGTCTCCCCACCCTGCAGCTGGAGTTTCCAGCAGGAGTTAGACCTGTTTCCTTCGCTTTGCACTTCAGCCACCTGCTTTCCCTCCAATCAGATTCTCCACAGAGATACAAGATTCTCATTGAGCTACCTGTGGTGAGCCTGGCGCCCGGCATGAAAACCACTGTGTGCAATATTTCTCCACCTGTGAAGCAGCTGTTTAAAAATGAAGCAATATTAAAAAGGATTTAATCTTCTAGTTTTGTTTGTAGCTTTTGATGCTGAGTTTTGTTTGTCTGTGCCACAGTGAAACCTCAGCAAGCAAAAGATGCCATGAATCCAGATGGCAAAGACAGTTTCTCTCAAATTGTTTCACCTTATGCTGTTTTCTACTTGCTTTCAGTCATCAGCCTTAAACATGAAACTGTCACCATTCTTGATTAAGACATGTAAATTAATCAGAGCATTTAATAAAAAAAAATAGCAAGACATTTTACATATTGGGTTCCATGATCAGTTTGGGTTTTGAGTATTTGTGAATTTTTACAAATGGAAAATAATATTCTCTCTTGTGCAACTTATTTTGGATTTTCCAGGATGCACCATGAGAACAGGCAAGACGCCTGGCCATGGTGCATCACGAGGCCTTTAAAGCAGCCTGGAACCCAGCCAGGAGAGCTTATTCCAGACAGCAGCTACCACAAAGACCTGGTAATGCTTTCCTTAATGATTGCGCTCTTTTTTTCACTAAAATTTTCAGTCAGTGTTCCACTGAATTCCACTTTCATTTTTGCTCCTGCAAAACTAAGTGCCTATGGAAAACACAAAACTTTATGATCAACTGTATTCAAGTATACCAGGTTTTTTTGGTAGTTGAATTTCTGTCTCTATGCTTTGGACAGACAAATGATGGTGCTGTTGGCAGACAAGGTGCTCAGCTTCCTACTTCACCTGCACTGCACAGAGAACAGAAAAACTCATGCATCTGCTCCTAAGCCACTGGGTTATAGTGAGATTTGGTTTAAATTATTACTGATTAGAACTGGCCTTAGAATGCTGATATGCACATGAAATCTCTGCAGGACCTGACTCATCAGTGGACCACATCTTCCTGCCCTGAGGACCTGGTGGACAGACCAGGGCAATGACTGTATCTGGTCTCCAAAGGTGAGCCCTCCCCATGTCTTAGATGAGCCTAGCTCTGTATAGCACTAGTAATCTCCTTGTCCCCAAACCTTACAATTTATCTATACAAGGCAGACAAGGGAAGGGAGTACAACTGACGTTTTTCAGAAAGGAAATCTAACAGTAAAGGTCATTCAGTCACAGACTGGAGATTTCCTGAGTCTTCCTCCAGTGACTTGAGGTCACTGCTATTAACTCAGATAAGTCCCGATTCATATGCTAAATATCATGTGTGACATCAGGTCACTACAACAAATTAAATAAATTTCATTAAAAATTTTAGAAAGTGTGTATCAATTTTAAATTTTTCAGGAGTGAATAAAGGCTGCAAAAAAAAATCTGTGAGAAATATGTACATTCATGGTGCCTGCAAAAATCTACATGATACATCCAGTTCATTCACTTGTAAATTTATTAAAGAGCCCGAGAACACACAGGTGCTAAAACAATCATTTCTGACACTCTCGTTCTAAAAAGCTGCAAAATGAATCCTCCTCCTTTGCTCAAAACATCCAACCATCAACAGATCAACTACTCAGTTTGCATGCTTCTGCAAAGGTTCTATTTACATTTGATAGGGAATGCCTGAAAAGCTCACAGTTTGAAAAGCTTGTCAGAATATGGCCCAGAGCAATGGAAAATAAGGCAAGATGTGGCAGAGGTCAGGTGGGATCCAAAAGCGTAATTAAAACCTAAGAGAAGAAACAGCGTGGAAGAAAATGCTGGGCAGTTCTGCTGTGCACAGCAGCCTGCTGCTCTTCCCTGAGATTTCCCGTCCTTGAGCCCGCACCAGCCTGGGCCAGTGTCTCAGCGCAGCAGGGTGTGACGGCTCCAGAAGCGGGGCAGCCACACTGCTGCGGCACTCAGACCTGCTTAGTGACATCACCTTCTCTGTTGGACACACTGAATCAGCCACAGTGTCACTAGGATGTGGAAATATTGCCCCAAGCCCCAGGGCTGGCTGTGCCTCTGAATAGGTGTACCATGCTCAGACATGCAGAGTATACCTGACCACTGAGTAGAGGTTAAAAAAAAGGAAGCAATGTCAGATAAATAATAAAAAGGTAGGGCCAAACAAGGGTTCAACAGGGAATGAGTGTGAAAGCACAGCTGTACATATGACTTTGAAAATGAGAAGTCTGAATCTGCAAAAAAACAAGGAGGATGAGTTTCCGCCTCATACCATTGAAGTGGACAGTGTGCCTCAGTGTGGCTACTGCCTGGCAGAATTGTGAAGCAAACCACATTTATCTGCTGAGATATGTATTCATCATATGTTTCAAAAGAGTGCAGACAGGCCAAGAGAAACTCCATGCATTCCTGGAGACTCTTAAGCTCCGAGTTTCTCACCTCCAACACCTTCCCCACCGTAATCTCGAATTCAAAGCTCCTTTATTTAAGTTGCATACGGGAAGATCACAGAACATCTACTTTAGAGCATCTCTTTCTTTTGAAACATCCGTTTTCCGGCTGTCAACTTTTTTTCCTACACCACCTCTCATGTAGCTGTACCTTGTCACTCCCTTTCCTTCCTCCCGCTCCGAGACCTGCAGCTCCACCACTGTAAAAATAGCTGGTGTGGAAGGCTAACTTCTCTTGCTACAGACATGAAACAGCTGTGATTGCTTGAAATCCAGAAGGACTACCCAAATCATTCATCTCACTGCTCTTCCCCAGCCCTTTTTCTTGCTTTGCTGCTTTTCCAAAACGTTATTTCTTGTTTGAAGATAGGTGGATGTTATAGTTGTTATATAGTGGCCCTGTCGATGAGGCTGTACTGATGCACTATGGGAGAGAGAAAAGGAAGCTTTAGGAGGTACCTCTCATATTCCTGAGGTCATGTGCTGACTTTTCCTTAAGAAGTCCAGGAGTAGCTAAAAATAAGCTGAATCTAACACACACAGAGAATACATTTCAATTAAAACTAATGGAATAAGCAGTAAAAATAAAAGCAAAGAGACTGAGTCCAAACCATCATTCATCAGTAAAGCACTCATTCTGACATATGGTTATGTTTATGGTTTTGTGTGATATTTAAATATAACAGGGAAGAACACCAATTTTTAAAAAAGAAACAGTGATCTTAAAATGGAGCAAAAACCAAGACATGTGAGTGCACGTGCCCATTAACTGCATGGGAAGCAGAGCTGCTTCTGCCTGTCCAGTAACTCTGCCCGACCACAGCTTTTGAAATCTAGTCTCCAGATTATTCTTCATTTGACCATTAATATATACAATGATGTAAAATGGTATCCTTTTGTCCTATGGAATCCTCCATAAGAAAAATTTATTTGGAAAGGGCAAACAAAGTACATTGGGCTTTGTGCTTTTGAGAAAATACATGCTAGGCAGTGTACAAGTCTGAGGCAAATTAAAATTAGTAATGTTCAGAGATACTCCAAGTATCCTTTATACAAAAATGCTCAGTTCCTCTGCATTCTTATTCTCACCAGTTGGAATGGACTCTTACTGCTTTTTTTTTCTTCTCCTTTCTTAATGGTGTAGTTTTAAAAAATCTGTTTACAAATCTATGCTGGGATGAAAATCTGCAGCAAATGTCAAGCTGATTTAAAGAGCAAGTTCCTGGACATAGACAAGGACCTGTTGTAAGCTTGCTGGAAATACTTGAAAAAGTACTATGATATTAAAATTGTACTCAGTTGGAGTGTCAATTGCCAATGGAGTACTCTAGCTAAATTGTTCCCCTGGAGTCTCACTAAAGTTTGTAAAAACCTATTAAATGTTACTATATCTGCATCCTGTCTGAATTCATCAAATCAAAACTTTTTTAATTTAAAAAAATAGATATATTCTAGTTGTATGAAGATGAAGATTCCATGCAATGAGATAATCTACCTGTGATCTTCTGCCAGCTTGACTGAGACATAGTTCAAGGTAAAATGTGTTTAGAATGTGTTTAGAGATCTGAAGTAGTAGATTACCAGCAAAGAAAACATTCCTGTTTCCTTATCATAGGGAGACTGGCTTCCTGCTAGTTGTGGATCCTCCTCCTGTGTGAAGTGTTAAAATATCCTTGTTCAGCATTTTTAATTTCTTTTAGTAGTTATATGGAGGTTATGCATGGTCTCCACGGCTGTTCAGATTCCCTCTTGGACTCTCACAGTACTGGAGTTCACGCAGTATCGTCAGTGATGACTCCGTAGCAAACTAATTATACAGGGTTCTCAAAGGGCTTTGAAGATGAAAGGCACTGTATCAGTGCAACTCCAGGTATTATAATTTATATGGCATACATAATCATTAGTGGAAGAGTAGATTTGAGTCCCTTTGGGACTAAGGTGGGAGGAAGATTTGGACAAACTCCATGTCCTCACACTTTCACTGCACCTGATTGAGGTAGATAACTAGAATTCTGAGTTCCTCTGCTGTCTTCCTTAATTGTAAAATTCTATGAAAAAGAAAGTGATCGAAGCAAATGTGGGCTCCTATGAGGTGAGATGCAAAATTACTTCCTAAGCTGTCAGCCAAAATTTGTAGTAGTTAGCGTTCATTCTAAATAAATGAAATAGGGGATACATCAGCTTGTTAATAATAGATATTTAATGGAGCAGGTTATTCTAAGGTATTTGAGTGGTCCCCAGCACACGACCCAAGGAAAAAATAAACATATGGAAAGCTTTTTTAGTACAAAACACTAAACACCTGTGGCATAAGCAATATGCAGAAAAGAAGTAGGTGGTGAGAGAAGACGGCTGCATGGGAGGAGTGGAGACGATGACAGAGATTAAGAGGACGCTAGAGCACACAGTTGAAGCCTCTGTCAGAAGGCAGAAGTCCTTTCACACCTTTGCAGCTTGATTTTTCAGGACAAGGAAGGATGATTGACCAGTTTGCTTTGATTCTATAGGAAACCCTATGGGAAACAATCCAGACCCACTTTTTCTACTCACACACCCTTTGCCATCACCAACTACCCTACCATTGAGGGATTGAGCACAACAGTCTATCTAAAGTCCACAGAGCTGGAACAACAGAAATAGAGCCAGAAGAAATTCCTCAGAGATTATCCTAAACCTCAGCAAGTTACACAGGCTCATGGATTCATGGCTGGATCCTCTGTGTGCTCCGAAAAAAACCCAACCTACAGGGACTTGAATAAAAGAAGGAACTAAGTAAAGCTCAGAGAAGGGTTTTCATCTCACATCACACGACAGAAACTCCTTGTCCTCAACTGAAGTATGCCAGGTCAGGCCAGGTAGGATTCTTGCCTGAGTAATACTTCTTTGCCGCCACACACAAAACCCAGGTGGCAATCTTACAGCTGGCTATATATTCAGCTTTCAAACAACTATGATGAGTCTCCCAAATATATGGCAGAGTACTCCCAGCGAAACACTTTGAAGTAGATAATTTTGAATATTCCCCTCTGAATAGGGAAATTCACAGTGTAAGCAGAGCCTGTGTTTTGAAGAAGCCTTCCTGTGGAGGGTGTCCTATTATATGTAAATACTACCGAGAATAGCATGCAAATATTGTCATTAGGGAAGGTCTGAACTTTTCCAGAACAACTTCAATTTTGAGCCAAGGTACTTCAGCCTTCAAAGGCAACAAACTCTGTGACTCAGCAGAAGCTGAGACTGAAAAGGCCTGTTACAGCAAGGACTGGTGATTTTAAGATGCTGAAATATCCAGAGGATTTTCTAATGCCTTAAACTATTTTCCATGTTGCTCTCCTATTCAGTTAATTGCAGACATGCAAAATAGAGCTACTACCTATTCCCTGATTGCAATGTTTTGTTATCAACTGTGATTGCATTTATATTTGGGGCCGCTTCTGTTTTCCACTATGGAACTTATCCTATAGATGGAAAAAGAAGGCAGAAGAGGATGAAAAGACCCCTACCCAAGCAAAGCTCCCAGAGAAACTGCTCAGGTCTTTGGGATATGAAAAACTTTCTGACAAGGATGAGGAGAGACAAAGTGAAGATTTCATTCCTCAGCTGCCTAATCCAGAAGAGTTAGATGCATGTTATATAGTACCCCACACTCCCTTATGTAATACTGCATAAATTTGACATGGACATCATGTAAATTTATTTCATTACATTTGCAGAATTCATGTCTCTTTGTAAAATACACAAACCTTTAGACTACTTTTCATAAATTTGCCTCTAGACCAAGTTACAGTAAAAAGACAGTGTGAGGAAATAGTATGATTACACATATTTAAGTAGTCACCATCCAAGATTTAGTGGCTCATCAGCTTTCCCCCTGCAGTTATATAAATGAAAATTAAATGTCATAATATATCTTTCTGGGTCCAATCTGTTTATGTTTGATGTTGAAAAGAATTTTAGCATTGATTTAAATGACTGAAATCCTGGAACTCATATGAGCATTTTCTGTCAGTTCTAATGGGAAGCATGTAACTGTGGTCTAGGCTTGTTTCAAGGAGCAATTTAAATGTCTGAACATTTTCCCTTTTATACTGGTCTAAGCTCACATGTCTCATTTTGTTACGCAAATTTCCTCAACACAGCAGCGGAGACCTTTTTAAGTGATGGGAGAGGCCACAATCCCCAGAAAGCCATTACTTTTCACCAGTGACTCCTCTGACGGTGTATTACTAACCCAGTACAGGCTGTCCCAGATTCTCTGCCTCCAGCTCCCAGCACTCAGCTTCTCCAGCACTTAAAAGGAGTTAACGCAAAACTATCACTGTAAAAACGTGTCTGTCTTTGTCCAAGGTGCTCTTGCATTGCGAATGCCAGCAAGCTAGGAAGCCAGATGCAGCACGTTGGTTACCGCGCAGAAAGAGTGAGGGCAGCCATTTTAGAGGAGGCTGGTTTTACCAGATTACTGACCAGCTGGATCTATTTAAACTGTTTATATATGTAGTATCCATTGATAACGCTTAACACGTTTACATCCACATCATCTGTATTGCTTCATAGGGTCTTTGATAGTGCTGCAGGTTAGGAAGCATTTAAGACAAGTTTAAGACAAGCATTCTTTTTTATAAGCTAAAATAAAATGGAGGACACTCAAATAGTTTCATGGAACTGAGGCAGATAATACATCTAGGTAGTGATTTCTCAGACATGACTTATGTTTCTGACCTTATTGTCTATGTTGACAGTAGAAATTAAAGTAATGTAAGGAGTACTCTGCATCATCAAAGGATTGGATTTTTGCCAGAGAAATCCTCAAGGGCCATGCACCCCACCTCTGTCATCTGAATCCTCTGGCAGATCTAACTGCAAATGGCTAGAGTGAACAGCATAAGAAGACAATACAACTTCAAGGAGATTATGGTAAATCTGACTATTTGAATAATACAGTGCATTAAAAATGTATGTCAAGCTCAGAAGAAGGCTCAGTCCTTCTAGGTTTGGATTAGGAGTAAATAGAAAGAAAAAGTTCTACAGGAGGACGATAAATACTATTTTCTGCCCTATTTTGTTTAAATTCTTGAAAAGGGAGCAGTGGTAATCATGGAGGAATTACAAGAAGAATTAAAAGTAGTTCTGTCTCAGCAGAATATAAACAGCCACCACCAAAACTGGAGGAGGTTTTGATCTGACATTCTCAGAACTCTGGAATAACCAGTCAAGGTAACTTCAGAACTCCTACATCTGACTTGAAAAATTCTACTCCCTACATCACTATATTTTTTCTCTGGTTTAATCAATAACAAGCTGTAGAGAAAGTCTGAGGGAAAGGCAGCATGGTGATAGTACACAGCTGAGCCGGTGTGCTACTACTGAGTAGCACAGGAGTGTTGCAGACAGATATGGGAAATGTGGTTCTAGGCCAGTGACACAAGTGCATTGTTTAAAAATTATGGATTTCAGTGGGTGCGACAGGTACACTAACATAACTTGTTCCGGTTCTCAAACTATTACTGTAGTTTCCACTTTAAATGTGGAAATTGAATTTCTAAATTAGGAACTAACCTTCAGTGTGTGCTCACTGTATTTAAAACATCTTGAAATTACATGATATGCATATAGATTTTAGGCTGTCTGTAACTTTTCCTTCTAACTTTACTCTTTAAAAACGTTTCAAATTACTGGGACAGGGTGGAGGCCTTAAGATGATTTGCCTTTTTTGCAAAATACTGCTACACAAAACATAAACACAAATTTTAAATAATTAACAGGATGTGAATTTGGGGTTTATTTTTTTAATTACCTTCAGAAATGTGTATTTTTGCATCTTTTCCAGTTTGAAATCAATATCTAACATATCCTTCTACAAAGGCTGAGAAGTGTGTGCTAGCATTGTATCACAGCTTATTTTGTGTCCTCTGCGGACAAAGCAAATGCTGCTGCAGGGATGCACTGGGAGAAAGTGCATAAAGAACTAGATGAATGACACACAAAATTGTGATAACTTTGAGGTGTGTAATGAATGCAGTCCCCAGAAATAAATCTAGGTGGGAGAAATGGCCCCTGGAATGTCTTTACCCTACACATGTGCACACGTGCATTACCACCAAAAAAATCAGAGAGCCTTGGCACTGAATCACTAAATTATTTCAGTTGTCCAAGATGCCCCATGGGACATACCTGACAACCAGCCTGTCTAGGAGACACTACATTTTATCTCAGGGTGAGCCTTTCTCTGAATGCTTCAATGTCCACCTTTCCAAGGGCATGATCCTCACAAAATGCTTGGAATGCCCTTCCGTTTGTACAGACGGACTAGGACAAGCCAGCTTAAATATGTCTCATTGTTATTATTTAAGGAAAACTTCAAGGAGTCATTCCTTGTGCTGGTGCTTGTGTAGTATCTCTCAGAGCTGGAAATCCACTTCCACTGCCCTGCTTTTCCCCCATCTTTACTAATAAGAAGGGAAAGAATTTGGACTCAAAATAACAAGCAATTTTGAAAGTAGAAACTTTTATGATAATTGCATGACCATTCTATTTTGATTTTTCAAATAAAAAAAGGAGTTGAACAACCTTACATTTAGAGTCCAATGCTGAAAATTCAAGCACGGTATGACTTTATTAGGGATGGGGACCTAACAGGTGAAGGAGAAGAGGCAGTATGCAAAGTGCCAGCCTTATTAAAATCAGTACCTTTCTTCAATTGAGTTTGAAGAAATGAGGTTCTAATTCCAGAAATTGAAACTGACTGTCACTTGAGCAATCTGATTACATGCAGAAATGTAAACTAGATGTAATGATTTCATAATGCTAAATCTAAGCCATAAATAAAAACTGCTTGAAAAATTATGTGACAGTATTTAATACTGTCATTTTTATAATAATTTGCAAATAAATATACATTTTCTGAGACTCATGGCAAGATTTTTTCATGCTGAACATTACTTTGTTTCGGGAGTGGCAGAGACAATGCTTGTTTTTCCAGTTGTTATGAGGGTGTCTGAATGTGGCCCAGTAGAATTTCAGTTCAAAGTAAATCCAGATGAATTAAATAAAGGATGCTTCTGAAATGCAGAGTGACTGGGGAAAAATGAACAAGGGAGGAATGAGTTTGGATTATCAGACTGAAACTAAAGATATATACGGACATATGAAACAGTAAAAGACAATTAGAAAATGTATTTATACTAAATTAAAACTTTATTGACTAATGTTCTCCAGACAACATGATCCGACAAACTATGGTTGCATACATGCAATGAAGTTGAAGACAACAGTAGTTTAACATGGAATGTCAAACAAATTAATATAATGTATTAAATGAAACAATTTATCTGTGTTGCTGCAAAATGAAACCAAGCTATGTATTTCCTTGGTCAATCTGTGTTCAGCTAAGAGGCTACGCATTTGAAGAAACTGGTAGATTTCTTTAGCATGTATTTCAAATAAATTAGCTAGAATTGTACTCTTTAAAAATCCTTTCAACTTCACTTGCATTTCAAACATAATCTAACTGTAAACACTAAAGTTGCTAGAGCCATCTAGAAAGACCTAACTGTCAAACTCAGTGGGCATTGCAGTTCAGTAAATATGAATATTTAGAACAAGAAAAATACCAGTTACTGCAAAAGCCATGTAGGCATATTTTATTATTAATCCAGCACAAAGCACTTCTTCTAAGTTTCTCACATAAAAGACTAAAGCTTGCTTACAGTACTACATCTTCTATCATTCAAGCATCATTATTACCTATCAGGGAGATTGGCTAGATGACCTAATGGGTCTTTTCCACCCCTAACTTCTACAAAAGAAAATCATTCATGCCAGCAAGAACATGGTTCGCTACATCTTGGGCTTGATCCTGCAGACTTTGTTGAGGCAAAACTCCCAACAACTTTAAAGAGAGATTTTCCAGAGCAAGACATCCAGGATTAGGCCCTTAGGATTTTTTCTTTATTTTTAAAAGAGCATCCATTTAGGATACATGGAAAATATTTTATAGAATTAAAAAAATATAACGACATGTGCTTCACTTACATTGAAGGAACCAGAGAATGTAAACACCATAGTGGCCCACATGTTCACAATATCCATGAGAAAGTGTCAACTGCAAGTAACCTGTGTGCGTTTATTTCTCAGCCTATGCTTCTGAGGGTGTTTTGTGCATACCTTTACCTCCACATCCACACACATACGTACACTCTTAGTACACATAAAGGTGTGATAAAATTCACTAAAGGCAGTTGCTTGCTTGTCTTGATGCTTAAATCTGCAAGTGGCAGCAAACTGTGTTTTATATAATATTAAAGAGACTCTAAATGAGTAGCAGGACACAAGTATTGCTGTGGGCAAGACTGTGTCGTTGCGGGTTCCACGTGTGTGGAGCTGTCCTGTTTACGCACATCACAAAGTACACCTGCATGAAGGGCTGGAAGAGCAGGTGACCGAAGTAATTCTTGGTGGGCCATGACTGAAATTTGGATTGAATGACTCAAAGACTGTAAGTTGTCCTCATAGGAGCCTTCCAACAACCTGGAGGACCATGTAGGAAAGTTTACCTTCAAAGTGCACTTTCTAAGAATGGAATGTTCTTGACAGGGAAATGATCAGAGGCAATCATGGACTTTTTTGCATGTTGAATAGGAAAAATGTTTTCATCTTCAGGTAGTACTTCACCCTGACAAATGTGAGTTCAGTTATTATTGGGTTTTAGTATTAGAGAAGATTCTTTAGAAACAAACATGATAGTACACACATACACATACACCCAGATATTTACAGCCTTTCTAGAAAAAACAGCCCTTTACCTTAGTACTACCTATCTTTTTTCCTTTTTTTTAGTATTTAAATTCTTTAAACCAGCTACATTAAATATCAATGTGTACTGTACCACCCCACACCAACCCCACACCCCCCAAAGAACCAGCAAGTATTTTAAAAGTTTGTTTGCTCGTTTGTTTTACTTTTTTTTTTTTATGATTGTTAAAATCTCCTGCTCGAGACTGTTAAGTACCACCTCCACTGGAACAAGATCAGCACTGACGGCATCTTCCAATGCTCATCGTTTCATAGTTGAGCAAGTACTGGAGCAAGCTTAGATCTCCAGGTCATCAGGTCGAGGCCTGCTGCTGGCTCGGCTGCTGGCTCTGCTGGGAGGCCTCTGGTCCACAATGGTGAGGGGCTGCAGCTCATGTCCTGATGCCAGTTTTTTCGTGTTCTGGTGCTCATCAGAGAAGTCGAAGGGCTGGGCGTGAGAGTTGGAGATGGTGCTGCCAGCCTGCCCCATTCTGTTCTGCTCCGCACTGTAGTTGGCCCAGTTTTGCTCGCTGGCTTGCTTATTGTAATTACGACAGGAGGAATTGTTCCTGTCTCCAGTAACGAGCTTGTACCCTGGGGGAGACATGGGAGACAAGGGGGCGGTCGGTGATGAGCAGCCATTGTAATAAGCGTATTTGGGGGAGCCACAGTCCTTGGAAGGGCTCATGGCACCGCTGTGGGAGTAAGGGTCGGTTTTCCCCTTCACACGATCCTTGACGCCCTTGAAGAACACGTAAAAAAGCTCAATGATGTTCAAGGCAAGAGACACCAAGGACACTACCAGCATGAAGAGGATGAAAATGGTTTTCTCAGTTGGACGGGAGAGGAAACAGTCCACTCTGTGCGGGCATGGGTCTCGCTCACAGGTGTAGATGGCATTCAGGCTAAACCCATAAATGTACCACTGTATCAGCAAGAAAGCCACCTCGAAGACAGATTTAAACAGGATGCTGATGATATAAGTACGGAGCAGTCCCCCACGCATCTTCACTTTGCCATGCTCTTCGATCCCATACTTGAATTTCTTAATTTCTATTTGCTTGAGATGCATATCCACATTCACACCATCGTTTGCGACTACCTTAAGCTCTTCTTCTCTTTTGTTCAGTTTCTCTTCTTTCCTCATTACGTAGAACACATGTGCCAGGTACAAAAGGGTAGGTACGGACACAAATATGATCTGCAGAACCCAAAAGCGTACATGGGAGATGGGAAAGGACTTGTCATAGCAGACATTCTCGCAACCAGGCTGTTGAGTGTTACACCGGAATGCAGACTGTTCATCTCCCCAGGCAGATTCTACTGCTGTTCCCAAAAGCAAGATTCGGAAAATGAAGAGGACAGACAGCCACACTTTCCCTCCTGCAGTAGAATAGGCTTGAACCTTGTCAAGAAGTTTTCCCAAGGCACTCCAATCACCCATCTTCACAGGATGCTAGCTAAACAAGGACACAAAGAAAAAAACAGCAAGGGTTAAGGCAGAGCTTTAATACCTTTGATACACTAAGTCACTGATCCATGCTAATAGAGCAGGGGTGTAAGCTTTGTGATAATTAATGTATTTTACATGATCTGAAGAGAAACTGGAGTTTTAGTTAGTCTGCAGGTGAAGTGGGAAGTTAGGGAAACTGAAAAGAGAAAGTAACATATAATGTCTCAGAGCACAATGGAAAAAGTTCCTAATTTCACTCCAGTTTTCAAGAAGTCCATGACAACCCTCAGTGATCACTGTGGTTGGCTCAGCTTCCTTGGTGGCAGCCTCAGTTCAATGACCTACACCTGCCTCAGGTGGAAAACAGCTGTGACACACAGCTGAAGCAGGGTGTGGAACTAAGTAGTAGCACTGCCTAAATATGCTAGGAATATATGAAAGATTTCTCAGTTTCAGTGTGGATTTCATCATTCAATGTAATTTTTATGTTCACTCTTTCAGATATTTAAAAAGCAAACCACAGTATAACCTAAATACAATAGGTTACCTAAAGTTATTATTAGGGTCACATACACAAAATTCTACCTTTGCAAAATACATGCAGTTTTTCCTACACAGCAATATTAAACTGTGCTCTTGCCTATCACTTCATAGAGTGTAATACATTTAAGAGTATAGTTCCTAATGATGCCAAGTTTATACTCTACTCAAATTCAGAAAAACTGTTTGCTGTCTAAATTAAGCTTATACATTAGTATTTGTGTCACAAAGATCAAAGTAAGCATTCTTTACCTATAGTTTTGTGAAGGAACCGAAAATAGTAAATATATGAAACACTGCTAAGATCATGTTACCATATTGGAGGAACTGGTTTCCTGTTTATCTGTGATTTGCTTAATTCATTGGAGTTTCAGATTTGTATTTGCATCTTTTTGTGTTTAAATTCCTTCCTTGTTTTGAAAGGAAAAGATTTAGCAAAAAAAAAAGAAGGTAAATAAGGTCCTTCTGTTTGTAAGGCAACTCCTGGCTTGCAGTTTGCATTCCAAGTGTTGAACACTGCAAGTTTAAACTGTCTTTCCTGACTTGAGTTTTAAAGTGCGCGTTTCTGGGACACAGGCAGATTCTCAGGATATCTGGAAATACACATGATGACATAAAAGAAATTAATTCTAGATTCCCAGGAAAAACAAATTTCACTATAGTTTTTGTCAACTGGAGAATGGCGATCTTATAAAAACTTACATTTTAACTTGCCCCACATGAAAAAGCATGTGAAATCAGGAACTTAAAAGGAAAAATAATAATGAAATTTCCCTTTTAATGTGAATGCTGCTGGGCATAGATATTTGTTCCATGGATGCTGAGTAATCCCTTCCTGGTATTAACAGTTTTGATAATGTCCAAATGATTTCCTCACTACTGCATCATGGATATATTCCCTAGTGAAGGTCATTTATAGAAAATGCGCTTTTTGGATAATTCATAAAATAGGAAATTTTAGCACCAAGGAGACTTGCTTTCAAGAA
Organism: Dicrurus megarhynchus; assembly: GCA_013399195.1. Classification (NCBI taxonomy): domain Eukaryota; kingdom Metazoa; phylum Chordata; class Aves; order Passeriformes; family Dicruridae; genus Dicrurus; species Dicrurus megarhynchus. Next base: position 992,890 of record VXAD01001115.1, read on the forward strand.
GTGGTGAGTCACTGGAAACAGAAGATAATAAATCTGGCAAACTCAAATATAACAATAGATGCCAAATAAAAACACACCATTCCTGCCACCGAGGCTAAGAGAGTAATGGGAGACGAGTGTTTAAAGTACTCGCTCTGATAGCTCTGAGATGCCAATTATCTTTGAACCCCTGAAAAATATCCCAGGGCCATTTCCTCCATCTGCTTAAACGGCTGGCTCTGAAGTTCACCCACTGCAGCTTGTTGACCCTTCCTCATGTAATTAGCTCTTCTTATGAATGAAGCCCCAACAAAGGATCAAACTTTTAAAACTGGAAGTCTCTTCCGGGAGGAGCACACAGAGCATGTTTGTCTCTGACACATCCTCTTAGCCATCCTCAGCTTTCATCCTTCCCAGAAAAAGTGAGTTTGTCTTTTTGGGCTGGGGCAGCAGAGAAGGAGTCAGGCAGAGAAGCGTGGAGGTCCCTGGAAAGGCTGGAATGAAATGTGACCACGTTCCTCCTCAGGCTGGGATTGTTAAAACAGAGAACAGCCTGTAACTACACAACATGTGAAGTTTGTTTTAAAGGAAAGCTATTTGCTCCATGTCCTAGAAGTGCAAGTGGACAGAAAGAGCCTTTTTCAAGTAACAGCTTCTTGATTCAATTAGTCAGCTTTCCAGTGACTAGAAACTATTGGGTTAACAGACTTTCCTCAGACTCAACATACGTTTTTACTGTCTAAATGTTATTTCAGATTTAAAGCCTGATTAAGAAAACAGACGATATGTTATTTCTAGGCAGTTATGTGTTGTTTGTTTTCTAATTATGCTCCTCTCTGGTTCATTAATGCAGTATGATTTACTTCAGTTTTGACCTACTTAATCCCACACCTGCAATATTTGGAGAATTTACTACCTATTTTTTAATTTGCTTCAGCATGCAAAATTGCTAAGTTTCATTTGTGTCCGCTGGCAATATAAACTCCAGGAGGAAACATTCCATGCTTGAATTACTCATACATAGTTCTGAAAAGCAACTTTTTTTAAAAAGAGATCAGTTACATGCTAGCCTTTGCCAGTGATAAAAAACCCCACATCAATTCAAAACATTGTACTGTTAATCAGATAACCTTGTGGTGGCACAAATATATTATTCCTTTTCTTAAGTGGATTCCATTGCTTTATGAAACACAGTACTTTGCTTTGTTGTAGAGAAAATTCATTCATCGGATCTAACTTGTTTACTTTCAGGGCACTGAAAGACCAGTTTTATTAACTGATTACAAATCTGTTTACCAGGTATAAAAAGAGGTTTTGTGTCAAACAGGTACTTAAGTATTCTAGCTTTGTAAGTAGTTTGAAATGGTTGGCAGATAACCTTTAAAAATATCTCTTTAGCATTCTGGACTTTAGCTTGTTTTAACACTTCCAAATACGTTAAATGAGTCCACTGAATGACACAGGCTGGCCTGTTTGAATGATACAAATTCAGTACTTCAGGAATTTAAGGATATGGCTGATGATGAGTATGTGTGTTTCATGAGTTCCTACTGATTAATACTTTACAGGATCATAACCACCTCTGAAGAAGACTAATGCTGGCCTACCATTAAAATATACCAGTCTTTAAAAGATGGATTTCTTCCAGGTCCTACTGTGTGTGGGTAAAGACAGGAAAAAAATCCATAGAGCAGCAGGAGATCTCACAGCATTCATCTGCATGGGTTTAGGATGACCACATATATAAGACATTTGATTTGTAAGCCACAATTAAGAAATTCTAGAACTATTTTTTATGGACGGCATTCATCATGTCATCTGGTTCATATTTTCCAAGAAGAATAATGCAAACTCAGTGCTGTGGTAATGTCCCAGGTCTGACTACAGTGTTAGAAGGTCAGATGGTAGTGGATGGAAGAGCAGTAAGGGTTAGAGTGGGTTCTAAAATGGGATGGTGCAGCTGAAGTAACTGGGAAACAAGCCAAAGCTTTGGTTTTCCAACCTTTTCTATCTTTTTATTTGTGCTCACACACACATAGACTACAAAAGAGAAGGCTCTGGACCCTGAACATAAATCAGCTTGAGAATTTTCCAAAAGTAACCATGCATCGCAGAGAAAGCAGCTGAAATGTACAATTCATTGGGTTTGGACCTGTTGGAACAGGGAAAGCTAGTTTTGCAAAATCTTACAAAAATAAGCAAATGCCTTGCAGACATTCCCTTCGGGAGATGTAGTTCATTATATAGGTCTGCAGATGAGCTTCAGTTTGTTTCATCCACCGGACAAAGGTTACGCACAAAATGGTTGCAGAGACTAGAATTTAAAATGTCACAAGTGTGGTTTTTCCTTTGTCTGCCAGTGCTGCTGGAGGTCAGTCACTACCAGATCTACCCCACAGCCTCTGGCTCTCCCATGTTGTACCCTCCCCACTTCATTTAATTACAAACAATATTTGCAAAGGCAACTGTAAGCATTTTCTTAAGCATTCTCTAGTTGTACAAGTCAGGTTTACCCTCTGTGTTAATGCCCAGAGTCATCCCCCTCCTGACTCACTTTGGAATTAAGGGAAGGAACGCTGAATTCCCTGAGGGGGCCTCAGGCCCTCTGATGCTCCTGCTTGAGGATCTTGAAATCTGGATGTCTAAATACATAAATGGCACAAACAACAGCCCAGGTGCCTCTACATGAGACAAATTCAGTAATATGGGAAGGAGATACCAGAGACTGGGGGAAAGAGAGCAACGTTTCTAATGGAACAGATGCATTGCTCAATGTCCTCTAACCTTCCCCATACCCACAGGAATCCTTGGCCTTGGTTCATCGCAGAGACAAATAAAATTAATCTCTTGGGCTTGCATAACATGAGAACTGAGATAACTTTAGAGTGTTGAATCTGCCTGTGCTCCTGTGTGTATAAGCATTCAGCTTCATGTCGCAAATGAAATCCCTTGTGTCCATCCCTCTCTTCCCTGTCCTGAACCCAGCCTGCTGCTCGCCTTTCTCCCATTCGAATGCTTGTAAGGTATTGTGGGTCAGCGCCAGTGTTTGGCTTTGAAGTTTCTGAAGGAAACACTTCAGTAAACATCCCAAAGACTAGAGGCTTAAATTCTGCCGCGTAGTGTGCTGTCCAGATGTTAAAAATGGCAGGATGAAAGCTTCACCTAAGTCCTCTAACTTGCTCCCTATGCGCAATCACACACACGCACGTGCACACAGGGACATCAGGCAAAAGGTGTCCATATCCCATTTTTGTCCTCATTATCAGGGGTTTTTGTCATAAGTATCACGTACAAAAATGAAAAAGAAATCCTCAGAGGAAATATGCTGCTTCATGAGGCTTGCTGGTTATCTCAAGGCAAAATATGAGGACACTTATAAGCACACAATATTCTTGTTCGTGTGTTACTTGATAAGATAGACTCTCTGCTTCGTCTGCCTTTCAGCTGAAGGCTCTTTTTCTCCTTCCTCGTGCTGCTTTTTAACTACTGGCGAGCAGCAGGCAATGACTGCTACAAGGAATCACTCCAAGTCTCACAACATGAAAAGGTTTTTAGTTCTCCAAGAGATGCTGCTCAAGTATTTTTTCCTCTGCATTTTGGCAATTAGGTCTTCAAGGTAACATACAGGGAATGTGTCATACAGGGATTATGTAGAGTCCTTCCTAGACAACTTTCATTTATATCTACCCAAGGCTTTCACAGACATTGCCAACGTGGTAAGGCATATCATGATATCCCACATTCCTTCGCTAAAATCCTTCACTGAGGTTGCTAAAACAGAGTAACTATATACAAACCAGGTTAAAAATCCATAACCCATGTCTGGATTTTATCACATCTATTTTAAAAGAAAAGGGGAAAAAAACTTATCAGGAAGACCACGTGAAAGTCACCACTTCAGTAGCTGCAGCATTTAACAAGGCATCTAATTAAGAACCTTGCTCTGCTCAAGCTATCAGGCATCAATCAGGATTTCCATATGAAAGCAAAACGTGTGGGGAAGGAATGGGACGCATTCAGGGCAAGGTCTCCCTGTTATCAACTTCTGATGCAATTTTGGTACAACAGAGGAGAGCGAAGCGCACCCCGGCTTTCTCTTTAAAGGAGCTGAGTTAGTTCGAGAGCAGCGGAGGGGAGCTTGTTGCAGCAACAAGTCTGCAGCTCAGCCCGGCACTCACAACTTCGCCGCAGTTCCTCCTTCGGCTGAACAAGGTTACAAGTTGGAAAAGTGTAGCACTTCTGGAAATGTATAGAACTATGACAAAAGGAAGCAAAGAATTCCTCCAAGCTGGAACTTAGCACTTTAAGAGAATCTACGCTGTTTAGAGATGTGTGTTTATAAACAAGTTCAACCCTCAACGCAATAACACAAACTTCTTAGGGTGGGGGAAAAAAAAAAAAAAAAGAAAAAAGAAAAGAAAAGAAGTGTTTTCAGAAAAGGAAAAGGGATACAAAAAATGATGAAAAAGGAAAGCTTTCAACTTACCCTTGCTGATCAGCAGTGAAAATGGATCAGAGTACTTCTTTGGAGGGTTAAACTAAAATGGAAGAGCACGCTCAGGCACTCAGACCTGTCTATTTAAACTTTAAAAGTCTACTGCTAGTTTGTATTTTTCATCCTTCCTTCCCCACTAATGAAAGAAAAGTGCTGATACCTCGTAAAAGTTTTTTTCTAACTTGGAACTTGGAACACTGGGAGAGCTTATAACAAGTTTTCAAGCCTCTGACTCTGCGAGAGGAGGGGAGAGGGAGGGTAGGCAGTCCGGGAGGAGGGGCTCTGCGGGCGGTGAGCAGGGAGCTGGGGGAGGAGGAGGGGGAGGACTGAAGACGCAGCGAGAAGCAGCCCGCCGAAAGACAGAGAGCATGGAAGTCTAGTCTTGCTGATGTAACAAAAAAAATACACGGCAGTCAGCAGCCGCCCCGCACCCCCCGGTCACTGGGGTACCTGGGTGGCACGGTGACAGGATCTGGGCTCGCCTGACACAGATGAGGCAAGTTGGCTCTCTGGTGTGCACCAGGAGTTTCACTGCAGGGAAAGGGAGAAATGCAGTGAAAAGGATCAATGGGTAACCAGCGTGGACCTTCTGGATGCTGGGGCTGCTGTCTCCTAGCCACCACTCAGGAGAGGAAGCCGTCCCAAGCCCTCTCTACTTTTTTGTTGTGAACACAACCTTGTTTACTGAGGTCAATTTCCTTTACGTGCACACATGAAAGTACACACCAGGAGCAGCGTGTTTGTTTCCACAGGAGATACACATCACATATTTTTTTACTATTATTTGTGTGTGCATGTGTGCGTGTGTCCGTCCCATGGGAGAAATGAAGAAATGATCTCACATTACAGGAAACTCTTTCCAGGAAACTTCAGAAAATAAAGCATAGTACAGAAAATCAGGCTTCAATAGTGAGAAGAAATGTTCTTGATAATTTTTGAACACATTCTACAGAATAAAAGCATGCTTCAAAACTGATCTATACAATTGAAACGAAACTAGTTTGGCTTTGCTCCTGCCTAGACCCTGGGTAAATTCTCCTTGAAAAATGCCTTGTCTGTAGAACAGATATTAACTTATTTCTCTGTGTTAAGCTCCTCACACATGGAGTTCAAATGCCATCAGGAATTGGTCTTGTCCTTGTTCGTATCATGGGGTATTAGCTGCTCTGTGGGACTTCTTAAGAGCTTCTCTGGAAGTGTTCCTGGTCAGATGGTTCTCCATGAAGTTTCACATTTGGGGTGGTACCAGACTCATTGGGGTTTCAACTCATGTTATTCTCAAGAGCTATTTCTGGGCTCAGTAGCATGGATAAGTATTTTTTGCTCTTTGAAGGAGAGAAGTCCAGTAATGGTCATGGAGAGATTCCTAGATAAGGATCCTCTTTACAGTTTCTTTTTGAAATAATGAAAGTTACATTCTGCAACACAACCTAGATATTACTGCCTATTTTTCACAGCTCTTCCCTACTGCTTTTCACCCAGAACTCTCCAGAGAAGAGAAGTAAGACAGGATCTTTGTAGACATATACTCAGCAGAGACCTTTGAAGCTAGGATCTGTACACACCCATCCTGGTTCTTGCTCTGGAGCAGTTAATAGCAGCCCACATTGCCTCCTGTTTGACAAACAGAGCTAGTACACTACAGTGCACACCTTCCATTTCCCTTCTTCCAGATGCAGATAGAGACAACTGGTTTGCTTAGTTTCCTCTCTTTCCTTTGATAGTGGCTGTTAGTTTTGACTTTTTTTTTCTCTTGTTTTTACAGTTGTCCAAGCCATATGGCAGAAAGAAACTTTGTTTTCTGAAGGTAGTTTTCAGGTTTCCTTTTCTCATCACATTTAGGGAGAAATGGAGCCTTGTGCCTCTCAGGCTGTGGGCCCTTCTTCTTGAGAATGGATAAATTGTAATATACAAACCACATCACTTCACTGTCTTCATGACTGTGGTATAGACAGTGTGCAGAGAACACATAGGGCTCTTGCTGCTGTCTGTAAAACACTGATTATTCTGGAGCAAAGTATAAAACCCTGTCAGTGTAACTACATTTGTCAATGCTGAGACACTGAGGACATTTGGGATGTTGTATATGTTGGTATTGAAAAAATTGCCCCTTAGGAAAGCAGAATTATGCCAAGAATAAACCCTTGAATTATAACATGCAAGAATACAAAGCTATCATTCCCTGTCAAAGCTGGCAAGATCTCAGGGTCCAGCTTGCCTGATCTTGCATTTTCCCATTATCTTCCAGTATAGGCTTTGTGATTTTTCAAACATTATGGTTTTAAAGGAAGGATGAAGTATTTCTCCACTTAAATAAAAAAAACCAAACCAGTATTTGTGAGAAGCCCAGCAATCTTAAAATCCAGTTTGGAAAACGAAAATGTGTATGTTAGTAACAAGGGAAGAATAGTTTTGGAGCCATATTAAGCATAGCACTTGGTTTTGCTATGGCATTATCTACATGCAAAAGGGAAAGTTTTACAAGTCTCCACCATGATACTGTGTAGAATTAGGAAGGATTATTATTTGTCCCGATAAGAATTATTTGGAAAGGGCTCTTAGAGTTTGGAAATGTCTCCATGATCACATTTTACAGCCTATTACCAGAATATATTCAGCTTCAGGTGATGCAATGATCTACCAGGTTACAAGGGAGCCTCACATCCATTTGCCTCGCAACGGAAACCATTGTTTCAGATGGAACAAATGTCCTCACATACAACCCATCTTCAGCTGAAACTGTGTTCCACGGGAAAGCATGGGGATGTCAGATCTGAGATATTTGCAAATCTGTTCATAATTATGGACTAAGAGATGGGTAAGAAGATCACAATTAGGTTTGAAGCCTTGCATTGTAGGAGACAGATTCTTTACACATAAAAGCAATGAACATTTCGGGGCCTTGAACTCTCTGGGAACTCTCTTGCCATCCATTGAAATTTTGCATTTTGGAGCAAACAGCACTGTCTTGGCTCCAGAACCCATTTGCCTTTGTTTTGGCAGGCTGCAGCACAATCTGTAAGGGCACAGTTGCACCACGACCCAGGTGCAATGCTGGAGCCCAAACTCTGCCAAGTGCATCTCTGGGGCTGAACCTCAGCGTGACTTTCCACAGTGCTTCTGTCTACTCTCTGCTGAATACTCAGCTAAATCAGTGAAATTGTTCAGAGTCCACAGTACTGCTGCAGCTTTTCTATACAGACTTACCAAAGGGAACAAAAATTTGGATTATTTAGTATTTCAAGCTTTTGGCACATATTCATGATTAATACAGAACTCACTCCATTGTTTTCTTTGTATTTATTACCTGAACACAAGTGCAGCATTTTATAAAAAAACCTTTTTTCCTCATATTTCCTCCAAATAATCTCTCAATAATATTAGAGCAACCTGATTCACTAGGAAAGCCGTAGTGAATGTTTCATTTGGAAGGCTGTCCAGTCCTTTGACCATTACCAAATCTCCCATGGATACCAGTGGGGTTCATGGTCTACTTCCAATTAAGCATGTCTGTAGTTCGTGGAGCTCTTAAAATTAATCACATGCCTTCACTTGTTTTCAATTTGCTTGAAAAATTCACTTCCCAGTACTTCCATGCACAGCACTGTCCTCGTCCTGTGCAATTTGGGAGAGGAATCCACAGACCGAGTAAAATGAGCTGAATATATGGTGAATGGAGATTAATAAACACAGGCAGTGCAGATTTTCTTGGGTACTTTCAAGGCAGCTGTGCAGTCACCAACAACCCTGGATGGCACATAAGCTTTGGCAAGTTTTCACTGATATCCCTTCTCACACATTTGGCTTTAAAGACAGACTTGTGAATAATGAGTGGCCCTGTTTCATGCCCTATGGAGGTAAAGCTTTTCAGAACATTCAAGGAAAAATAATGTTGTATTTCATGATTACCTAAGCACATAAATGTGCAGACTAATGCTTTTTTTTTTTTTTTTTAGCACTCAGTAGGTTTTATTTTGCTTGTTTAAGGAATTTACGTCACGTAGAAATACAACTCAGCTTTGAAGTAGCTGACCACAGTGCTTGCACATTCTTTCAGCTGGGGTAACTGGGTTGGAGCCCACTGATGCACCCAGCACACCCTTGAGTCTGTGAAACACAGCCGTATCCACCCCCTGCCCCAGGTTTCAAAGGGTCATTGCTTGTTCAAAACAGACAATTAAAGGCAACTGTCATCCTTCAGGGCAGTATCTGGTCCCACTTGGGTGGCACAGCGCATAGCCTATAAGAATATTTTCTGATAATTTTAAGGATTAAAATAATAAAAAGAGGATAATCACAAGACTGTCACTTAGTGAGTTCACTTGCCATTCCTTGTTGAAACTGGTCTCTCAGATTCATTTAATTCACAGCTAGAATTTTCCCCCAGGGAAAAAGGATGCTTAGTCAGCATAAGATAGATTCTACTCTTACTGCCTGGGAAAGAAAATAATTGCTGTTTTAAAAGACACCCTGCTGGAATAAAACATCAAGACTGAAGCACTTAAAATGAAAGTGGGGAGCTCTCTATGACAGATGCCATTGCGTCAGAGCCCACCCTAGAGAATGGTCACTATTCTCCGGAAATATATTGCACTGGTGTACAGTCATCTGTCTACAATCTCAGAGTGTTTTATAAATATTATCATAGAAGAAGTTACGTTATTGTAACTTCTTTTTCGAACTTGGAAAGTTTGTCATGGAGAATATCAGCAGCTCCTCTGAGTCATAGACAGCTAATGGCTCAACCAGAATTAGAAGCAAAATTTCTTGATGTCAGGGTCCATCCTTTAAGCCCCAAATTATTCTGATTTGTTCTCTAGTTGCATTTTGGAATATCGGCTAGCAGTGCAAACAACTAAGTGGGAATTTCTTTTTAAAATATATGAGGATCACAGAGAAGGAAAATAAAGTGTTCAAAGCTTGGGGTGATTGTTTCCTTTCTGTTCTTTGTGCTGGTCGGTGCTTGCCACTTCATACCACTAAGGTCTCACCACAACTTCATGGAGATACTCAGCTTGCTCACTTTCACATGCTGCATTTAGAAATATGAATTCACTCCTGTATCACCGATGGAGAAAGAGAGAAAGATAATACATAAAGGCTCAGATGCTGTTCAGCTGTGCCAAGAAACTTCTAAACCTCATTACAGACAGCTTAAACACCAGAAAAGTTGGTCTGAAAAGGATTTATATGATCCCTTTAACTAATTCCAATCAATATGTCCTCTGAACTAGTTGCCCCTCAAGAAAGACACTAGAAAAGTATTAAAACAAAGATTGAAGTATGAGTTCACAGATCCTTATGAATTTGGCTCCACCTTCTGTACACAGTGAAAATAAACATGAATTATATTGGATGTTGAATGCCAGGTAATCTTTTTGTTTATTTTATTTTCATTTCACATTCAAAAATCCAGCACTGAGATGGTCTTACAGTATTTTGTGAGCTTTTGTTTCTCTATATTGATGGTGGTGGGGCTTCCAAGTCCTTTGGTCCCAAAGGATGGGAGATTTTAAAAACAAACATGGCCATTTCATGTTTTCAAACCATAGAGTAACATAGACTGAAAGTAACATTGTCTTTCACAAAACTGTCTTTAAATTCTTCAGGAGGTCTGGAAATGACTGAATATATTAACAATGAAATAAAAGAAAATTTCAGAACATATATTGACATTGTCTGCTACTTAGTCTTATCTAATCTCTACTCTTATCTTGAGTAATCTCACAGAAGGCAATAAATCTGCACACATAAACCAAACTACAAAATAGCAATCTTTACAAATTAAAGGAAACCAGAGTAAGTAACTCCCCAAAATTACTACCCAGCTGAAAATACTTTTGTACCTTTATTGATGGAAAAAAAAAAATCTTTATTACCAAACAAAAAAAAAAAAATCAGCTGTGCAATAATCATTGTGCTTTGGGTATTTATAAAAAGTGAGCTGTTTTGACATAATTCTAGTACTTTTTATCCAGAGTTTACAAACAGCAACTGCCTTTCTTTGGAAGTCAGAAATCTGTAGAGATTGATGAGTTTTCCACATGTGGCTGAACTGAGGGACAGAAAGTTTGGCTACTTTCAGAAGAGCAGAGAGGAAATGGGTGAGCTGCCTTCCCCTCAAGAATCTGTTCTTCTTCAATCCTGTTCTCAGAATACCCTCAAGTTTTGTTTAATTTTGATTTTTGATCTTATTTAAATAATTCCAGATTCACTCACCATTTGAGTAAATTTACTAATGTGAGGTACTGTGTTTTACTAACAGAACAATATTTTTATATTTAGCTAGGCAATATCATTGGTTACAGTGAATTAAACTGAGCTGCTTCAATATTTAAATAAGCATTGAAGTCTAACTAAAAGGACTTTTTATCTAGAACATCAAAATGAATATTTTTTTATTATCAGTCTACACATTGATATTTAGAAAAAAAGTCCCTATTTTAGATCATTTCCTACATAGAAAGAAACTAGAATAAATTATTTATAAGCTCTCTTGTTATGTCATGCATTTGAATAAAATGTGTTTAATCACGTTATAAATGTAACTGTTTGGGGTTTTTTTATTCTTCACAAGATTAGAGAATGCTTTTGGGTAGCCTTTTCCTGTAGATACAATTATTTTAGATTGACATGTGGGTTCATTTACATTTCTCTGAGTGACTCTGCTCACTCACCTTCAGACCGCCTATGCTGGTCATTTGAAAGTCTTCTCTCCACACAACTGCCAAAGAAACAAAGAGATTTATCTTTCCTCTCACTTTAAGAGGGTTTTTGCCTGCAGAAAAGAGAAATTTAATGTCATCTAAGAGAAAGGGCCTGAAGTACACTATTTCAAAATTTTTTCTGAAAAACAGAGGCAGAGTAAGTGAGATGTTCCTGGCTGAAAGGCAGAGGTGCACTCATTGGGTTTCTTGATAGCACCACAGGGGTGTTTGAGGACATGAACATTTCAAGGTTTCCCACTCATTTCCCCTACACCACTCTGTTGCCATTTGCTGTACAGCTGCATATATGTTGGCCAGAATCACTTGAGGAGCATAATTGCTTCTTTCTTTTGGCAGCCTGCAGGATTAACGGTGTTGTAGACATGAAAGGGTCTGCAAAGAACTAAAAGTCAAGAAATTCTACATAAAAGCAAGTAAAAATTATTAATAGGGTTGACTGCTGGTAAAAACACAAATTGATTTAAAATACACTACTAATTAAGGGGTTCCCATAAGAAAAGCTTTGGGAAAACAACTGGAAAATTAATCTACTGGAATTAGCAGTTTCTGTTATAAGATTTTCCCAGAAGGGGATCTTCTAGTATAATCCATGAGTCATTTTCTTAGGCAGTAAAAAACATCAAGTCCAGAAATCTGCTTTGAATTTAAATGTGTGTACATTTATTTCTTTAATTTCTCAGAAATCTTTAGATTAACTGAACTGAAAAAAAAATGTAGTCAGGTTACACAGTGTATCAGTAATTTAACGACATGTACAAATGGCGCATAAAGAACATAAGAATCCCTGACTCTACAATTTAGGCTGGGAACTGCTCATTAGTTATTGCCAGCACTGTTCAGCAAACATGAACATAGGTGCATAAGGGAAAGCATCACGTAATAGATAACAATAGCTTTCAGCTATCAAATTTTAATACAAAGTACAGTGTATCAAAAGCATGCTAAAAGCATGTTCAATAATGTGAGAAAAATTAGCTGTAATGTACTGAGCATTAAACTAAGGGTGATCTTTTACATGTCAAACTGGAATAGTAAAACCCAGCAGCTTTACAACTTTCTGAGGCTGCATTCAAAATAAACAACTCTCAATTACCTTCCCTAAAAACTGACACTGGTGTATTATCCAAAAGCGTAGTTCTTGCACATTGATCACAATAAAACCCCAAATAGGTACTAGTAATCTTAGACTTTTCCATATGTACAGGATATTTTTAGAAGATGGAATTAAATCAGTATTTTCACAACGAAGGTTATATCTGGCAAATTAGTCTGTCTAAAATCTACGTGAAAATTGGTAGACAATGCCTGTAAGATGTTATTTCCTATGAAAAAAGAAATTGTCCTTATATAATTGCATTTTAAGGGTGACTTAGTGTTAGCAGTGAGGATGAGAATGAGAATTTAGGTCCTAGTACAGACATGGAGAACTGAGGCACACAGTTTCTGGCCCAGCAGCCTTTTTTTAGTGATTACCAAACTCTGGAAAAGCACGGAATCCTGCAGAGCTCAGGAAGCACCTGTGGTGCTCAACACACCCACAGCCACCCCACACCGTGCTGCCCAGAGCCCCTTCCCATCCTTGCTCTGGCCAGAAGCCCCAAAACACTGGAGGTGCTCCCAGAGAGGCTCCATTTCGCCCCATATCATCTGAAACAGCCCAGGATGAGCTGCCATGTGGGAGTCTTTACATCATCCTGTTCTTCCTGGATGAGGCTGCTTGTGATTCTGCTTCTGCTGCTGCTGCTGAGATTTTTGCTAATTATTTAGTGACCAGAACACTTGGTCCCAGAGTGGTAAACTTGCTTGCAAGCCTTGCTGAGACTGTAAAGTTCAAAACAATTATCTTTAGCTTTCAAAGGCACTGCTCTAACTATAAAAACTGAGGACAACTGAAGGAAAACCGATGCATCCTTTATTCCTGTTTAGAAAGCTGCATTATTTTGCAAAAATATGGCACCTAGGGCTATGATTTAGCAGTGGACTTGTCAGTGCTGGATTTATGGTTGGACTCAATAAAGATCTCTTCCAACCTTAGTAATTCTATGAGGTTGGAACTAGATGATTTTTATGATCCCTTCCAACCCAAACCATTCTATGATTATAAGAAAAAGAATTGAAAAGTTCAACAACCTGAGAAATAATTGAGAAAAAATACTTGTTTTTCTTAACATCTTTTTCAAAAATAGCCCTAAAGATGGGATAAGTATTCATAACACAGTGTTAAAGAAAGTACATTTATTTCTGTCAATTTCAGATGAATACAGCACAAGTGGATAAAATGTACATGAGTCTGAGAACCCCTTTGGCCACCCACTGCACACTATTCTGTGGAAATTGTGAGTGATTACTACATTTTGGATGAACTTCTTTATTTGTATGAACTTATTTATTCACCGTTTACACTCCTCTGAGTAAATTCTTTTTCTTAAACCTGGAAAGCAGTCATGCGTATAAAGCCAGTTTATCTGTAGAAGGTATCTGCTGAAAATGTTTACTGATAAAGGAAGATCCTGCTGATTAGCCAAGTAAGCCAGAAAATGAGGACTAATCTTTGGTACAGGACAGGGAAAACTACAAGTTAAATGCTAAAACAGAAGTAAAATCTCTTTGGATTGTTTCATGAATGACTATATAAAACACAGATCCTTTTATGAATTTGTGTAGCGTCAAGCGATACTGAAGCACTTGCACAATTTTTTTTGCATTTCCATGGGACATAAATAGCTCTTCGTTACTTATTCAACTTTTGCTCCCTGCCCTCAATACCATTTGATTTCAAGAAGGAATTCTACATCAAGGACAAATAGGGTCCCTACCAGCCTTTGAAATGGAAATGTAGAAGTCTCAGTGTGAAATTGTAAAAGTCCTTGATATGCAATCTGCTTGACCCACAGACTGCATCTGAGAATTGCATGTGTTGGGAGCCCTGGTGCTATATATACCGCCATAAAACAGCTCAGTTCTACCGCTGGTCTCTGCCGTAACAACTCACCATGAGTTTTAAAATAAGTGTTTTGCTCTGATGGTGTAGATATGTGCAGATTTATTATAAGACAGGCAACTGGGAATTGAGTATTTATTGCATGCAATTATTCTGAATACTCATAAAATCTAGGGAAACACATTAAAGCAATAATACACACTTAAAAATGTGTGAAACCTCTTTTGGCTCCTTTGTCAACTCCTGAGAGCTGGGAAAAGCATATAGCTTCTTTTGTCCTATAAATTGTCCCGAGGAAGGTTTATTCCCATAAAACTATGATTGGTTGCCAGTGTATTCAACTCAGGGATGAAAACAAAAGCAGCAAAAGTATGAACAAAAATTATAGCATCATTGCCTTTTTTTTTTCCTTGAAGATACTAAGATATTCAGGAAAGAAGCATAGCGAGGATCTTTGCAGATCAAATCCATAAAAGGGATCCTTACACCGCAGGACTGGTCAGTGTGGCCACACTGATGATCACCACAAACACAACCTATTCAAATTCCTGTTTTAGCTTAGAAAGATGCTCTCCTTACACAGACTGAGGCACCAAGCAGCTTCATGCTCTCAAGACCAGCATGCCCCTCAGCAGTCACAGCAGGAAGCAATTAATGACTTCTCAGAAAATGAGGTGTCTCCAGACATGGCAGTTGCTGACTTGGAGCTTCCAGGCTATTACAGCAGGACAGAAAGACCTAAAACATAATTCAGCACCAGAAAAATTGTGTGTCTTTAAACCAAAAATCTTTGACTTAATTCCAAATATTATGCTGAGGCGTAATCTTTCTTTCTGTCCCTGTTAATTACCAGTTTTACGACAAGCTCACATTTCTAAGCAGCTCTGCAGACCAAGGTTGCAGAGAGATATTAGACACAATTTTCACATTGTGCCAAGAAGAATAACTGCTGCTGGGCAAAAAGCCCGAAGGACTCTTTTGACATCCCAATCCTAACCAGGGTTTGAAGTTTTGGTGGCTAGAAAGAAGTACAATCTGCCAACACAGCAAATTAACCTCGAATACATTGAAGGACATAACATATGAATTTTCACATTGCCCCTATTCAGGTTTGCCCTACACCTAAATATAAAAGAAGCTCTATACTTAGGAAAAAAAAAATACATAAAACCACAATGAAACGATCAAAATAAAGATTTTTTAAATCCTAAAAAGTTTCATTGATGTCTATATTATGATAGTTAATAATTTAAAGATAGAAATTTTTATTTCATGCGAAACTAAGATTTCGAACAAGAAGGAGGCCGAAGTTTGGCCGGGGGGACGCGGGGCCAGGCAGGAGGTCCGCGTTTCCCGCAGGTCCCGCCAGGGGTCGGTGCGAGCCAAGGGAGACCGCCGGCCCCGGCGCGCCGCTGGAGCGGGGCTGGATCAGGGACNCGGGTGCTGAGGGGGCTCCACCAGGGATGGGTGCTGAGGGGGCTGGATCAGGGATGGGCGGCAGCGAGGCAGGGTAGAGGCAAAAGGAAGGCTGTAGACCGGTGGCAGCAGTGATTCCCCTCCATGGGATCTCGCTTCCTTATCAGAAAGGCACTCTGCAGCCTTTCTGTTTCATTGATTCCTGATACCTTCAGCGGCCTATACATATCCTCATGTATACACACACACACGCACACACTTTTAAAAATATACATTAAAGAATACACTTTTTTTTTTGTTCAGTTCAGGAATGCACGGATTGACTGAATGTTAAAAAAAGTTTCACTCAGATATCACGAGTCTTGGTTTACTATAGCCATTCTTCTCTTAGTTCAGGAATAAATATCTGAGAATTATAAACTACTGAGTTCTGAAGGGTTTCCATCTGAAAGTAATGATTCTTGAAATACGTTTCAAAATCCTTTATATCATGTTCTATAATATAAACTTGTCATAACATTTTCAGACTTTGACAAATTGAACAACAATATTTTGTTTCATTCTGTTTTTCCAGTAAAAGAAAAGTTGATGGAATGCTTGCTTTGCTATCTATCAGCTTGGATCATCTGCAAAATCAATCAGCTTTCAACAAAGACAGTACATCTCAGAAAGGTAGTCCTTGCTTTTAACTCGTGTACCAGGACTTCTGCATGTCACAAATCACAGAATAAGCTGGGTTGGAAAGGACCCTCAAGGATCATCAAGTCCAACTCCCAACCCTGAACAGCACCAATCCCAAGAGTTGCACCATGTGCCAGAGAGCATTGTCCAAACACTTCTTGAGCTCTGTGAGGCTTGGTGTTGTGACCACTGCCCTGGGGAGCCTGTTCCAGTGCCCAGCCACCCTCTGGGTGAAGAACCATTTTCTAATATCCAACCTAAACCTTTCCTGAAACAACTTGAATCCATTCTCTTCGGTCCTGTCACTGGTTACCACAGAGTAACAGATCAGTGCCTGCTCTTCCTCCTTCCCTCATGAGGAAGTTGTAACTGTAATGAGGTCTCCTCTCAGTCTCCTCCAGGCTGAACAGACCAAGTGACCTCAGCCACTCTGGATATGGCTTCCCCTCAAGGATGCTCTCTAATGGTTTAATCTCTTTTTTATATTGTGGCACCCAGAACTGCCCCCAGCACTCGAGGTGAGGCCACCCCAGTGCAGAGCAGAGCGGGACAATTCCCTCCCTTGCCTGGCTGGCAATGCTGTGCCTGATGCACCCCAGGACACATTTACCATTTACACGGTGTAGTGATTTGATTAGTACCCCAGGGTTTTCAATGTCTATTAGTACAACTAATTAATTGTCATTAATTGTCTTCTTTGTTCTTTTCTGTCATTCATATTACTCTATTAAAATGTTCTGGTTCTTCTGGGAACAATATGTTGCATACTTTTGTCAATAAACCTACAACACAGACATTTTTCATTAAAAGTGTCAGCTGCACATGAAGTGAGTGATTACTTGTAATTGATTTGGTCAATTCCTTCTGGGAAATACGTTAGAGCAATTGTTTTAACAACAATTTCAATTTCAGAGACTGTATGTCAATCCTTAGTGTTTTTCTCTGGAGATTATGTTTACCTGCAGAAAAAAAAAAAAAAAGAGTACTTAGCTCGCTTGAGACCTAATTATCTCTAGAAGCATTGAAGTTCCTTTACAGTGAGTTAATAGAAAAAAGTGTCAACTAGTAATGATACTTGAGGACATGTTTCCATCTGATGTTGATGATGTTGTTGTCACTTCCTAGAAAGGCCACTGTATGTGCTTGGGAGAAAAAAACAAAACAAGCTCTGTAAGGTAAATAACCTTAGGTAATATGTGGAGTCACTGGCGAATGTTAGCAGCAGGAGTTTAAATGCTTTCTTATTGCTCTTTATAGGATAATCAAAGCACAGGAGGCCCTCCACTTGTACTGTAGATACAAGTTAATGTTGGGGTAAATAAATTAACAGAAAGTCAAGAATTCCATCAAAAAGTTAAGACTTCCATTAGTCTTAAGTTGTTTTAGAAGTCATGCAATAGTAAATTATAGCCATAGTAAATAGAATATCTTATTAATTTAGACATTTTCCATATTTACATTATATTTCTAGGGACAGTTTGATAATTACAAAAGTATCCATTGCTCAAAACTATCCATTTAGATATTTCCATTAATATATTTTAGGAATGTCTCGGGAATGCTCCTGTAACACGTAATTCCAACTCTTATTTCCAACATGAGTTATTTGTACACTACATTGTGTGGTTGCTATATTGATTGACTTCTTAAACCCACAAAGGACCTTCCAGAACATGTGTACTCCGCTTGTTCACCCCTAAAAAAAGACATGTACATACTCATATTAATTTGTTTCTAACATTTGATTTTCAGCAAAAATCACTGATAATAAGACTTATCCTGTATGACTGTCCTGAAGGAAATGCAAACTACAGCAGGAGATAGTAGACAGAACAGTGCAATCTAAACTCCAAGTCAGTAATACAAATAGACAGAACAGTGCAATCTAAACTCCAAGTCAGTAATACAAATAGAAATGAAGGCTAATGGTAAAGTTTGTGATTCTCTTGTTTGTCTGATTATTTGGTTTGGTGCAGGGAAGGTGAGAAAATCCAAAAAATGAAAATAAAAGGTAGAAAGATGCTCTTGAATGAAGGAAAATATTTTTCAACTGCCAGGGAATGGAAACTTCCTTTTGTTCTCAGTCTTTGTATGCCCTGAGTTGTTTATAACTAACTTGGACACAAACCCTCAAAAGACAACAGTTCTGATGCAGCAAAACCATAGGTGATAGGAGATAATGAAAGCTATTTGCAGCTCTAAATCGTCTGATTTTGCATTTGAACAATTGGGGTCTTCTCCTTCATTGTACTGGGGAGAGCTGACATATAGAAAAATCGAAAGATGTCCACTTTTTGTGTCCTCTTTGAAGGCTGTGAAGATCAATCTCAATGAAGTGAACAGTACAAAGAGATATTGCCACAGGCGTGGGTGATTTTTAAACAACAAATCAAAGATGAAACAATCTGAAAAAGAAACATATCACATAGAGACAAAAACTCCTTATTGAAAGCCATGCACTGCGTGATGGGCATGGACAAACTTACTCAATCTTGCTACAGACATTTCTAGTAAACTCCCTTTAGAAAATATGGTTGATAATTTCCAGTAGCTGGAAGGAACTCTCAACATGGAGTTGCTCTTAACAACGGTGCATCCTTCACAAGTGTAAGGGTTTTTTATGGAAGAAAAATGCACATAGGTCTGTACAAAATATTAAGGGTACAAAAGAGATAGTGATATGATTAATGCTTCAATATGGGTTATACTTCTATAAATGTAATCTGATTTGTTCTTGAAACAACCACATTGAGGCATTTATTTTACTGTGATCATTACACTGACACGGATTTTCAATTTGCCTTTTTGGTTTGGGTTTTTGTTTGTCTTTTTCCCTTGTTTTTTATTTGCTTTCATAATAAGCAGTGTGCCCTGCTCAGTTTTAAGAACTTTCCTGGATTAACAAAGTTCTCAAAATCAGCTTTAGTACTGAAATAACTTAGACTTTAATTCATGGCTCAGGGTGGAGCAAACAATCCATAAATGTAGGAAATGGGAATTATCTCAGTTGTAAGGGCTTACTTTGAAAGATAATTTCTAAAAATATCTCATTTATGTGAGAGTTAATGTTTGGATATACTCAATAAGAAGTGTACCTCCATTATGAATTTTGTACAAAGTTGTGGAGTGCACATATGCAATGCTGCACCATTAATGGTTTTGCTAGATCTCATTCTAGCTCATTTGGTTGCCTTTTTTGGAAACTATTCTCTTTTTGTCAACCAGGGTTATATTTGACACATACCACCCCTGGCAATGTATTGAAGGAAGACATGGCTATGAAAGAGGTTGTATTAAAAGAGAGATTCAGCTTTTTTCAGTGTAAAATTTCTGTAGTACACATTGTATCTACTGTATCTGGGATGGATAGCCTGCCTTAAAACTCCCAGTTAGAAAAATCAAAATAATTGACATCTTGTAAGCAGGTGCAAACTTTCACTTTGAGGTGAAAGGAGAACAAGATAACCATATAACTAAATATGGAATGATATTCCAGTCTGCAGGTCTCAATGCCTTCTCCCAAAGCTGAAGGTCCACAAGTCTTCCAGTTATTCCTGATTTAATTTCTTCTGTAGGTTGGCCCTTCCAGTGCTCCAGATTGTTAACCAGTAATTGCTTCCAAGGCTGAGCTTTTGCACAGGTGAGTGCACTAGTGTGATTTGCCAAAACAATCAACAGATTCATATCTTATTCCCATATCTTAGTACCATGAGTTCAAAATTTTTTTTTTTTTTTTTACTTTCAGAGATCAAAACTCCCATTTACGCGGAGACAGGGTTTTTCCTAGCAGTGATTCTCTATGTGATTCTAGGATCTGGTTGCCTTACCGTCAACTCTTCCTCCAGTTGTAAACACAAACACAGGCATATGAATTCCTCTCAGGTTTTCAAAATAGCTTGGCTATTGAAGGATTAGCATTCAATATCTGTTACATATTGTTCTTCCATCCAAAGCATAATTTGCCAAAAGACTTGAATTTTCTTTCTATCTTGAATTGGGGCATGAGGAAATAGCTGGTTTATGCCTGTGCTTCATTTTGGAGTTTAATTACTAAAATTCTCAAGATTTAAATTTGCTGAATTATTAAATAATGCTGCAGGGTAATGTAGTTTTTCATGGTCTGTCCATTTAAAAACATGATGGCAATTTTATCAACATTTTAAATAAGTATTCATATTGACACCCAAATAGCTAGCTATTAATGTGAACAATTCTGTCATACTGAAGCAAGGATAGTGATGGCCATGTATTTGTCAGAATGCAGAACAAAATAATATGAAGCCATTTTTATAGAAGGCACTTTCCCCTTCAGCCGGATTTTAGTTGAAGTTTTTTCTATTATTTATTTGAATAATTTAATAATCTGTTGCAGTGCAATTAAAAAGATAGTTTGGACTGAACCCATGTTTGGAAAAATAGGATATATCACTTTCTCTTGCTGTAAAAAATCTTTTTAATTAGCACTGAAATTTGCAGCACCTACCTTTCTACCTAAATTATGGTAGTCAACTAAAATGCAATGTTTCCATATCTGTAAAATGTTCAATATAATCAGGACAAAGCAAGTTGTGCTTTAGCTCAGGGTTTTCAGACTCTCATATAGATGTAGCTGAATGCTCTCACAAATAAGATCTTTACCAGTAACAAAGAAGCAGATCACGGAACTGGCAATAGCTTCAGATTTTTTAAAAGACAGCACAGCTATTCAATAATTAAGAGTTGAATCCATTACTTTCTAGTTCTGAAAACAAATTGCTATTTTAATAATCAGTGTGCTCGGTAGAGGCAGGCTGTGGTCTGTGTGTGTTTATGTAAGAGAAAGCAAGACGAAAACTCACTAAGCACAGAAACATTAAGGCCCATATGTTCTCAACAGCTGCACAAGCTGTAAAATTGTCAGAAGCTGGGCAATATCAGTCTAGCAATGTCACCTGCCTGAGAGCCCAGGGTGCACAGTTTTAATATCACAGTCAAATTGCCACATATGCTGCTGTCTCAATGATTGTTGTGGAGATGCAGACTGCTCCACAAGCACCCTTCATCTTCTAAATGATTTCAGTGAAATGAATAACATCTTTCTGCCCAGGACCTCCTATAGACTTCTAAGACGAGAGACTGCTTTGCTGAGAAAGGCTGGCAATCTTTGTTAGGAGAATGAATTAGGAGCAAAAAGGTGAGAAAAACTGAGGGATAAGATAATATTTCTTTACAAATAGTTTCTTTGTCTATATGGTAATTTTCCATCATCAAGAGTATAAATTTCTATCTGGACACCAGGAATTTTTGAAAGGGGGAGCTGCACTGAAGGGGTGTGCCACCAAAGCACTATGATTCCATATCGGAGATATCCATCTGCTTGTCTGATCCTTTCAACCATCACTAACTCTCCCTGTTGATCCTACCTCTTCTGGCAGCTGCAGGGCATGGATTTATTCTTATGGAATACCTCTTGTGGACCACCCTCGACACAGCTCAGGGACCTTGGCTGCAGCAGTATGGTGCCCAATTATCAAGCATTAGTAGCTCATTGGTCCATGGTAACAATCAATTTTACTTCAGTAAAATACGGAATGAAATCAGTTCCTAATTTTTCACTATAATATTATAAAATTGTTTCTACTGACACATTCTAAAGCTCTTGCTCCTTTTGTCTTTGAGAGGCTTGGAACTAAGTTCTGTGTTCCCGCTATGAAACTCGCACCCTTTTGATGGGCACTGAACTGGAGCTCTTCCTAGGGCTGGGTAAAGAATTCTTATAGGTGACTTGAACTGTGCAGCTTTGAAATATGTTTTTGTAGTAGGAACCTGACAAGTGTCACATTTCTACCTTGTACATTTGTATTTTAAAATATAACTGCAGCCAGATGCTAATATGCCAAACATCCACGCCTCTTTTTCCTGTCACTTATGAAGAAGTATTTTCCTGATACAGAAAACTAGCTTTTTTTTTTTTTTCATTCCTGGAAAACAAAAACTATGGGTTCTTACTGGAGTTTACCTGGGAAAATTCGAAATTGATAAGAATAGCAGATTCTAACAGAGATGTAACTTGGAGGAAAAAGCTTGTATGACAGCAGGGGTTTTATTCACTGTTAAAAAGCACATTAAAATAAGACATTGCCACGGCTAAATTGATTCTCCCATCAGAAATCATAAACCACTGTATTTTATTTAAAAAAAAAAGAGAAGCAATTGATTGTCTTTCATTTTCATTTGTTTAATTTCTGTGTTCACCACTCTGATCCCACACTGTAATCAAATTCTGCATAAAGTGCCTCAGAGTTAAGGGGGATGAGTGTATTGGTGAAAAGCAAATAGACTGAACTAACACGGTAGACTTCAGTGACAGGTATGGTTTCATACACAGGATGTAGGAGCCTAAACAGAAATTAAGTAGATGTTAAGGATAAAATCTAGTTGCATGAATTGCACATGGTGAGACTGCCTATATTTACAGGTGACTAGGGCCATTTGGTGCACTTAGGATATTCATGGGACTGTGAGAAAGATAGAATAGAAATATAGGAGATGCTCAGCCCTTTGAGCTAAAGGACTTTCCTTTCAGTTCAACTAAAGTTAGTTCCTAAGTTAGTTAGCTTAAACCCAGCTTCAGTTTGAACTCACCCGAAAGTAACACAAAAGGATTGATTCAGCAGACTAAAACAGACACCTAGTGCCATTTGGGATGCCTTAGGGCATTTCAGACATGCACATGTGTCTGGCAGATGTGACACAGGACAAACAGGATGCCTACACTGTTCTGGAACATCTGGATACGACACAGTGTGCCCAAGAATATCTCAAACTAAATGTCCTTTATAGATAACTGAGTTTGATGCTTATTGTCCCACAAAAGCTTCCAAAACAATTACCCACAATAATGTATTGTAATATAGCAAAAGAAGGTCACACTTAACCCAGGAATTTTCCTGCGAATTGCTCTACAATAAAAATTGGATTTTGTTAACAGATGGGTCATTTTCCCATTGTTATTTTTATGTTGTTCCAAATCATGTTCCCTACATCTGCAGGGTACATTACAGTCCTCATTGCCAATGAAAACTCACAAATACCAAGTAAGATGGCTTTGCACTGCCCAGTTCTGCACAGCAGGGTGTTTCACATGGCCAACAGATCAACACTTGCCCACAAGCCACTGCTGAGGGCCCAGACAGGGATGGAAACAACTTTATGAGATTCCTTTGAGTTCACTAATCAGAATGTTTTAATCAATTATCAATTGTACTTTCATTTTCAGCACTGATGATGTGGAAATTTATGACCCGTATGTAGACAGAGCTAAAGCAAAAGCTGGTGGTTGCTGCAAGAGCCCTTGAACAGTGGAGCACTTCTGTCACTTGCAGTCTGTCAGGGAAAAGGGGTAAGCAGTCACATTCCAAAGGAGGCCTGGCAGAAGAGAACTTTAACATGAAGTCTATGATTCCATTTCTTAACATTGTCCTCACCCTAGGTAATTCAGTTTGTGTTTCCTCTGGGCTCCCGTTTAAGTGATTGGTATTTACGGAGATTTTGAATGTCATTTTAGCCAGATTCACCCATCATTTAGAATACTATAAATGGAGCAGAATATTATAGAATATTTTAAATGGAGGAGAATTTCAATGGACTAACTTGGTGGTATAAAATAAGCAAAAAGAGGGAGAGAAATCAAATAATTTTGGATTGGCTACATGCCTTCTATCCATTTACCACTATGCTACTAAATCCTTTCTGGTTTTGTTTTGTTTATTCTTTTAGCTAGCAGCCTCTCAGTTAAAGAACTAATTTTTGCCTTGTTTGTTATTCTTAGGCCCTTGGAATAATCTAAAAGAACTGACTTCACTATTGTATAAACTAGCTGGTTTATAATCCAGTTCCACTGAACAATTTTTGTTAATGTAAATACTGTAAACAAATTAAGTGTTTTGCCTTTATCAGGTTTGAGATTTACAGTTCGAAATGACTTCAGATTTACCCAGCAGGATACTTAATAATAATAAAAGAAGAATGCAAATCAGTGAGTTTTCAGAGTTAAAATAGGTAAATTAAAGAACTTTGAAGGTTGAGAAAGTCATGGGAAAATATAAAATTGAAAAAAATCAATACTAACAGTGTGACACTTTTGAAGAGAGGTGCTAAGTGTATGCAAAAATTTATAATGTAAAATGTCTACTATGGAGAAAGCTGATTTATAGCAATACCAAGCTGAAAAGCACAGGACAAAGTTTGTGAGAGTATGGAGACAAAGCATTCCTCACTGAAGGAATCTAGTTATGGTGAAAGAAAAAAAAATAATTAGAAAGTATTTTAATCTCACCTTTTTTAGGAAATACAGAAAAACCTTAAACAGGAAAGGTTCCTTGTTTCATCTAAGAACCACACTGCTTTGTACTAACAAATATTAATCCATTAATCCATTTGTACTAACAAATATTAATCCATTATCACCCAACCTGTATTGCAGGAATCTGAAGAAAAAAAATCAGTAAACCAAATCAAAAGAGTCTCAAAAGTTAAAAATCACACAGACTGAAAAAGAAAAATGCCAACGAAAAGAAAAATGCCAAGGACTCTGAATTCCTTCAGGAGCTTCTTTGCTGTTATTTTTTAGCTGAAATATGACCAAATACAGTGATAATGAATTGGAGTATAAAAGTATATTGGCAGTTATTTACAAAATACTAGCAGTGAATCTGGCTAAACAAAATGCAAATCTGACTATCTGAAGTCTCACAAAGGTTGCTGTTTCTGCCACATCAAAAAGAAAACAAAACAAGGCAAGCATGCACTACAAAACTCTCCTGGAATATTTCGTAGGGGAAAATTCCTTGACAGACTTTAGGACAGAGGGTATGACCTTAAGGGCCAACTTTTAAAGGGCTTTCAGCTTTGGCTGTAAATTGAGTATATTGCCTCCAGGCACAAACAGGATCTATGCTTGCAGATAAGAGTCTCAGATCACTGCTGGGTCAGTCGCTCACTTGCATGCAGTAGATCTGCAAGAGGCCATTAAGGACTCTTCCAAAGTTGCTGTGATGAGTCATTTCCTTCTCTAATTCAAGCATTTCTGTGACAGACCATGCTAATCTATGAACAGCTTATAGCATTA
This sequence comes from Dicrurus megarhynchus, assembly GCA_013399195.1. Lineage (NCBI taxonomy): Eukaryota > Metazoa > Chordata > Aves > Passeriformes > Dicruridae > Dicrurus > Dicrurus megarhynchus. Next base: position 1,018,239 of record VXAD01001115.1, read on the forward strand.
ACATGTTCAGGAAAGTTCCACCCTCTACATACAGCAAGGCACTGTTTCCATCAGCAAGAGCAGATGGCATTAAGCACTGAGTTTATTCCATCAGCAGGCTCACAGCTTTGCACTACTGGGAAAATAATGTCATTATATATTTCTAATGCCAACTTTAATTTCATTGTGACTCTGTCTTCAACTTATCTCTTTCATTGTAGTTTCCCCAACCCTTTTTCTCTTTTTCTCCTGGTATTTCATGCTGGTCCTTGTCTCTCTGCCAAAAATCCTAGCTCCTACTCCAGCCAAAAGTATCTGCTCTGAGTCTGCAAGAGGCTGCAGGTTTTACTGTGCTTTCTGGCAGCCTCATACTGAGGGTTTATTTTCAAAAGTAGTTGAACTGGAAGAATGCAAACTCTTTATTCAGCTTTCTTAAACAGAAATTTCAAATTTCAATTTCCTGCTGTTATGGAGAAGCACAACAGGATAAACTGGTACACTCACGGAACAGATGCCATTAGCTGGAGAGGAAGGGTGCACAAATAGAAGTTGGAATGTTTTATTCACAGAGGATATTCTTTCTTGTGATGCTAAAGTGGCTCTCTTAATTAGTTTTGGGAGGCTTCTCCCATCACCTAGAATTGATGCAAGAAGGTAGCCTGAGATTTTCATCAGTGTCTGGCAGTGATGTGTGCAAAGGAGACACAGAGGAGCTGTGTGGGGCATGAATACACAGTGTTTCCTAAAAAGCATGCCCCACCAAAGTTTCCTGAAAAATATTTAATACACCCCAGAAATCAACTATCTTTTCTGAAAACCTACATTTCCACCTTTTAACATCTTCACAGTGTGTCAGTCTGAAGAAGCACTCGGAGGGAGCTCTGAATGGCCATCCCCTTTCTCCTCCTAGTGGAACCTTCTTTCATATGCTACCTCACTGAAGTTAGTCAAGTCACATACCCAGAGATCAAAATTTACACAAGAACCACAGTGTGTTTTGTTGCATAAAAGGAGCTGCCACTATTACTTTAAATAACCAAATTCAGGTGGTTTGTTTCAAGCCTCCAGTAACCACTGCAAAATCCATGTAGCAGAAATAACCTCTCAATTCAAGCACACATCTAGCCTCCCTGCCTTTCCTTTATCTTTGATGCAACCACTTCTTTCCTGACACTCAAGCCATAGATTCTGTTTTCTTTGTATCCAGTCTTGTGTTAAAATGCATTGAGAAATCACTGTGTAGCTATGATTAATTTTTTCTTCTCTCTGGCCTCCAAAGACTTGCTCAGTGTGCAGTGAGGGCCGATTGTTCCTCAAGTGTTACAATAGCACTAAACAATGCCAAAAACTCAGAATTTAAAGGAAATCTTAGCTAGAAGCACAATTCAAAAATGAGGGAAGTGTAGAAAAGACCATCAAGGATCTGTGTTGGAGCAGACCAAACCATAACTACAGTGTCCGTACAGTTTTTTTCAATTAGCAAAGAAAAATATTTTTTTCTCATCGCATTTTATTAAACATAACATATCCGAATATGCCAGTGGTTTTTAAAGCAAACACACAGTCCCACCAATTTTTCATGGTTTTTTTTTTTGTATCATTACAATGGAAGTTGTAATATGGGACAGAAATGTATCATCAGTAGACAAAGAAGAAGGAGAGGATGCTGTGACATTTCATTAAATTGCCTACAAAGACACAGCACACATAGCAAAATGTACAGCCAGTGTTTAACAAGTATGCAGCACTGTCCTCCTTGATGTTTGGTCTATATGAGCTATCAGAAGTTCATATGGCTCACTGGACCCTGTACAGCTGCCTGCTTGCTTTCTTCAGTGGACTGTGGGTTTCTGTTCTTTGTACTAGTCAGACACAAGCTGAATGTTCAGTGGGGCTAGCAATATGAGGCACTACGGTGCTGTGCTGAAGTAAAAGCCTAAAGCAATGGAAACACCTATTTCTTCTTAACTATTTCTGCCACCATCACATCATTATATTACTGCATAAAACTGCTGTTGCTCTTGCTGGAACATGCATAATCAGTGTGGGTCCAATGACTTCTATTTGTAGCCAGATCAGTGGCCACAGGCATTGGCATGCAGACTGTACGATGTTCGCTGTACTGTGCACTTTTTTAGGCAGAGCTCGTTACCAAAGGAGAAATGCTACAGGCCCTGCTGGGTAGGCAGGGATCCTGTTCTGGTTTCCTGGGATCAGCTTCCTATTGCAGATATCTTGCATCTACAGAGCACAAAGGATTTGGATTGTGAATGGCTTCATTTATCCTTCGAGTAAATAATGAAGTTCCACAGTTTAAAACTCACATTGCTGACTCTGAGTTTTTCCCCTCTGAAAAAAGCAGCAAGGAAAGGAATTCACTGTGCTCAGACCTGTTGATTGTACTGAAATGGCAGCTCAGCCAAAACTGCAGCACCATCTCCTCAAGTCCATTACACTTGTTAAGTGCTATCTGTAAGTCTGCTCAGGAGCACTAAGAGACGCTTTTACAACTATCTGGTCCCACTGTAAATATCGGAAAAAAGATTTTGCAGCCTAGAAAAACAAAAAAGGTAGGGATGAGGGATGAAAATGAAATTAAGTCTGGCTTGTCTAGGAGTAATTTAGTAAATCTACAGAATAAGAATTTCTCTCGAAATTATTTTCCACTGTCGCCCCAAAACCTGAATCAAACGTTCATTAGATAAATAACTGCTTTAGATTTAGTGTTTTGTCCTGAAGATCTTGGCAAATTTAGACTTTGTGGTTTCTCGGCCTCTCCAAATTTTTACAGCTTAATTCAGTTCAATAATCTTCAAAATATTTTAAATAACTCTTAATTGATCACAGAGAAAGTTATCTTTTCATGTTAAGTTAGTTTCATTTTCTTTACTGTTAATAAAACCATTTAAAGCAACCTTCAGTAATGAAGTGAAAACAGGTCTATTGATTGATTTCCTGTAAAACAAGTTATCAATTGTCACACATGTGGAGAGGGAAAAACAGTACAGTAAAGCAAAATGCCTGATCAGGAGGAACATATCAATGATTCAACAAGCAGAGTATCACTTTTAAAAAGTACATCCATCCATAATTCTTCAAATGACTGTAAAGAATTAATAAACTTTTTTAAAATGCAGTTTCAGCTTTTTAAGAAGGAGTCACAGTCAGTGAGACACCTTGCCACTATGCTGCAGACCTCTTGCTGCTTGGTGCCTGCAGACACATTTTCCTGTCCGATTTCATGCTTTCTCTTCTCCCTCACTTCAGCAGACCAGCAGACCACAACCACAGGCACAATGGGGAAATGTTCCTATGATGTGGTTTCTGAAATTTGTCTCAGCTTTTCTTTGCTTGGCAAAGGCTTATTCATTTCCATGCTCTGAGCCAATCCTGTTCCCAGTAAATGATAGCTGTGTGAATACATATGAGTGCTGAATTTGGCTTTTTGTGTTCAGCTGGTTTCACAATGACTTTTTCTGACTCAGAACTCATTCTGGCAACTAAGTTCAAATTCTAGTAAGAAGGGCAGCCACCTAGCAAGTCTCTTAGTAAATAGATCTATTCCTACTACTTTGATTTTGTTTTCTTTTTCTCTGACATTTAAAATCAAATCCTCATTTTTAAGAACTCTAAAGAGTCTACACTAGATTAAATGTTCAGGTGTAAGTAACATATTGTTCAGCCTCACTGCTGAGGCTCGGTCATGCCTGGTGCCTACTGTAAGCAATTTAAAAATTTACTTACATGATAAGAACAGTCTTTTAAAAGGAAAAAAAGTATAATTTCTAAACACATCCTTTACAGAATGCAGACATTGACAGTTGTACAAAGGCTATATGATAAAAATGCTTGGGAGGTCCCCGCTGCAGCCCTGCCTACAGAAGGCTCAGTGCTGAGGTCAGACTGGGGTGCTCCTGTGATGTCAAACAGAACAGGTCCCAGGTCGGAGCCAATGGTGGCCTTCCACTGCCACCAGCCTCCAGGTAAACACAATCCTCTAATTACTCTCTGTCCTTTGAGCCCAACCATCCCACTGCTTTTTAATCAACTATCTGTCCACCCATGCACAGTGTAATGACTCAACTTAGTCCCAAGAATTTTGTAGGAGACTCTGTTGGAAGCCTTGCTAAAGTCAAGGTAAATGGCATCCACTGCTGTCAGCTTGGTAAGGTATGATTGATCACTACCTGAAAAATCCATGCTGTCTCTTGCCAATCACTTCCTTCTTCACCTGCCCCAAAATGTCCTTCAAAGGGACTTGCTCCATGGTTTTCCCTGGGATCAGCGTTCTGGAGACTACTCTAACTGGTAGAAATTTTTCCAACTTCCATGTAAAATAGATTTTATTGCATTTCCTTCTCTACTACTAGATGGATTTGAAATCTTCAGAGTGGATATAACATTTAATTAACCACTGAATTTCATTTAAAGTTGACTCTTCAAGAGTCCAATTCATTAAATTCTACTTCTTTCATAAGATCTTTTGTCCATTGCTTGACAGCAGAATTTAAGGCTTAATTTTTAAAATCCCATCAAAGCTGCTGAAATCTATGAACATAGGTGAGGGAAGCTTTTTTTATCCAGAAGACAAGTGATGACCATAATTAATTTATTCGAATTCAATATAAAACAATGCTTTTATTTTCATTTATTAGTAGAATGACACTTTTATTTGCATAATTTTAACTGTCTGTTGTTAAAGAAACATGAGTTATGGTTTGAAATATTAAACACCAAAAAAGTTAGAAAATACATTACTTTGTGTATTAAAACCTGTGTTTGCGGTATATGCCTGATCCTAGTATATGAGTGCCTACTAAGATGTCTGAAAGCTGGTATTGCAAGAAAAGTTCATTTGACATTTCCAAATTCTGACTCAGAAAATACATGGGTTTTTAGCATATTGCTTCTTGCTTTCTCCTACTATTTTTATTCTGTGATTGTAAACTGACAGGGACTGCCCTTTCTGTGTTTAGACAGCACCTGGGTACTGCAGCCCTGGCGAATGATTGAGGGACCTGTTAATACTGAAAGGGAAGGATCTGTAATATATATCTAGTTGCTAAGTTCTGAGACACTTCTAGGTTATGTCTCACTGCCCAAAACAGTTTTGCCATACCTTTTCTTTCCTTCCCTTCTCCATACCCATGTAGTTTAGCATGATGAAATGGGGATTGCAATTGCCTGGTCTGTCTGGGAGACAATTAACAAGAACTCAGATTTTCTTCTCCCCGCCTTGCTCTGTATATCATATTTCAGGGAAACACGAATTTTGGGGGTACTGCAGCACATTTGGAGATAGAGCTAATTCCAGTCTTAAGTGTGTATTTTGGCATTGCATATTTATTTCATTAGAAAGAATAACTGTCTTCTGCCTTGGCTTCTGAATCAGCCCAGCCAAAGTTTCATGGTCTGTGAATATTTCAGCCTGCTATCATAGTCTTTTCTTGTGGTCCATGTGTTAAAGAAGAAAAATGGCAATATCAGGGCATTTACATCTCAGCAGAAGCTTAACAGAATTTAACAGGGCAAAGAAGAAATATTTCATCAACTGTAAGTAGTCCTCCTCAAAATCCTCCTGCAAACCATATATATATATATAAATAAATAAGAAGAGTCTTGTACAAAAAGTTGCAAGAATACTATTAATGCAAAATGTATAAAAGCCAAGATTTAGCTGAGTTTCAAGACAATAACAGGAGTGCAACTCTTTATTACATCTCTGAAGGTTATCTGCAGTGGTATTAGCCAACAAACATGAGGATGTGCTTCAAGAACTGTGTCCAGTTTTCAACTCCACAAATGTCAAAAAGAGACATGCAAAGACTAGAGAGGGTCCAAAGGAGAGCCACAAAGATGATTCAATTGCTGTAGAACCTGGTTTACAAGGAAAACTGAAGAACAGCCTTTTCTGTCATGAGAAGACTCAAGGGTGACCTCATCACAGTTTTCTAGTACTTAAAGGGCAGTTACAAAGAAGACAGAAGGTCACTTTGCAAGTGACCATACTCACATGGAGAGGATGAGGGACAATGGGCTCAAGCTCCATAAGGACAGGTTTCATCTTGATATAAGAAATAATTTTTTCACGGTGAGAACAATCAGCCATTGGAACAACCTCCCAGTTATTTGATAGTCTCCATCATTGTAGGTGGACAGGGTGCTAGATAATGTCTCTAGGGCTCCCTTTCACACAAAAGTTTTATCCAGATGAACTTCCTATCTCTTCCAACTTAGGCTAGTCTATTATTCTATGATCCAATCTACTACTTTTTGCTAGTATTTGGACATGCATTTTAAATCAGTTTACTTTTGCTGGGGTTTTTTTGTTTGTTTGTTTGGTTGGCTTTTATTTTGTTTGGGGAGGGGGGGAGTATTTTGTTGGGGTTTTTTGTTGTGGTGTTTGGTTTTTTTTTTACTTCAGGAATTCCATCCAAGCCTGAAATTTAGAAGCAGATGGGACAGTTTACTGTTTGCTCGCCTGAACAAGATAACATCAAAGATCTCTCAAAAATATTTTATTATCTCCTGTGTCTCATCCTCTTTACAATTCTCTTGGATTCTAAATGAGATTTGATAAATTATTTGAGGATTTGGTTTTGACATGAACAATTGTCTTCTGTTGTGGCTCCAATTCATAGTCAGCACTGAACAAATGGCTTATCTGCCTCACACTACCACTCTTTGACTGTCTAAAATAGCAAAATAATCAATGCTGCAGTGAGCTCTTTTTCTCCATGATGAAGGATAATGCTGATTTTTTTAATAAACTAAATTACTTTGAACATCTAAGTCGGCAGGGATAAGAAATTAGAAAAAAAAAAATTCTACAGCTGAGAAATCACAGTAAAATGAGAGGGAAGGATTATAAATATCAACCAGTACAATGTAATTTATGGATCAACTTGCACAGACTATCTTCATTTGACATAACTTTATAGCACAGATCCAGCATATAAACCCCAAGGATTTAAAAACACATGAAATTGTAGTAATCAGAAAAAAATAAAAGACTCCAGAGGATATTCTGATTAAGTCTTAAAGGCTGGAAAAGTTGCATCTTGAGGTCAGAAGTAACTGTCAAAAAAAGAAAAAAGTTACAGAGGAAAGATCTTGTGTAACTTAAGACAAGAAAAGGACTCATGAATACTCAGGTGTGCATAGTTAGGATGTATGTGCCAAGAAGAAAATTAGGAGTTCCAAGACATGTGAAATAATTTCTTCAATAGCTCATTTAAAAATATTAATACATCATGCCTATCTTGTTAAACAAATTTACCAATCAAATATTGAACTTTGAATAGGACTATTTGGCTAATAGGTCGAGAATTTTTAAACTACTTTCAAGGAGTAGAAAAACATTTCTAAATTAAGAAGTTCAGTGAAGAGTAACAGAAATGGCCAGAATGTTGGGACTAATTATAAGATACAATTAAAATTGTTGACTACCTCAAAATTAGCAAGGGGTTGACTGAAGAGCAATGTAACAAGTCACAGATACTTTAAAAATGCTAACCTCAATATGATATGGATAAGGTAAAACAGCAAACAATTGGGTAAGTATCAGTAAAAATTAAGAATAAGCATTTTCTGGTTTTCTTTATGAAAAATTAAGGAAATTACATACCATAGGAAGATTTGATATGTGAGGCATCATTGTAAAAGTGCAGATGGATTGTATGAATCCGTTGGCCACTTTCTTATTAAAAAAAGGGTTTTTTTGTGGAAAGGGAGCAAAAATTCATAATATTGTGATCACTGAAAAAGTAATACTTCCAATACCTCAAGAAACAAGTCAAGAAAGAGTTTCTCACTGCTGCTATAGTTATCACTGACTATAACAGTGAGCAAGTGTTTTGGAGAATGAGGTGAGCCACGGCATTTCCCTGGATTCCTGGATAAGGCTCCTACAGAAAGAAATTGCGACCAACACAGCCATGGTCTCACGGCCAGTACTGAAACTTCCCTGAATTTATTGGAGTCTTTCCACTGACTTAAATAGACCTGACATTCTTCCACAGTGAAATAAACTTATGGCTAGCACCCAAAGTTCAAGAAAGCCCAAAGGACAAGGTCCTGACCTTTCTGTGCCTAACAAGGGGAAAGAAAAAAAAAATAACAGTAAGGGAGGAGGATAGGCAGGAGAATGGTGGAGGCATAAAATAGCAACTCTGGGCTATGTACCTCGTGGAGAAACTGATAGGGAAAGGAAGAGAAATGATCAAAGGAAGCTGGGTCAAGGAAGAGGGAGGAAGAAGAACCTGGGACGGCAGAGAGAAGTGAATAACACAGTTGGCAGCCCCTTCATGGAGCTCTGATTAGACCTGCAAGGATTCAACAAGTACCTCTCCCACTTTCCTATTCCTAGTGCAAATTCAAGCAAAACTGAAAGCAAAAAAGCAAAGGAGACAAAGAGGAAAGCTTTTGCTTTGGTGGCAAGAAGCAGTAAGTATGCCAGTTATGAGAAAAAGAAAGAATGCAAATCACAGACCTATAAAATACAGTTTCTTGCATTCATAAGTTAACACTGAAGAAAAGGTTTTAGGTCAGAAAAACACTTTGTGGTTAAAGTGAAAGACACATAATCCAAAAAGATGAAGAGCTATTGGCATGGTAACAATGGCCCTCTATTACTCAGGATATTTCACTAGCATACATAAAGAAGAATGGGTGGCCTTAGAACAAGATTATGGGAAGAGATGAGGAAAAACCAGAACACCCACATCAGAAGAACTGATGAAATCCATAATAACAATAAGCTTTCATTAAAAATATTTCAACTTAAGACTGCACTAAGAGAGCCTTAAAATTTTTCTTCCTGGGAGGTAGTGAGCAGACCAGCTTTAGCTATTGCTGAAGACACAGTTCCTCATCCAGGCATGTGTCATGGTCCAGATAGCAGGTGCTTCTCAGAACTTTCACCAGTAGTGACTTCAGTGGAAGAGTTTTGCTTCTCTCCCCCTGCCAGCCAGTCCAAGCACTAATATTTATTCAAATGGGATAAACAGTAGAAACAATTTTTGGAAGAAATAGAAATTCAGTTTATTAGGACTATGGAAACTCAATGCCAGATATTTAAGAGTATAATCAAGCCACTTAAGTCCAGCCATAACATTTAGATTCTATTTAATCCTAATGTATTTTTGTAACTGATTTTTGATGAATCAGCCTTTTAAAAATTTTTATATAAACTGTTCTTTGGATTTATATGCAAATACTATCCTTTGTAAACTGAAATGTTGGGATATATTCCTACCACAGCTTACAAGCAGCCTAACTATTTACCCTTCAGATTATTCCTAGATTTTTTTGATGGTAAATAGCATCCAAAGAAAGGAAAGTCCAACCTTTTGGTATACCACTACAATAAAGAGCCTGAGACATTACAAAAATTCCCTCTGTTAACATTCTTGCAAGAAGGCTAATCTGAACCTGATGGGTTAGCTAAATTTCATTCCAATTGTTTGCTCAGCATATGCATTAAGAACAGTTTGGGAAATTACCTACATTATACATGAGCTACTTCAAAGACTGCTAGAGTTTGTCAAAAGTCATGTCATCTTGCGATGTTCCAAGTTGATCAAAATTGTACTCTTACCTCCAACTAAAGTGAGACACCTGAATAGCACAAAATTCAGAACAGGCAACAAAGCAATCTCTTAAAGACTTGCTCATCTCCTGTACCAGGTCAAGTTCATTCAGGAGGAGATAAAACCAGGAAGAGGTCTGTGGGCATCCTTCTGCCTATGAGAGAAGGACTTCCCATTCTCTTCTGTTCTAGGAAAAGGGAAAGAACATTTCATCTTCTTATGTGCCATGTGTCCACAGCAATGTGTGCTTCTTAAACTTCTTAAGACATTTGCTTCTACCTACTCCCGAAGAAGCTTCCACACTTACATGTTTTCCCTTGTGCTACAGATATTTTCATCCCTGTCCAGTAAACTGGAGTGGTCAAAAAAGTCAGAGGCTACAGAGAGCAAAAGTCACAGTCTGAGTTAACAGGATAAGCAGTGAGACAATGATTTGGCATAGCTAGCCTTAAACATAGTGAAGGGCCCAAAAATGGCCTGTTAGAGTGAAATGTCTCTAACTTCACCTTTTAAGAGGAGCAGAGATTCAAACTTTATCTTGCATCACCTCGGATTATCAAGAGATCTTCCCACACTCTACGCTGCGGGTGACAGAAAAGCTGTAACTTCACTGAAACGTCAATATTGTTCATTCTGCATTTTGGTTCAGTCTACAAGCTCCTACAGAGGCTTTCAGGTATACTTAACTTCATTTATGTATTTCTCATAGTAAAGAATCACAAAACACTCCCTCTGAGTAAAACATCCTACTTGACATACAGAAATACATAAAACACCTCCAACAATACATTGCTACAATAGCCATCACACTGCAGGTCTAACATCATGTCACACAATTTTTACCTAGTACATTCTATACAAACACCCTCAAATATCACATTTGAAATGCAAACATACAGGATAAGGAATAATGAAATAATATACTATGTATCTATCTAGCATAATGTCACATAAAGACAAAGCAATATTTTATTTTTCTCATCAGTCAATTAAATCTTGCTCAAACAGGCACTATAAATAGTTAGGATTTAAGGAGTGAGACATTTTAAAGAGTTCAGACAAAGCTCTATACAATACTAAAATTTAGATAACAAATGCAACAAGGTTTACCTGGGGACACTTTTAGCTCATTGCCACATATGTTCTTTAAATGCACTTTGTCCCTTGGTGGCGCAGAAGCAAATTAACAACATGGGAAATCTACTAAGGGAAAGAGAAGGTGTACATTAATTTCACACTTAATTATTAACTAATTTGCTCAAGCTCTGCCAGAATAATCATCACTTGAACAGCTTCAGTTGTTCCCCAATGAGCCTCTGCAGTGTCCCTGTTTAAAATTCCAGGGGGGCACAGTTTCAGCAGGATGAATAGAAATGATTGCAAGGAGCCTGAGTCTGGCTTGGGCACTCTTCTTATGGGGCCTGCACTACATTCTTTTATAGTACCAAGAATGACTAGGACACTAATGCTAGGGTAGATGGATGTGATTTCTTTCTGATAGCTGTGGTACACTAGCATAAAACTGAAAAGGAGGATGATGCAGGTGAAGTAGCTCCACTGGTCTTGTACTGCTGTAAAATCGTGACAGTGTTAAGACAAAGTCTGTGTTATTCACACTGGAAAAATTATTCAGGACAAATGAATCTGCATAATGTATTATAAAGCAAGCCTTTGGTGCTCTGATAAAAACAATATGTAGTGTTGGGAGATGACGGGTTCAACTAACATTAAATAAAACACAAATCATCTTTGACAAACAGATGATGTGAAAGGTTGACAGAAATTTTTCTACATGCTGCCTCTTTCAGATAAAACTTCTAAACATACAGCATATGTAATCAGTTCCTTATATGTTTGATCCAGATTGCCTTTCACTTCTTTCTGTACCACATGCAGGTTTTAACTTGCTGTAACATCTGTCTGATAAAAAGTCTTACATTTATACAAACTAAGCGAAAATTTGAAAAAGAACATTATGCTTATATAAAGATACAAACATCTTCTACATCCTATCCTTATTATGTTATCCTAGATAACAGAAATTGATTTAAGAATAGTCATTGGCCTAGAAAAAGAGGCACATGTGAAAAATGGAAAACCTTTAGGACCAGATTCAGAAGGTCTGAAACTGAAAATTAAGGTGCAGCCTCCTGTTTGGCTCTGAAGACCCCAAATGCCTGCACAGCTCTTTCCACTTCAGTCTCACAGTGCCCACTGACACTATCTAGCTCAGCCCTAGAAATGGTGAATTCAAAACAAACCTGCTCCTAGGAGAGTTTTTTAGTAGGCTAGGCTGAGCAGGGCTTTCCTCTTCTGCTGTAGATTTGTGAGAGGGAGGTGGTCAGGATTTGCCAAAGAGGGAGGGAAAGCCAACAAGTGTGAGCTTGGCTCTGTAGAGACACTTAGGTAGGAGTGAGTTGTGGGACTGTCTCCACCATCAGGACTGATCATCCATTTTATATTAAACAGTGACTGGACTTAATAAAAATAAAAATACCAACACTCCCACACCAGTATTTAACCACGATGCTACAGTCAAGCTTCATCCCTGTGTAAGGTTTTAAGGAATTTGCAATTCCTTTGGGAAAGGAATGCCTTCCTTCTCTTCCCGTCTCTGTGGAGCTCACAGTACGGACAGCTGAGAGAGGAAGGTTTGCTTAAAAAATGCAATTTCAGTGGTTCCTTTTGGCTCTCAGGTTCAATTCTGGAATTAAGTCAACAAAATGAGAGCCATGCAGTATATTTCTGCAGAGGATAGCTCGTCTCACTAAGCTTAGGATCATATCAGAATGATAGAAAATTTATTTAGTTGTGGCTCCGGCCTCAGTCGGCCTTGGCACACAAGTGAGATAAGTTCAGCGCATTTGCCCATAACTCAGTCAGAGGCCACAAAGCTGCTGTGCAGAGGTTGTTTATTCTAATGTTATCTATAGCTGCGATGTCCTGCACAGCCGCAGGTCCATCTAGCAGCAGAAATAGCCTAGAACTGCCCACCAGCTGGGCGTACAGAGATTTATATACCCCGTTACAAATCCAACCAGCGGACGGTACGTGTCATTATTTACAAATTTATACCAATTAATTCTAACCTGTTCTAGACATGCAATTTCCTGTCTTATCTCTATTCTACCAATCAATTTGTGGTCCCGTCACCAAGAATATGGAGGACAGTGAAGAAGAAGAAGAAGAAGAAGAAGAAGAAGAAGAAGAAGAAGAAGAAGAAGAAGAAGAAGAAGGTGACCACACCCTTTAGACTCCATCTTAACCCCCCTGTACACGTTTTACCCCCATGTACATGTTATCTGATCTTTTATATACTACATTTCACCCGGTGCAAAGTGACTATTAACACTTATATTAGACTCTTGCAGCTTGAAATTCATCTCTCAGAGTTGGCAGAGTTCTCCAAGGACAAAGATCAAGGGCAGTGCCCTCTGGGGCACCCCCATTTCGGGGTGTCAGGTCCCCTAAATTAGAGACATGTCGTGGGTTCTGACATTTAGTCTCTGAATTTACTCTCTTAGCTAAGTATTTAGTCTTTGATGGACAGGAATTGGGGTGTTGTGGTTAACATGCAAAAAAAAAAATCTGCATAGGAGTAAATAACAGAAAGAATAAATGGTTCTGTTCTGCAAAGTGGGATTCTTGGCATCCATTACCTTCAGAAACAATTGAGAATGTGCAATAACACTCAGGAGTGATCTTCAAGTAACCTCTGAGGCAAAGCATTACAAATATAAACTAATTTTAAAAGACAAGTGTAAAACCCATAAAATTCTAGCAGAGCTTATTTAATGTTTTATACCAAGATCTATGCTTCTACAAAATTTTGTGGAATTGCACCTAATTTACCATGGGTTATTTCTTGAATAAAAGCTAGGAAGAAAGGGAATAATAACTTCCCTATAATTTTATATTATTTTCATCACAGCAGGTAACCTACCTATAATAAAAATCCAGTAATTCAGTTTTGTAATACTATGTTTATTGTATTGAGTTATATGCAGTATAATAAACATCAATACCATATGATGCATAAGCAGTAAAATAAAGAGTAAGAAACACAATAGCAATACAATTATTTAGTGCTATAAACACTATAAAGCATCAGAGTAGCTAGCAAAATTATTCTAAAAACTAAGCAGGAATGTATTTTTAAAGTTTTCTGAGAGCTTTGCCAAGAACTACTCATCTGTGAGTATATCCTCCTTCCTCCTTAAAACTGGGGTTGAATCCTCCACTGGTGTAATTTAAGATAGATCCATCAGCATAAATCAAGTTAATCAACCTACAACAGCCTAGAGTCTACATCCACATGGATTCTTCCCTCCAGCTACTGCATTATTCTTCAGTGCAAGCACAGGAACCTGACTTCAGCAAAAAAGAGTGCACCAAAAGGGAAATAGACTTTAAAATAATAATTATCACATTATTAGCACACTTTGCATACTACAGGAGTGCTCTGAGGATTTGAAGCAGAATAATCAGTCTCCAATCAATCACAACATGGTCACAAAACCCATTTGACAGATGAGAAAGGGATGAGCATTACACTCAGCCTTATCAAAACAGAATATGCTCCCATTTGCTTTGACTGTAAAGCCAGGTTATGAAGTTCTAACCCCCACCAAGAGTTACTTCAGAATCACAGCTCTGTCCCCCTCAGCAGCACTGACTTGCACACTGCAGGTCTGGTGTAGTAAACAAGACCATTCACAAATCTGTAAAAAAGATACCTTCTGAATCAAGAGACCCGAGTCCCATCTTGTGGATTCAAATAAACTTCTAACTCATGAGAACAGGGACTCTGTGTGTGTTTGTTCTGGCAGTTTCCCCAGACAGGTGCATAAGTACAATTGCCTGGATGGAGAAGGTAGTTCCCCCCCCCCC